>SJYO01040405.1:91147796-91336371 GCA_006410555.1 Capra ibex
GGGCGGGCGGGGGCGCGCGGGGGGCGGGGGCGCGCGGGGGGGCGCGGGGCGGCGGGGGCGCGCGGGGCGGCGGGGGCGCGCGGGGCCGGGCCTCACAGGGCACGGGCCCCTCAGACGCAGAGCCGTTCTTCCCAGGGCAGGGGCCCCCCGCCGCCGCTCCGCAGTGGCTGCTGTTCCCCGCGGCCTGGGAAGACAAGGTGGTGGGGCTCAGGACGGGCTCAGAGTAGGCGGGGCCGGGTAATTCAGTGGGTCTGGGGTCAGGGATCAGCGGCGCCTCACCGNCTGGGAAGACAAGGTGGTGGGGGGCTCAGGACGGGCTCAGAGTAGGCGGGGCCGGGTAATTCAGTGGGTCTGGGGTCAGGGATCAGCGGCGCCTCACCGTCTGCTCCCTGGTGCCGCACCATCGCTTAATAAGGCTCCGGTTGGTGGCGTTGCCCGTAGCACTGCCCATAAGGACATCAGCGTCCAGCTGGGAACAGAGGATCCGGGACTGGCGTCAGTTCCTCAGGACTGGCCTGGGGCTCGGAGGACTGCAGCCAGGTCCACCGTGCTTGCCCCACCCGACCCTGGGCCCAGACTGGTCTCCCCAGCAAAGCCCTTCCAGCAAGGCCCTGGCCTGTGGGTCCTGCCAGAAAGGAGCGAGCCGCCTCACCTGCACGATGAGGTGTGTGAGCGGCTGGGTCAGCACCTTGAGGATGTCGGGCGCATGCCCCCCGGGCTGCAGGTTGGCGGCACCCAGGATCAGCGCGCTGAGCCTCTCCAGGGGGGCTGCAGCACTCTCCAGCGGCAGCAGAACCAGCGCCGTGAGCCAGTTGAAGATGCCGTGCACAGCGGAGCCGCCGAAGGCTCTGGGGTCACACAGAGGCAGCTGGGTGCCGGCCTTGGCCACCACCCGGATTGCCACCCCGGGCCCTGCCTGCCCCTTACCCCGCTCACCTCCGAAACTCGTCCCGGTCCCCCGACTGTGCCATCGAGACCAGGGTGCTGGTGATGGATGTGCCCACGTTGACACCCATGATGATGGGCACAGAGGCCCGGACGGTCAGCACTGTGGGGGCACTGCGTCAGCTAGCCGCCGCCACCCCCCCACCATCCCGGGAGGGGAGGGGCACTCACGCTTGGAGGCCACCATGCTGACCACGATGGAAGAGGATGTGCTGGAGCTCTGCACCAAGACAGTGACCAGCACACCAATGACCAGTCCCGCTACAGGGTTGGACAGCACCACGTTATCCTTGAAGATGTCTCCGGTTACTTTGCCTGCGCCCGGGAGACAGGTGTCCTGAGGCTGGGGAGGCCGGGCTGGCCACCAGCCCGCAGCCACCTGGCGGGTCACTCACTGCCTAGCAGCTGGAAGGCGGAGCTGAGGATGTCCAGGGAGCAGATGAAGAGGTAGAGGCCGCCCAGCAGCCCGCAGGCCTTGAGGAAGCCGGTGAGCACCCGCAGCGCCCTGCCGGCTGCACTGAGCTCTGAGGACACAGGGCAGGGCGGTCCTTGGCGGGTCCCGCCCTCCCGTGCACCCCTCCCAGGCCCCTTCCTTTTCTCCCTATTCCCAGGGCAGGGCCTCAATCCCCCTTGTCTGTCCCTTGGCAGAATGCTTAGGCTGACAGCCCTATGGGGTCTCCTGGGAGCCTGACTGCCCACAGGACGGAGGAGGAGGGCCAGCGCGGTGGGCAGCCGTCCTGCTGAAGGGCCGGGTGCCCTGGTTGGGGTCTGCGGTGCGCTTCCGTGGGGCCTGTTGGAGCAAAGCCCCTCCTCGCTCTCTCCTTAAGAACCCTCTCCAGACTCACACCCGGCAAGGTGGAGCCATGCTGGATCGACTACCCGCTACCTCCAAACCTACCTCTCCAGGCCTGTCCGGGGTCCTTCAGCTGAGGGAGGGCCCAGGGGTCCATGTCTCTGTCTTCCAGTATGGAGGCAGAACCAGAGATCCCTGCAGGGGTCGGGGTCAGCTAGGGCCAGGGACCTTCTGGACACCTTCAGCCCCGAAGCACAGGGGCTTGGGGTGAGGGATGGCAGCGGGAAGGAAGGGTCTGGCCATGGGCTCTCCTGGGGACCGGCTGGTACCCCTCTCCCAGCTTCCCCAGTGTGATGAGTCAGGGGCCAGGAGGGTGGGCAGGGACGCCGGTGGAGGTTGGGACCCTGGGTCTCTGGTACCTGCGTTTCCCAGCCTCTGGTCCACCAGGCCAACTGTGTCCAGAGGGGCGGGAGGGGCCGGGCCACCGGTGAGGGGATGCGGCATGGATTTCAAGCAGGAACAGACCCAGGCCCAAACCCAGATCTGCCGGGGAGAAGGGCAGTTCAACACTGCCCCCTGCCCGCCAGCTCTTGGGGTGTCCTGGCCTGAGACCTTCCCACCGTCCCCCATTCCCACCTGCTGTTGGCCTCAGCGGTCGGTCTCCCCCTTCCTCCTTCTGCAGGGGGATGGCTACAGTGACCCCAGGTGGCTGTTAGGTGAGCTCAGTCCGGTCTGGGGGGACAGAGTGGAGGAAGCCCTGGCTCGCTGCTGATTCTGGCTGGAGGAAGGGCTGGTGGGTGACCCAGGGTGCTATGGCGTAGCCTGAAGTGGCCGGGACTCTGGGGCGTCTCCGATTGGGTGTCACAGAGACCACTGCAGATGGTCACAGCTTAGACTTTGGCATTTGGTACCAAACAGCAATGTCTCCACTTGATAAGGGCCCATTCCCAGTGATGGGGAGCAGGACAAGAGGCTTGACGCCCCACCCCACCTCAAGGCTCCCTCCTCAGCCTGCTGGGCCTGGACCCCCAGGGTCTGGGTCCTGGGGAGCCTGCGGTAACCCCTCCCTCTGGCTGCCCCCAAACTGGTCTCTCAACCTCAGCTGCTGGAGAGTGAGGTGGGCGCTAAGCCCTGGGCCCTGACCCCAGTGTCCTGGGCCCCCGCCTGGTTCTAGAAGCTCCTACCTGTGTGGGCAGTGAGGGGCACCTTCGGGGAGGAGACACGGGCCGAGAGCAGCTGCAGGTCAAAGATCGGCTGGGCGCGCACATGACCTGCCGTGTACCGAGCCCATTAATGTTTACCCAGGAGCCAAGGGCCCCCCAGGGGTACCATCGCAGCCCTGGGTGCCGGCCTCTTCCAGGCCCCACCGTCATCCAGGGGTGAGCAGGGCTGGGCAGCCGGCCCCCAGAGCTGGGCTCCCGCACGGGGACGCCTGAGGGACATGGCAGGATGCTGCATGCTGGCCGCCTGTGGCAGGCAGGATGCTGGCACTCCGGCCGGCCGTCCTGGGACCCCCGGGAAGGCTGCTCTCATCTCTGCAGGCCTTCTCGTGCCTGTCCTGCCGCGGTCACGTGGCCAGAAGGAAGCTCTTTGCACCAGGTGGGCGGGGAGGGCAGCAACCCCGAGGTCACCCAGTTCAGGGCTGGGCCTGGCAGAGCTCCCACCCAGCGGCGCAGCCCCAGAGGGGGCCAGCAACGGTCACAGTCACAGGCGTCCCTGCCTTCTCCCACTCCAGGCCACACTGCTGCTCAGCCCAGCACCCGAGCCCACCCGGTTCTCTCCCCAGCTGGTCCGGCCCCCTCATTCACAGGTGCCTCTTTCTGGAGTCGGGCCCCTTCTCACTCCGGGTATGTGGGGAGGGTGAGCAGCCCCACGGGGGCCAGCCCCGCCCCAGCCGGCTGCTGCCTCAAGCCCCTGCCTGCTGTCCACCAACCACCGGGGCTGGGGGACTTTGTCCCCAGGAAGGAGGAACTTTCCGACTGTCCTCTCAGCACATTCTCTGGCCTGTCCCTCCCATCCTGCCCCCCACGGCTGGGGCGGGCCCCTCGGCCCTTCCAGGGGTCCTGAGCGACAGCCCCTTCCCGCGGCGGGGAGGTGGGCGTGTGGCAGTCAGACCGGTGGGGTCTGTCTCTGGTCCCTCTGAGGGTCTGTGTGGCCACCCCCGGGAGGCAGAGGATGCCACAGGCCCGGGGAGGGGCCGGCTGTCGTGAGCGCCCCTCAGCAGTCAGCCCCTGGCCTGGAGTTCCTTGCACACCTACAGCAGCAGCAGCCACCGTGCTTGTCCTCCCCAAACAGCACCCGACACACCGGGAGCTGGGGGCAGTGAGCGGGTGGGCTTCCCAGAGGGTGAAGGCAGAGATCCTCCAGCTGGGCTCAGGGCTCTGTAAGGAGGGGCCCTCCTCCAGCAGGCCAGGAGCGGCCTCTGCTGGGCCTGCCCCCCAGCCTGCAGCCCCAGCCCGGACACTGGCCCCCAGACAGTTGCAGGAGCTGCCTCTGAGCTGCGTCCAGACCTGCCCTGGGCTCGTGGGACTCTGACAGCAGCGCCCCCGCAGGGCACACAGACCCCCATGGGGCCTGGGGCCTGGCCTGGATTCCAGCTCCTGCAGGGGTGCACAGCGCTGTGGGCACAGTTCACCACCTTAGACGGTGGCCCCGGGGCAAGAACACGGGGCTGTTTCGGGAAGCCTGTGCCTCGTGCTGCAGGCCAAGGCTCCCTTCCGAGGGGCGGCGCCGAGCAACGCTCAGAGCTGGGGGCTGCCTGGGGGATCCCAGCAGAGGCTGCGGCAGGCCAGGCAGCAGCCTCCGGGCTGGGGGAAGCGGGGCAGGGGGTCCGACGCGGGGAGGAGCCTGGCCGGTTGCTGAGTAACAGTGGGGCTGCCCTTGCGGGGCCCGGGAGGATGCGGCTCCAGGCGAGACGGCCCCCGCCCGGCCCTGATGGCCAGGAAGGCGGCCAGGTCGAGGTCCAGCATGGCCACCCCTCCACGGGGCATGGGCGTGCTCTGGCGGCACTGCGGGCAGGGGACCCAGCGCTGCTCGGGGGCCGGTGCAGCCAGCCGCCGCACGCACGCCTGGCAGACAGTGTGGCCGCAATAGAGGCGGCGGGGCAGGTGCCCGGCGAGGTCATAGGCCGAGTAGCAGACGACGCAGTCACCGCGCTGGGGCCCAGTGGCCGTGGCCTCTTCAGAGGCTGAGTGCCCCTCTGGCAGCAGCATCCTGGGGAGGGATACGGAGCGGGTAAGGTACGGCCTCTGCAAGCATCTCTCGGGTTTGGGCTCAGCAGGGGAAGTGCTCCCCCAGCCCCAGAGGACCGGAATCCAGGCCTCTGCAGGCCTGAGAGGTGGGCAGTGGCCCGTGGGGCTGGCCGACACCGGGGCCTGGGCACAGCCTCAGTCCTCGTGACTGCTGGTCGGGCAGCGCCCTGGCCTGCGGCCCGGTCTCGGTGGCCCTTGGGCACCCTCCCAGGCTCGTACCCACCCCCCAGCCACTTGCTCGAGCCCCAGGTCTGTCTTACCTGCATCTGCTCTGCCAGGTGGCTGTGTCCAGAACGAGGGTGGCCAGGGGCAGGCTGGGGGGACCTGGGGCGCCTGGGGCTCCCTTCCTGGGGCTCACGTTACTGGCTGAACATGGACCAGTCAGCGAGGAGGCAGGTGGTGGCTGCGGGCTGTGTGGGCTCCCCTTTCAGCCTCAAAGCGCTTGCAACTGGATCCACCAACACCGCCAACTGCTCCACCCCCCGACGCTGCGCAGCACTGCCCAGCTTCCTGCCTCGAGACCCGGCCCTGTGCCCACTCACACTCGACCGCCACTCACCACAGGAAAGCTTTCTGGCTCCCACCTGGGTGCTGCGGGCTCTTCAGCACTCGGTTCCTCCAGGAAACCTGCCAGGACCCCCACAAGCTCAGAGCCCCGAGGGGCCCCGCACTCCGTGGCTCAGCCACTGCGTGTGTGTCCGTGCTGAACTGTCACAGTGCCTTTTTGTCCCCTCGGCGTTTCCATCACAAGCTAGCCCCACGAGGAGGCCCGCAAGCACAGGCGTGGAGAGACCACCCAGAAACTCCCAGGGGCAGAGTGCTGTGGAAAGCCCCTGGCGCCCCTTCAGAGGCCACCTCCCCCTGGCATACACCTGGCCAAGGCCTCAGGGCCAGCCCGGAGGCATAGCAGGATGGGGTGTGTCAGGGAGGGCTGGGAGGGGGTCAGACCCCAGAACCTCCCCCGCTGGAGGAGGCCAAGGGCCAGAAGGCCCCTCCTCACTCCCACCACCCTGGCAGTCCTTGGCCTCCTGGGCTGGTTGGACGGGTTTCTGTGGCCGCCCCGGGTGGGGTCATCTTCCTGTGGGGGCCAGCCAGGGGCAGGGGCCGGGAACCTGGCATGTCTGAGTCCCCATGTAGTCAGGCCAATGACATGTCTGCCCACACCCAGAGACCGGTCCTGCCACACGGCCAGTCACCAGGGGTCAGGGGAGGGCTGTCACCGGGACCCGTCCATCCTGCGAGGCCAGCTCGCCTCCTCCAGCTGTCTGCCCCATCCTGGAAACATCAAGGCACCTGGTGCTGGCCCGGACGCTCCCCCTGCACACGCGCTTTCCTGCCTCACCCCAGGCCCGAGGGGCTCAGCACCCCCGGCCTCCCACGCAGGCGTGCCGTGCTGCCCAGACAGCTGGGAGACGGGTCTGGCCCAGCACTGTCTGCCCACCTCTACAGAGCCCGGGCCCCAGAGGCAGGACAGTGGGGAACAGCACATGGCAGACGCCAGGGACCAGGGTGATCTGTGGGAAACCAGAAAGACACAGAGGCAGGGCGCCGACTCGCGGGCGGGCCGGGCCAGGTGCTGGGCCCCGGGCTCCCACCCCCGGAAACCTGCCCGCGCTGGTCCCACCCGCCACAGTGCTGCCAACCGGGCCCTCCGCCGGGAGGCTTGTCTCGGGCTCAGCACCCTGTTCCACGCACAGCATCCTCCTGCTGTCTAACTTGCCCCCAACTGGCCTTCCTGTCCAGCCCACGGGCCAAGCTGAGGCCGCAGGTCAGGTTGTCCTGAGGCTGCCCCGCCCGTGACTGTCCCGCAGAGGCTGGCGGTCTCTGGCGGCATTTAGCCCGGGACCCTCCCCAAGGGGACAGTGGCAAGGAAGCAGTGTCCAGGATGGAGCTCACACAGCTTTATTGCTTGGGCCTGGGCCTCGAAGAGGCGGTCAAGGGTGCCCCCAGCACGGGCAGTGCCCAGGGCTCCATTCCAGGGGCCTGGGCCGATGTCAGCCTTCCCGGTGGGTTGGGTGCAGCTGTCCAGGGAGTGGAGCAGCCAGTGCCCGTGACGACGCCACAGTGGCGGTCCCAACTGTCCAGGCCCTGGCCACGGCCGCCTGAGCGGAGGCCGGCTGGTGGCGCCAGGCCTCGGGGCCAGCGGGGGCCGGGCTAGGAGACGACGCAGCAGCAGCTGTGGCAGCGGCAGAAGCGGGGGCAGTGGCAGCAGGAGCAGCAGGGGCAGCACCAGCAGTGATGGGCAATGTCGTCGCCGCGCCCCACGGGCGGCGGGCCGGCGTAGGCCAGTCCTGCCGGGCGCTGCCCGCTGCCACAGGGCTTGCAGGGCTGCTGACAGGCTGGCTGGCCCCGGACGGAGGCAGCCTCCTTGGCACCCTTGGGCCCTGGGGCCTCCTCCAGAGGCTCCCGGGTGCAGGAGCTCACCGGCAGAGGCTGCGACTCTGCGGAGGATGAGCCCGCCTTCAGCTGCTGCCCCAGCTCAGGCCGCAGGTGAGCCCTCGGGATGCTTATGTGGGCATACGGGTTCTTGACGAGTGTCTCATGGGGGTCCATGGCCCTGCTGGCAAAGGTGAGCAAAGGAGACAAAGTCAGCTCCGGGGAGGGCAGCAGCTGCATCCCCAGGTAAGCCAGGTTGTGGAAGCGCCTGAGTGTGCAAGGCCTGTGTGTGTGTGTGTGTGCGCAAGATGGCAGAGTATAGGGACCATGAGGGCCAGCATCTCTCAGTCCCCAGGTGTCCGCCACCCTCCCTGAGTGGCAGGGCCCTGTGATGGAGCTGGAAGTGGGGCGGGGGCTGGGAGACACAGCTAGGCTGGTCTGACCACGGGTGGGGAAGTCCCTCAGCCCAGGACCCACCTGGAGCTGTGGTGGCGGCGAGCTGTCCTCTTGCCCAGGTCCTTGCGCCTGTGAGCTGAGCCTCCAGTAGCTGACTTTTTCCTCCTGGGGAGGGGCGGGGCCTCGGGCGGTGCTCAAAGACAGGGTTCACAAGATGCCAGGAGGCCCCAATCCTGCAGCACAGCGGCCACCCACCTTTCCTTTCCTGGATGGGCGGTGGCCAGGCCTGGGCTCCCGGGGACCCTGTCAGCCTGGCTGATTCAGCCTTGACCCATCTGGGGCATGTCCAGGCCCTCCGGGAGCCGGCAGGTCAACGCAGTGCAGGACAGGAGCCTGGGTCAGGCCCGCAGATGACCTGGGGCCTGGCTGTCACCCACAGCCTCAAAGCCACTGCTTTGAAGCAGAGGGAGAGGGCTGCACGGTGACCTGAGCCTCTTGCCCGCAGGCAGAGACCAGGGCATTACTGAGCACGCTGCTCTGCTCGGAGGCTTACTGTGTTTCTAACTGATGAAAGATGTTTGGTTTGCATACCTTTGCCGATAAAACTTACTTATCTCACTACTGGCAACATGAGTTTCATACACAAGTGGCGTTTCCTGCTCATTTCTGAAACTAGTTTTGCTCTGGTCGGGCGGGGGGGGGGGGGGCCTGTGGACNGGGGGTGGGGGGGGCCTGTGGACAACCCCCCGTCTCTCAGGGGCCGCATCCTCGGCCCTCCCACCTCCCCCAGCTTCACGTCCTAGGCGGCGCCTGGCGCCTGCCACGCCCTGGGGTCGCTGTGTGCGGGGTCACAGCGGACGTGCGCTCTCGGCGCAGGGCCTGGCACTGGCGAGCTCCGCCTGGGGCGGCCGGGCCCGCACCCCTCGTCCTTCGCGCTCGGGGGCAGGGGGCGCCTCCGGGAAGGGCGGGGTCCAATCAGACGGGGTCCAGAGGCCAGCTGACCCGCGCGGCCGGTGTGGGGCCAGTCAGACCGGTCTGGGCACAAACTCTACCGACGCGGCACGGGATGCGGGGGGAACGGGGCCAGAGCCGAAATCGGGGGGCCGACGGCGCAGGCCCACCGCGCAGCTCAGGGCCCACCGCGCAGGCTCCGCGGGCCCCGCCCGCCGCCCCACAGCGTCCGCCGCGGCGGAGGGGCGGGGGCCGGCGCGTGCGCAAACCTGGCCTGGAAGGACGCGGGCGGCTGGTGCGGACTGTAGTCCCCAGAAGCCTCCGCGCTCGAGGGTTTGCCCAAAGACCAGGCTCGGGGTCAGCGGGCCCCTTCCCGCCGGACCCGGGCTTGGGCCGCCCCGGCACTGAGCTTCCGGGCCCGGGCGGGGCGGGGGCTCGGGCACGGGGCGGGGCCTCGAGATGGGGCGGGAGGGGCCTGAGTAGAGCAGCTGCCCAGGCTGGACCCCGAGCCCTCCCCCGGCCGAGGCTGCCTCAGTTTCCCGGCCTTCGGGCCAGGGCCCCTCGCTGCCCCTCCCTTGGGCACCTGCTCACGTGCACAGCTCTCACACTCGAGTGGTGGGTGACACTGAAGGGCAGGCACTAGACTGAGGCCTCAGAGAGAGCAAAGTTGGGCCTGTGGGCCCAGAACGCCTTTCCAGCCTCCTGCCCACGTGGGGCCCTTCATCAGGAATGCCGACCGCGCTGGGCTCTGCTGCCCTGCAGGAGCTGGGCTTAGGTCTATAGCCAGGGGCACTCTGGCCTGTAACAGAGCAGAGCAGCTGTGGCTAGAGGGGCTGGGTCTGTCCAGGGTCAGAAGCAGGGCCCAGTGCTGGTCAAAGGAACGCCGGCAAGCCACGTCGTGGCTATGGCAGGTTAAGGAAAGGCACTCTGGAGGCCCAGGCCGCTCCAGTTCCCTGCCCTCCCTCTCACCTGACAGCTCCTCACAGGCAGAGGGTGTGTCCTGGGGGGGCAGGGAAGTCTGACGAGGAAGCAGCTGAAAGGAATGGGGCCTTGCTGGGTGGGGTCGGGTTAGCCCACAGCTGTCTGATGGCCTGGCACCTGCTGACCTGCTAGGGTGCTGGAAAGGCCTCCCCGCCCATCCATGTAGTGCGTGTCCTCCGTGAGCTGCCCCGTCGGGCCTGTCCTGCCATCGGTCTGACCTGCTGCGCACCCCTCACACCACCCATGTGTCCCAGCGTCCTGTCCTTGGAGCACTCTCCCAGCCAGAGTTCCTCCATCGTCCACGCCTTCGATGCACACTTGCCCACCCCTGCTCACCCTCTTCTGCCCTCAGCCGGCCTGAGCTGGGCACCTGTGAGCCGGAACAGCCCGGAGGCATTCTCTAGGGGCCGAGGGGAAGGCAGTCCTCCAGAGACTCTGCCTGACGGTGGGGCCCCCGGGGCCTGCTTTTCTGGGACCACCCTAGGGCTCCCTCTCCCCTTCCTCCCTCTGGTATTGTGAGATCTCAGAGTACTCCTTCCCTTCCAGAATCGGGGCAGGGGGCTTGACCAGGACCCAGGGTCAGCAGGCGGGGCCGGAGGTGGGGAAGACCGGAGGGGGCCTGCCGTGGGGATCCCGACTCCCACGGGGCCCGCGGGGGGAGGGGGAGGACGACCCCCAGAGCGGGCGCCAGGCCCGCGGCGGCTCGAGGGGCGGCAGAGAGACTGGCCCCGCCCCGCGGACCCCGCGCGGGTCCCCAGACGGGGGGTGGCGCTGCGGGCGCCGCGCGCACTGCGGTCCCCGCGCCTCCGCCGCAGAGCGCGCCACGCTCCGCACGCACCTGCCGCCGCCGCCGCCGCCGCCGCGCCGAGCCCCGCGCCCGCGCCCCACGCCCCCGGGAGCCGCCGCGGCCCGGCCATCGCCCGAGGTCGCCGCCGGAGCCTTCGGAGCCGCCGAGCCAAGGCTCGGGCGCCGCATCCAGGCCTGCCTTTGAGACAACCTCTGCGGAGGCGGCGGCGCGCGGCCCGGCCCGGGAACGCCAGGCTGGGGCAGGTGAGTGCGGGCGGGGCGGGACAGCGCGGGGTCTTCGCTCGCCTGCCTCCACTCCTGGGCAGAGGTCGGGCCTCGGGCGCGAGGGGCTACGGAAGGGGCTGGGTTCCGAGTCTGTCGAGGGTCGGGGTCAGAGGTCGGGCGCCCTGTCTTTTGTGCGCGGTGAGGGTGGGCCCAGGTGCTGACCTCACGCCGTCTCTCACCTGCAGCTCCGGCCCAGCCCCGGCCTCTCCTGTGCTTCCGCCGCCAACCCCGAGCTTGCCGCCCGGGTCCTTTGGCGGCCAGCGCTCAGGCTAGCTGCCTTCCCTGGGCGCCCTGTCCTGGAGCCATGGGGCCCACCTAGCCCCTGCCTGCCCGGATGTCCGGGCCCCGGGACGGCTGATCTCGGCTACAGGGGGACCTCCTGCAACGCCCCCTGGCCAGCCTCAGAGGCCAGAGACCCTGGGTGAGCCCCTGGGCCCGACCCCCGGCCCAGGGCAACCGCCCACACCCCCCTGCCCCTCTCCTCCTCCCCCACCCCTTCCTCCTCCCCCGCGGACCGGACCTGAGAAGCCACTGTGGCCGCTGGGGGGGGCCCTTCCCCCCAAGCTTTTGCCCGCCTCCTCCAGGAGTCCACAGGGCAGCCAGGATGCTGTCCCCTCGCTGCCCCCCCGGCCCCACCCAACTCCCCCCGTCCCCCGAGCACCCAGTCTGACTGGAGACAGCCGGATGCCGGCTGACCCGGGGCCTGAGGCGGGCGGTGGCTGGCCGGGCTTCCTCATGTCCTGCCTGAAGGGCCCGCATGTCATCCTCAAGATGGAGGCCATGAAGATGGTCCACCCTGAGAAGTTCCCTGAGCTGCAGGCGGCCACCCCCTGCTTCCCGCCCGCGCCCCGGCCCGCCCCGGCCCTCGCACCCAAGCGAGCCTGGCCCTCAGACACAGAGATCATCGTCAACCAGGCCTGTGGGGGGGACATGCCTGCCCTGGAAGGGGCGCCCTGCACCCCGCCCCTGCCACGGCGGCCCCCCAAGGGCAGCGCTGAGCTGGGCTTCCCCCGGGGGGCGCCGGCGGACGAGGTCATCGTGAACCAGTACGTGATGCGGCCCGGCCCTGCGGCCCCAGGGGCCCCTGCGGCAGCGGTGGCCGCGACCCCGGGGGAGCCTCTGGAGTGCCCGACGTGCGGGCACACTTACAACGCCACGCAGCGGCGGCCCCGCGTGCTGTCCTGCCTGCACTCCGTGTGCGAGCAGTGCCTGCAGATCCTCTATGAGTCCTGCCCCAAGTACAAGTTCATCTCCTGTCCCACCTGCCGCCGTGAGACTGTGCTCTTCACTGACTACGGCCTGGCTGCGCTGGCCATCAACACGTCCATCCTGAGCCGCCTGCCGCCCGAGGCGCTGACCGCCCCGTCGGGTGGCCAGTGGGGTGGCGAGCCCGAGGGCAGCTGCTACCAGACCTTCCGGCAGTACTGCGGGGCTGCGTGCACGTGCCATGCGCGGAACCCGCTGTCTGCCTGCTCCATCATGTAGCGCCCGCCCGCCCGCCACCGCCCGCTGGTCCCTGCTCGCTGCTGCTTCAGGGATCTGGCCCTGCCCTGTTGCCCGCTAACCCCTTGCCCACCACAGCTTCTGGCCCCACCCGCGTGGCATTGTCGCTGCAGCCAACTCTGCCATTAAAACTGTTTGCCAAAGCCTGCACCTCGTGCCCTGCACCGGAGCCGAGGCCTGCTCACAGGCCCGGGCCGGGGGGGGAGTGGGCACCCAGAGCGGCAGCCCTGGTGGGGTCCAGGCTGAGCAACCAGAGTGAGGCCAGATACTGGGGCCTGTTTTGCTCAGTGGGGCCCAGGCGCGGCCTGCGTGTGCGTGTGTAAGCCACCTGTGTGCTCCGGGCAGGCCTGTGGGAGCAGCTGGGCGGAGCAGGGCCGGCTGGACAAAGGGAGGGCACGGGAGGGCACCTTCTCTGCGCTGGGCCCTGGGTGTGAGTGCAGCCGGGGGCACGAGGCAGCCCACCTGGGCCGCGGAACCCGCCTGACTCCCTGAGGCGCTGTGGGCACAGCCCGGGGGCCCGTCTGAGCTGGGGCTGGGACAAAAGCTGGCTGCAACCACAGTGGGGTGCAGGGCCTGAGGGCCTCCTGTCCGGTACTGGGCGACTGCATCTGAAGAAGGGACTGTCGCCCAGCTGGTGAAGGAAGGGTAGAGGGGAGGGGGTGCAGAACAACAGCCTCAGTACCAGTGTCTTTTTATTGAGAGCTGCCCCTTGTACCGACGAGCCCGCGAGGCAGGGCTGTGACAGTGTCCCTCAGGCGCAGGCTGCAGGCTCAGGGAGGAGCAGTGCGGCGGGGTCGGGAGGACAGCGCCTGGCTGGTGGGGCCCTGGGCCCTTGAAGTGGAGGGGTGTGTGCTGACACCCAGCCTGCTAGGGGCCGCTGGGCTCCTGAGGCGGCCCTTTGTGGGCTGGGCCTGTGCGGCAGGGGCCCCCCAGGCTGCCTGACCTTCAGGGAACACTCGGGTCCATGGTGCCCCCTCCTGCAGAACGGCCGGGTGGGAGGCCCAGCAGCGGGGTGGGGCCTGTCCAGCGAGGGGCTCTCAGAGCCCTGGCCAGGGCCCTCCTCCAGTGCTGTGCTGGGCACAGGCGGCTCGTGTCTGGGCAGTAGGTGACTCGGGCTAGGTCAGGATGAACGCAGGTTCCAGGGCGGCCCTGTCCAGGCCCCGGGATGAAGGCTAGCGCCCTGGTCAGCCCTGGGTCCTTCAGTCGTGGTCATCGGGCCTCGGCACCTAGGCCTCCTGTCGGTCGGCAGCCGTGGCTGGCTCAGGTCCGGGCCGTGCCGGCCACAGGCGCGTGTCTGTCAGCGGCGGGAGCCGCCCAGCAGCACAAAGAGCAGCCCCAGCAGCATGAGCGGGGCGAAGACGAGCAGCAGGCCGAGCAGCTCGAGTGCCAGCAGGCTCAGCAGTGCCAGGCGGCGGGCGCAGGGCCCGTGTCCCCGCAGGGCCCAGAGCCAGGCACCCAGGCAGGGCGGGCAGGGCAGGAAGGGCAGGCAGCCGCGGCCACCCAGGGCCTCTGGCAGGAAGCGCAGCTGGTAGCGGTGCTCCAGGGCGGCCCAGGGCCCGCGGCCGCGGCGGGCGGGCAGGGGCGGGGTGGGGGGCGCGGGGCGCAGGGCCCTGTCCGCCCGCAGCAGCTCCTCCTGCAGCCGGCAGATCTCCCACTCGAGCACGGGGGTTTTCTGGCGACACAGCGGGCAGCGTGCGTGGCCCAGGCCGCCGGGGGCGGCGCCCAGCAGCCGGTGCAGACAGCCAGTGCAGAGGCCGTGGCCACAGTTCAGCAGGGCCCGGCGCTGCTGCCCCAGCCCGTAGGGCTCCGTGCAGAC
Source organism: Capra ibex (assembly GCA_006410555.1). Classification (NCBI taxonomy): domain Eukaryota; kingdom Metazoa; phylum Chordata; class Mammalia; order Artiodactyla; family Bovidae; genus Capra; species Capra ibex. The sequence goes on from SJYO01040405.1 coordinate 91,161,880, forward strand.
AGGGCACTCCTCAGCCTCCTGCTGCGCCTCCTCGTCCTCTGTGCGGCTGGCCCAGGGCGGGGCCGCGGCCCCCAGCAGGGGCTCACTGTCCGGAGTCCTGGCACCCTCGGGCTCCCCAAGGGCCCCGCTGCCCGGCCCATCCTCTACCAGCACTTGGTGAAGTGGGTCCACGTGCTCGGGGCCCAGAGGCCGACTGGCGAACCCAGAGCTGCGGCCAGCAGGGCCACCAGCAGGGACCCCAGGGCACAGTTCAGGGGCAGTGCCTCCAGGGCAGGGCCCGGGATGGGTGGGTGGGGACCCCAGGGTGGCAGAGGGGTGGCTGGGGCCTTGAAGGTCAGCGTGGCCCTCCACAGCCGGGGCAGGCTCTGGCACTGACCTTGCAGCAACCGCCGCCTCCTTCTGGCTCCGGGCCCCACTCGAGGAAACTTCACTTGGGTCCCCGTGCCCCTGCCGGCTCCTGGGCCCGGCGTGCCGTCTCTGACAGGATCTGCCCAAGCCCAGCCGTGGGCAAGGCAGTCCGTGTCAGCCAGGGACGGCCAGCTGGATTCCAGGCGGTGGCCTTGTGGGCAGGCCAGTCCAACTCCTCCAACAGGAATTCCCCTCCCAGGGGTGGGGACGCCAGTCAGACCTCCCTCCCCACCAGCCTGAGCCACACCCCTTCCCTCCAACCCAGGCCACGCCCCCTCCTTCCCTCCTGAGGGCCCTGGGCAGCTGTACCCTGAGCTGGTAAGGGATGGTCACACCAGCCTGGCCAGGTGCCTTTCCTGCTTGGCCCTCCCTCAGGGCAAGGGCAGAGTCTACACAAGGTGGGCAAATGGCCGGCACCCTCATCATCAGACTCACGCACCGGAGTGTGGGCTGAGCCACGGTGCCCGTGCCCAGTGGAGCGGGCTGTTCCATCCAGACCCGCTCTGGACCACCCACCGCCCGAGGCCCACTCCCACACAAGGAAGAGCAGGTAGGAAGCGGCCACCAAGAGCCCGGCGTTTATTGCTGAGGCTTTCCTGGAACTGAGCGGGCAGGTGTGTGCTGCCCAGGGCCTCCTCCCTCTGCTGGGGTCTGTGCAGGCGAGTTGACCACCCTCCCAGCTGGGAGACAGGGCGAGAGCCAACAACGGCCTCCAGAGAGCGTCGGGCAGGGTGGCTGCGGCCAACAGCAGGATGGCCCTTCAGGCCCACGTCTCAGTCTGGAAACGCCGTGTCCGCTGCAGCTGGGCGAGGTAGGCGGTCGCATCAGGGCCAGAGAGCCCGCCCTCCTCCCGGAAGATGGACAGCAAGGTGTCGCACACATCGGCCGGCATGTACTTGGCGTTGCTGGAAGGGCAGGCAGGACAGCGCTCAGCACAGCCGGCGTCCCCACGAGGCCCGTCCCTCCAACCACCCGCGGCCCAGGCTCACCCTGCCAGGTAGAAGTGGGCGCCCCGGCCGTCCAGCAGCTCCCACACCAGCGGCCCGAGTGCCCGGAGCCGGTGCTGCACGTACAGCTTCTGCTCCTGCGGGGCGGGGGGCGGGGGGCGCTCTGAGCCTGCACCCTGGGCGCCCCGAGCCTGCACCCTGGGCGCCCCGGCCCGTGCCGCTCCCCGGCCCTGCACACACACCTGCTCCCGGGAGAAGGCCGTGACCAGAGTCAGGCAGCCCCTCGCCTGCAGCTGCTCCCACTCGGCCTCCCAGTAGAAGTCCTGGTCCCGCCGGCGGCAGCCGAAGAACAGCACGTTTCCTGGGGGGAGGGGGCGGGAGCAGGGCCTGAGCCTGGGCCTGCACCCGCGGAGCTCAGCTGGCCGCCTCCCCACCCCAGACTCTGCTCACCAGTCTCGCCCTGGGCCACTCGCTCCTGGATGGCTGCTCGGAAGGGGGCTACGCCGGTGCCGGGCCCCACCATGATCACAGGTACGTCTGGAGTCTTTGGGAACGTCAGGCCCCCAGACCGCACCCACAGGGGCACCTGGACAGGTCCTATGGCGTGAAGGAGGCGGCTTGAAGAGGCTCCCAGGCCCAGGGCCCAACCCCCCACCCCAAAGAGCCAGGGTCACCTTGCACAGGGTCCAGGGACGCCAGCCAGCTGGAGCAGAGGCCGCGGCGGGGCTCCCGGAGGCGGGTCCGGTACTGCACCACGGCCACCAGGATCTGCAGCCGCGAGGGGTGGGCCTGGGGGACGGGACAGTAGGCAGCCTGCCCCGTGGGACCCCTGCCTGGCTCCCTGCCACCGCCACCCCCCGCCCCCACCGCTGAGACTGGCCCTCCTCTCTCACCCGCAGAGAGGAGGCGATGGAGAAGGCCCGGGGCCGGATCAGGGGCAGCAGGTCCAGCAGGTAGTCTGGGGGGATGGCAGCAGCCGTGTGGGGGAAGTCGCATAGCACCTGGGGGGGCAGCGGCAGGGCAGCCTCGGCTGGCAGGGCCACACGCACTGCAGCAAGGCGCCCAGGCCCGCTTGCCAGCCCCTGCCCACCTCCAGGCCCGTCCCGTGGGGCCAGGCCCTCCCCGGCCCCTGCCCACCTCCAGGGCCATCCTGCGGGTCCAGGCCCTCCCCTGGCCCCTGCCCTCCCCCGGCCCCTGCCCACCTCCAAGCCCCTCCCCGGCCCCTGCCCACCTCCAGGGCCGTCCTGCGGGGCCAGGCCCTCGCCAGCCCCTGCCCACCTCCAGGCCCGTCCCGTGGGGCCAGGCCCTTCCCCGCCCCCTACCCTCCCCCGGCCCCTGCCCACCTCCAGGCCCGTCCCGTGGGGCCAGGCCCTCCCCGGCCCCTGCCCACCTCCAGGGCCATCCTGCGGGTCCAGGCCCTCCCCTGGCCCCTGCCCTCCCCCGGCCCCTGCCCACCTCCAAGCCCCTCCCCGGCCCCTGCCCACCTCCAGGGCCGTCCTGCGGGGCCAGGCCCTCGCCAGCCCCTGCCCACCTCCAGGCCCGTCCCGTGGGGCCAGGCCCTTCCCCGGCCCCTACCCTCCCCCGGCCCCTGCCCACCTCCAGGCCCGTCCCGTGGGGCCAGGCCCTCCCCGGCCCCTGCCCACCTCCAGGGCCGTCCTGCGGGGCCAGGCCCTCCCCCGGCCCCTGCCCACCTCCAAGCCCCTCCCTGGCCCCTGCCCACCTCCAGGGCCGTCCTGCGGGGCCGGGTGCAGTACTCGCAAAGCTCCTCCTGGCCCCGTGCAGAGCTGAACTCCCGCAGCTTCTCCCGCTCCAGCTCGTGGGGGGAGAGACAGGCCAGGAGTTCAAAGAAGGAGCGGCGGGGGACACTGGCAATGTCCAGGTACTGGGACACGAGGCGCCGCATGGAGCAGGGCTGGGGCAGCCGTGCGGGGCAGGTGACGCCTGCAGGGGATGGGACACTGTGGGGGGCGGGCACGGGGGACCGGGCACCGGGGGGCGTGGGGGAGACACAGTGCGAGTGCCGCGGCCTCGGGGGCTCACCCGGCTCCCGGGGCTGCAGTGTGAAGTGCTGCTCGGGGTCCAGGCCCAGCGCCTGGCAGAACTGCTGGACGTGGCTGGCCGTGTTCTCGGGCTGGATCAGCACCACGTCGCCGGCTGCAAAGCTGTGGGGGAGGGACAGCCAGGGCCTGGGGAGGGGCCCGCCTGCGGGGTGAGGACACTGGGGGCTCCGGGAAGCTGCAGAGGAAGGAGGCAAGCGGCCAGGGAGGCTAGGGGCCCCTGGACAGAGGGGTTCTGCCTCCCCAGCTGTCGTCCCTGCTCTCGGCCCTGACGTGCACCCACTTCAGGAGAAGAGCAGCTCAACCCTGGACTGGGGCTCCCGCGCAGCCCCTCCACGGGCCCCCGGCGCTGACCCGCACCTCATCCCAGAGCCCGAGATGTCGAACTCAATCAGCCGCACGTCCTGAAAGTGCGAGGGCCCCGTGACCCTCTGATTGCTGACCATAGGTGCCAGGAACGGCTGGAGCTCTGAAGGGGGCCCCTGAGGGTCTGTTCCGGCCACACACAGCTCCTCAGGGCCCGAGGTGGGGGTGTCCTTGAGGAACTGCAGGGTGAACTTGGAGGGCCAACTGTGAAAGGGCAGACACTCTCAGACCGCTGGCCAGGTCTGCTGTGCGGGTGGGTGCCACCCCAAGGCCACACTTACGGGACTCCAGGAGGGCTCAGGTCGAGGTTCAGAGGCACAGGGTGCGGCCCCAGCACCTTCTCCCACAGATCCTGCAGCCAGGGGTCGATGGCGGCGTCGGGCCTGCAGAGAGCAGGTACACACCCCTCTGGCGACCCTGCTCCCAGCTGGGCCCGCAGGAGGGCACCCCCACCCCGCAACCCACTCACCCCAGCTCGTGCTGGTCATCGCCCAGGCACACGGGCAGGAGAGCGCTGCCCCCGAGCTGCAGCAGCCGGCGGTGCAGCTTCTTGGCCACAAAGTTGAACCTACAGAGAAGACAGAGCTGGTGCTGGCCCCGGCCCTGCACAGGCGGGAGGCACACGCCCAGTGGGCTGCACAGGGTGGGGGCTCCCAAGGCCCCGCAGGCTCCTTTGCTGGCTCCCTGAAGGACAGAAGGGTCTCTCACCCGCCCCGTGGGTGTGCCCGGCAGTGGGAACAGACGTCTACGTTTTGCAGTAAACAAAGCCCCCAGACCCTTCCCAGGCGAGGGTCATAGGCCACCCACTTTCCGTCCTTTTCACCCGGACAGCTCCGGGCCCCGGGCTGCATTTGACTCTGGAGGCGTCTATACCCAGCGACCCCTCCCTCAGCTCCGAGCTGGAGAGTTAGGAGCTGTAATGTTGCAGGAGCCCCACGCCGTGTGTACCCCTGAACACAAAGCCCTCAGTACTTCCCTGGGAAACAGTGCAAAGCAATAGCACTCTGCTCAGGACACAGACGTGTCGTGAAAATGGTGAGAGAAGGCAAAGCGGAGGCAAGCAGCGGTGGTCACGGACGGCTCCCGGGGCTGGGCTCTTTGCACCCTGCCTGCTCTCACCTCGCTGCTCTCCATGCTCGTCGTAAGCTCAAACCCCTCCCCGAAGGCTGCTTATGAAGGCGGGGTGAGCCAGGCTCCCTTGTTGCCCTACGTCACATGTTGACAGAGGACGCTGGCTCAGGCCCTGGGGGCTGGCTCTGGACACCAGTTCCTGCCTGGACCGTGTCTCAGGTGTGGCCCCAGCCAGCCCCCTCCCCGCCCCAGCTGTCCTGCTCACTTTCTGCACGAACCAGCCTATCCTTCACGCCCAGGGCTTCTGGCCACGGAGGAGGTGTCACCAAGGAGCGTCTGTGGGGCCAGGAAGCGTGGCCAGGGCCACAGCCTCAAGGGGGTGCCCTGGGGGCTAGGTCACGCACCCCTCCGCCAGGCCACTGTGTGGACGCAGGGGACAGGCCCACCCTCCCTCACTCACTTGGCGTAAGACGAGTCCCCGAGACCCAGCACAGCAAAGTCCATCTGACGGAGGGCGGTAGACGGCAGGCTCCTCCGGAAGATGAACCTCCAGAAACTCTGCAGTGGGAGAGGGGCGCTCAGGGCCTCTCCCGGCCACGGGGCCAGGCCTCCCCAGGGCCCAGGCTTCCCCAGGGCTCTGCTCTCCTAAGCAACGCTTTTGTTACAAGACCGCTTCTCGTTCTACCGTAGCAGTGAACAAGTTGGGCAAAGGCAGAAAATGGTAAAGCAGAAGAAAGCCGCCCTGGCAGCAGTGCCGGAGCTGGGCTCCAGTGCTCCCTGCATAGGGCCGGGGGCGCCAGGTGGGGCTGTCACCAGCAGGGCAGCTGCCGGCCCGCCGCCCCCCACCCCCCCAGCATGCGGGCAGCACGGCCCTGGCAGCTCTCAGCCCCGCCTCGGGCCTCACAGCCACAAAGAGGCTCTGGGCCAGCACGGCAGACCCTGAGGCCCCTCTCTGGTCTGGTTTCCCCACTCAGTGGAATCTTCCCTCCTGGGCCTGGAGCTACCGGCCATCAGGCTGCTCCGTGTCCATTCCCTGACCCCGTGCAGCCAGCCTAGGTCCCACGCTGTTCCCCTCCCCTGGGGCACCCTCGCTTCCATGCGGCCACTCATCCCAGGTGGCCCCCAGGTCGGAGCCCGAGTCCCTCTCCTTCCCTGACCACAGGGTCACCACCGGGCAGCTTGTGCGGGAGCGCCTCCCATTCCAGGTCTTGGCCCAGAGGCGCTTCTGAGATCTCCTGCTTAGACCTTGTCTCCTGAAGGCTATGGAAAGCCTCAGGTACTTCCTGAGAAAGGGTCCAGGGAAGATGCGATTCTCACAGCTTCGGTGTGAAAACACCAGGCTTCCCCTTGCACCGCTGGCAGACAGTGGGGCTCACTTCAGGCTGAAGCTGTCCTCTCCAGGCCCCTGAAAGTTTGCTCTGAGATGGCCCAGCTGGGTGGTCGTGGCTGGGAAGCCAGTGTCCCTCTGTGGCCTGCTCTGATCCCAGATGCCTGGGCACTCTGCATGCCCAACAGCTGAAACCCACACGAGTCAGGTGTCAGTGGGGGCCCGGTTCACGCCCTGCCGGCCCTTCCTGGGCACATGGTGGGCTAGTTGGCCCGGGATCCAGCCTTCAGCCCTGTTGACACTTTCCGCGGTGATTCTCTCACCGGTCTCCTTCCTGCTGCGGGGCTGCTGGGAAAATCTCGGGCTCCTGATGTCATCTTTCTTGTTCCCTAACTTTGCTATGGTTTCTGGGAGAATTTCTCAGCGTTATCTTCTGATCTGGGATCATTTTAAGGTGGTCTCCTCAGCTCCTGCTCTGCCCAGGCTTGCGTTTCTGGCCCCAGGGCGCTGGCTCACCCACCCCCCACAGATGGGAGCTCTGCTCTGCCTGTTCCTCTGGCTCCGCGTGTGCTCCTCCTGGTCCCCATCCTTCACGGGGGTCTTTCCTCGAGCACGTGGTCGTTTTTTGTGGCCTATCTGTGCTTCAGAAGATGACAGAAAACCTCAAGCTCAGGCCTGTCACCAGTGGGTTTCTTGGCCAAGAGAGGGGCCTGTCCGGCCAGTGTCTGATGGCGACCAGGACGCTGGGGTCCCCTGCTCCTGTGCCGTGCTGGGTCGGGAGGCCCCCATCCTGACTGCCTCCGTGGTGTCCATCCTGGCATCTGGCCCTCCGGTAACCACCCTCATCCTGGTGTGACCGTCTCCACGCTCATGCTATTATTTCTGGGGCAAAGTCAGGACCTCTGCCCAGCTGGCCCCACGGGGGTCTCTATCCACCACCCCTTCCACACCCTGGTCTCTGGCACCCACCACACGCCTCCTGCCCTGATCTCCCCAGACCTGCCTCCTCTCCTGCGCCGCCTCCTGTAATGGTGTGCCCACTCCAAGCCTATTCTCAATTTTCTGCCTTTTTCACCTACCAGCATTTATACAGGCCTGGTTTCTCTCTCACAGCTATTCGGTTTAATCCCTTAACCCCTCACAGCATAAGCGTTTTTGAGTTGTCTCACGTGCAGACGTCCTTAAACGCTTCTGTGCCCGAGGCTGCCAGCCGTCCCTTTGCTGACCTCACTTCATCTCCTTGCAGCTTTGGGCACCAGAGACCACCCTCTGGAGACAGTCACCCTTCTGCCCTCGGCCCTGGAGATGGTCCACTCCCCCTTCTCGCTGGCGGGGCCTCTTTCCTGCTCCTCCCTGGCTTTGTGTTTAAGGGCAGCCCGTCCTGGGGGAGGGAGGCACCTCCTTCCTCTCGCCTCCATGTTTTGGCCACTGCAAAACGTGCCTCCACTAAGGATTCTCATTGGAGCTCCAGGCCGACTGCGCATCTCCACCTGGACAACATCCGGGCACCTGACCCTCCTGATTCTCTTGCTTCTGTGCGTGGAACCGTCATCCATCCTAGTAGCTAGGCTCAAATCCCTGTCTTAACTCTACCTTCTTTCTCATCTTTGAAATCGATTCCACGATTGCACATTCAATCAACTCTACCTTCTTAGCACCTCTGGAGGGCGTCTGCCCCTCTCTGCTCTGCCACCATCCTGCCCCAAGCCTCAGGCTCTTGGCTGCACTGTGCCCACCTCCCACCACCACCACCCCTGTTCTGGCTCTCCTGCAGCCTGCTCCCCCTGCAGACAAGGGCTGGTTTTGCTGGAATACACACGTGACTGCATCACCCCATGGGTTCCACGGCCCTTCATTTCAAACCCTTCTGCCTCCCCATGGCTGTTGACCTCTTTGGGATCCAGCATGGCTGCCCGCTCTGTTTCCCTCCAAGCCTGATTCATTCCTTGGCTCGACCGTCCTGAACCGCTTTCCACTCTTCCATGGCTGGGCTCTTTTTCTCCTCTGCAGAGGCTGCTCCCTCGTGCCTGGTGCCTGGCTAGCCCCCACTTATCCTTCAAGACTTAGCCTAGCCTCTTTTCTTCTAGAACGCTCTCTCTGAACCTCCAGATTGAGGGGGCAGCCCTTATTAATGCTCCCATCAACATCAAGCACTTTCTCTTGCAGCGTGCATTTTTTTGACATTGTAACTGCCCGTCAAACATTTGCTTTTGCTGTTTTGAGTTTCACGAGGGTAGAAACGTGACTACTGGGTTCATAGCTGGATTCACAGCATGAGATTATGCTTGGAATACAATGTGTGCCCAAAACATGGTCAAAGAATGGAAGAATGTTCCCTGAAGCTGAGCTTTGAAATACACACAAGACCCATACCAGATTTATATACAGCCCTGGAAAAAATACGAAAAATTAAAGGGGTCCAGAGTTTATTAGGAAGGACACCCAGAGCTCCCCGCTCCACCCAGAGATCTCCTCCCAAATCCACAGGAGAACAATTATCCACTGTGCTTCTCAAGTCTTTCCAGGCAACGAAACCAGGGTGCGGGGCAAGGGCAGGGAGCTGAGCTCCTGAGCGCACCTCAGGTCAGCCTTACCTTCATGTTGTCCGGGGGGTCTCCTTGGCCTGCAGTTGCACAAACAAATATCACCACGGGCTCATTAATCAGATTCACCTCAACAAAAAGACACACATGTAAGGCCTCGGGCTGTAATGGCCAGGCATCCTCCCAGCAGCCTGGCTCCCCCTCCTTCTCTCAGAGGAATGGGGCAAAGGGACTCAGCGCTCGCGAGCGGCCGGCCTGCCTGCCTTCTCTTTCAGGCTCCTCGGCTACCGCTCCCCTGTCTCCATGCGTTAAACTGGCCGCTGCTCCCAAGCGTTCCCGGCCCCTAAACCTGCCGTAATGGAAGGGCCCGCTCTCAGACGAAACGCAGCCCCCTGGGGTCGAGCGCTTCGGGGGCCGGCGCCCCAAGCCCGCCGGGTACCCCCGCCGAGGTCCGAGGAGCCCTCACCACGGGGTAGGAGTCCAGGGCTTCCACCCGGCAGCTGAGCTGCCGGCGCCTGGCCTCGCGGCCCAGCCTCTCCGACACATCCTGGGCTGTGCCCGTTTGGCTGCCGAAGAGCACCAGGAGTCGCGCGCTCGGCATGGGCTGACCCCGCGGAACCCCGCAATCCTGACGTGAGCCGCAGCACTCGCCGCCAGCCCGGGCCCCCGCGACCGGCTCCAACTTCCGGCTTCTGGCGTCGGCCGGAAGTGACGCCCTAGGGCCGCGCCCGGCGGGGCATGGCGTCCGAGCGTGGCGGGCGTCGGCGGGTGGTCTGTGAGGGGTCCCGGGTCGGGGCCGGGGGGGTCGGCCGCGCGACGGGGCCGAGGGCCGGGGCAGGTGCGGCCGCTTGCTGCCTCTCGTTGGCCGCGGCGGCGGCAGCGGCAGGCGCCAGCGAGGCTAGGAGGGCGCGGCCGCGTAGCTCGGCAGCTGGGACGCTCGGCCGGGCCCCGGCCCGCGCCCAACCGGCGCGATGCTCTTCTCGCTCCGGGAGCTGGTGCAGTGGCTGGGCTTCGCCACTTTCGAGATCTTCGTGCACCTGCTGGCCCTGTTGGTGTTCTCTGTGCTGCTAGCCCTGCGTGTGGACGGCCTGGCTCCTGGCCTCTCCTGGTGGGACGTCTTTGTGCCCTTCTTCGCTGCTGATGGGCTCAGCACCTACTTCACCACCATCGTCTCCGTGCGACTCTTCCAGGATGGAGAGAAGCGGCTGGCCGTGCTCCGCCTTTTCTGGGTCCTCACAGTTCTCAGCCTCAAGTTCGTCTTCGAGATGCTGTTGTGCCAGAAGTTGGTGGAGCAAACGCGAGAGCTTTGGTTCGGCCTGATCACGTCTCCGGCCTTCATTCTCCTGCAGCTGCTCATGATCCGCGCCTGCCGGGTCAACTAGCCTCGCAGAAGATAGGCTGGAGTGCTGGGGCCCACACGGAGTCCCCGTGTCTGCCGCACCAGAGAAATCCTGAGTCTGAGGGCCAGCTTGTGCCCTGCTGCGTGCCTGGTTTTCGATCAGTCGTGTCTGAAATTGTTCCCTCAGCTGGGCTAAAAAGAGAAGCCTTGATTCTTAAAGTGTATTTTCTCTTACTTCATGCTTTGAATAGCTAATCTTGAACTGAGATCCCAAGAAGGATCCTGAGAAGGCCAGACAATCCTGAACTCCTGACAGAAACTGCATATAAGTAAAATATCCTCATGGGCTCTTGAGTATTTTCATGGATCCTGGCAAAGTACGCCGTGTGCAAAGGCTGCAAAGCTGGACTTGGGATATGCCCTGGCGAGCAGTGCTGACCTGAGCGCTTGCTGTCCCCATCTCCCCAGACAAGACTTTCTTAGATGCTTGAGCTCTAACAAGCGTAAACCGGCTTGTGTCTTCTCCCCAGTGGCGCTGCGGAGGGTAGCTTTTTCTTCATTCCAACCCAGGCAGACAGGAGGATGTTAAATAAGCGTGACCCGGACCCTATCCAGAGATCTGTCGCCTGAGAAAAGAACTTGCTTTCAAGGCACTGCTTGGCTTCCTGTCCCAGCTTTTCCACCACCTTGTGGCCGGCAGTGTTAGTGCACCTGAGACGTTTAGGCCACTCTGAGGGACCAGAGAGGAACAGGTGTTCTGATGCGAATGGGCATTGAGACCTACACATGGGAAGTTTGCAGTTGGTCTCAGCCCACGCTTGTCACCCTGAGAGCTTTGATTTGATGCCAGTTAGGTGCCAAATGAGAACATTTGCTGAGATGAAAATAAAGTAAGAGAGTGTTTTGCTGAAACACACAGTGGTTGCCTGACCTTTTGAGGATCAATGCTGAGCCACTCCCTGCTGTGTGGTGTGTGTGGTCTCAGAGCTGAGGTGGTGAGAGAGGGCTGGAAGTTGGCTCGAGCCTTCTGGTTGGATGGCGGCGTAGTTCCCTCGGAGCATCCCTGCTCCCTGCCTGGGAGCCAGAGTGAAGACACCCTGGGGGTGGGCCCACTTTGAGGGCTAACAGGCGTGTGCCATCAGAGGCCTTGTAGGCCTCACTGAACTGCAGAGCAGGAGTCAGCAGGCTATGACACGGGGCCTGTGTTTGTACTGCCCCTCAGCTAAAAATAACTTACATTTTCAAAGGGTTGTGAAGACACCATGGCAGAGAGTGAGTGTGGCCTGCAGTGTACGGGGCTTGTGATCTGGGCACGGTTGGCCTTTGGGTCAGATCACTTTTGTTTGTGTGCGTGCAGGGAGAGGCTGTCCTGGGCATCATAGAGTGTTCAGTGGCACCCCTGACCCCCACTTACCAGATGCCAGGAGCACCCCTCACTTGTGACAGCCCAGTGTCTCCAGACATTGCCACATCTCCTGGGGGACAAAGCTGTTCCTAGTAAGAACCACTGGACTAAATTATTCCCTGTCTCGCCCTTTACAGAACATGTTTTCTGGACTCTTGTTCTAGTGAAACAGCTTCAGGACCCTTTTCCTAGGATGGCTGCTGCACGGCCTGAGCCACTGAGATGCTTGAGTCGGAGGCTGGTCTAGTTTGTGCCACAGCTACAGAAACATCTCCTACCCAGCATCGGCATAACCTGTGTCAAAACCAGATGCAAGCTGACCCTTGGGGGTGGGTTTCCTTTTAATGTTGCTTTTAGTCCGTGTGTTCTGTCGCTGGCCTGTTGGATTCTGGTAGTTCGGGATCAGGTGATCCTGTCGGCCTACAAGGGATGAGTGCAAGAATGTTCAGCTTCCTTTCGGGAAGGTGATTTGAGGAGAGTCCTGAAGGAACACTTGAGCGCTGGAAGGCTGAAATCCAGTTTCTTTTCTCCAGCTGGATAGACTGGGCTGTTACAAGTACAGTTATTGTAATGATAGCTGCAGACTGCCACGGGACACAGAAGTGGAGAAGGGCCCTGGGGCTGAAACCTGCCCCGGTCTTTGCAGAGGCCCAGGTGCTCTTGGAGCCTTGTCTCTGAAAAGTGAGTGTAGTGGGAGGCAGGAGTGTCATTTGTGAACATCTGCTGACTGTAGGCAGGTGCTGGAAAGGCAGGTGACAGTTGTCCTTGCCCTTGCCCCCAATTTGTCTTTCTCTCCTTGGCTCCAGCAGGCCTGAAAGGATGTAGTGAACTTTGTGCAGCCCTCCCGGGGCAGTGAACTTCCTCATGGCAAGTACACAGAGAAGGTGTGCCCTCAAAGTCAGTGTTGGGACTGGGCGGTTTATCAGGTGAATGGAATGTGCCCCGGCTATTATTGCCCTGTGTGCCTTGGACTGCTGTGGGCCTGCTTGTGTGCGTTATGGGCTTCCACACTCCCATCCGTGTTTGGTGGGCTCTGGATGACCAAGGGTGGATAGTTTCCACTACTTGTCTGGGCAACAATAGTGGATTCTAGGGGCCAGCAAAAATCAGAGATTCCTGAGAAACCGGTTACTCAGCACTGGGTGGGGCTCCAGCCGTTGCTGTCTCCACTAAGTCCCGCAGGAGACCAGGACCGCAGGTGGGCAGTCCTTGGACCCATAGGCACCTGGGCCAGGAAGAGGGAGGCTGGCGTACAACCGGCGCACCGCTCACGGGAGCGAGACAGCCTTCCAGTCCTGGGTTGGCCCTTCTTCCACCGCGCTTTCCGCGGGATAACAGGCGGACAGACCAAGGGCAGCCAGGGTCACCCGCGACGCGGGGCCGGGGGTCCGGCCTGCCTGAGGGGCAGAACCCGCCCCCTCCTGGCTCCGCCTTCCGAGCGCGGCCGGCCTAGGGAGCAAAGGCGGAAGTGTGGGCCTCCCTTGAGGGGCGTGAGGCGTCACGGGCGTGTCCCAGGGGGCCTCCCCAATAGGGACCCACTCCGGTGCTGGGCGCTGTCCACTGAGCTCGGCGGGAGGGCGGGGTCGGGGAGAACGCTCTCCAATCAGCGTGGTCGGCTACCCTCCCTGCCATAGGTGGGGCCGCGGGGCTGGGGCGGGCCTGAACGGGCCTCTCCCCCAATGGGCGGCGGCCCGGGGGTGGGGCCGCTGCGCGAAGGCCGGCGGCGGGCGGCGGCCGCAGTCCCGGGCGCGCGCTGGCTCCGGCGGCCACTCTGCAGCATGGCCGGCTTGGGGCGGCCGGGCCCAGCGCCCCGCGCCGCGATGCCTGCCTGGAAGCGAGAGATCCTCGAGCGAAAGCGGGCTAAGCTGGCGGCCTTGGGCGGGGGCGCGGCGCTGGTCGCTGGGGCGGGCGCGACGGAGACCGCGGGGCCGGCGACCGAGCCGCTGGTGCTGGCCGAGAGCCTGGGCCCGCTGCGCGAAAACCCGTTCATGCGGCTCGAGTCGGAGCGGCGGCACGGGGCGCGGCGCGGCGGGGGCGCGGGCGTGGCGGGGCCCGGAGCGCGGCCCGCGGAGCAGCTGCTGGAGCTGTACTGCTGCGTGCCCGGAGTGCGCACCATCCGAGCCGACAACATCCTCATCATCGAGTCGGCGCCCGGCTTTCCGCCCGCGCCCGCGCCCAGCCCGGTCCTCGGTCCTGGCGGGACCGCCCGCATCCGAGCCGCGGAGGTGCTTGTGTACGAGGCATCGCCGCCGCCCGGCCGCGTCAGCCGCCTGCTCCAGAAGTTCGACCCGCCGGCCGCGCCGCGCCGCCGCGGGAGCCCGGAGCGCGTCCGCCCCACGCCGCCGCCCTCTCCGGGCCCGGCCGTTCCGCGCGTGGGCGAGCGCGCCGCCTGCTTCCAGCCCGATCCTGAGCGCTGCGGCTCCGGCCTTGGCCCCAGGCCCCGGCGCAGCGACTTCCTGCACAAGACCAGCAGCAACTCTTTCACTGTCCACCCGCGGGGCCTGCGCCATAGCGCGGGCGCTCGCCCACTCCCCAACGGGCCCGCGGCCCCGGAGTCCCGGGCCGGCGCTGCCAGGGGCTTTGAGGGCTCCGCGCCTGGGCCAGGCGAGTGGAAGCCAAAGGTGGAGTCGGGGGAGGCCCCCGCCCACCAGTCCCCCAGCCAGGGGACCCCCAGTGCCACTCCAGCCGCGGCTCTGGCCCTCCCCACGCTCAGCTCTTCCAGTGCCACTCCCAGCCAGCGCCAGCGGGTCTCCGCGGCCGCCAGCGCCAATGACTCCTTCGAAATCCGGCCAGCCCCCAAGCCAGACATGGGCAGGATCCCTGCTGGGGATCTCCAGGCCTGGGCTCTGGCCAGCCTTCGAGTGAACTCTCGAAACTCTTTCGTAGTCATCCCCAAGCGCAAGACCTCTGGGGCTCCTCCTGGGGAATGGAGGCGGTCCATGGCGCCTCCAGAGGAAGAAGTTGGCTGGGCCTCCCAGCACCCGGAGCCTGAAGCCCAGCAGGTGCCTGGAGTGGATGATGTGTTTTCAGCGGGGAGGAGCCCCTCCAGGATCGAGGAGGGGGGCAGCCCCGCACCCGCCACTGCCCTTGTGGACCCTGCCATCAGGTGGCAGAGGCCGCCCTCACCACCGCCGTCTCCACGGGCCGCCACTGAAGCTGAGCCTGCCCAGGGCTTCCAGACTCCTGGCTTGGCCGACAGTGGCAGGGAGCCTGGGCGGCCAGGGCTGCCCATCACTTTCATTGATGAGGTGGACTCAGAGGACGAGGTTCCCCAAGAAGCCAAACTGCCCTGCTCCGGGGCTGGCGTGCCTCCCCAGTACCACCCACATCCGACCAGGCCTGGGCACTTGTCAGAGCTCCAGCGTCGGGGTGGCAACACCTTCACAGTGGTGCCTAGGAGGAAGCCAGGGGCTGTGCAGGCCAATGGCGTGGCCAGGCCAAGGGAGGCCGAGGAAGAGGAGCCAGGCAGAGTTTCAGAGCCTGCTGCCGTGGGGACCTCGCCGAAGAAGCGCTACCCCACCGTGCACGAGATCGAGGTGATCGGTGGCTATCTGGCCCTGCAGAAGTCCTGTCTCACCAAGGCTGGCTCCTCAAGAAAGAAGGTGAGTGGCGGGGAGCAGGGTCCCCAGCAGGGAGGGGGAGAGGTGGCAGGTCACAGATCTGTGGGTGTAGCATGTGGCCTGTTCTCAGGACACCTGGGCTGGGTGCGGGATGGCGTCTACGTGGACCAGAGGGGGCCGGTGGCTGTGCACGCTCCAGGAGAGTCTGGGCTGGGGGAGTCCCTGGCACGGGTTCCAGTGGGATCCTGGGGACCCAGGGGCTCTGTACATTGAGAGGCTGGTGGGGACTGTGGGTCTAGCCAGGGCCGTGTCTTCTTGTTGACTCTCGTGGCGCTCTCTGGAGTTGGCTGGGCAGTCCTGTCCCAGGTGGGCCCTAGGTTTGAGGAGTGGCCTGGCATGTTCTTCGGGTCCTGGCCTGTGCAGGTAGCAGGGGCCAGGGTGGAAGTGGGAAGGGGCAGGAAGCCCTTTGATTTGGATGGGGTGGGACTCCTGCTCAGCTCCCCAGAGAGCATACCGGCTTCCCGCTTAGCAGGACTTGGCTTTGAGTGAGGGTTGACAGGCTGGTCTGAGCCTGGGCTGAGCTGCTGGGGAGTGAGGAAAAGGCTGCCCTCACTGGGGAGGCCTGACACCCTCTGGGCACGAGAAGACGTTCCTCAGATTCTTCCTGGTCCTCTCGGCAGCAGGGTGTTACCCCGGGGCGGATTCCAAGGCCAGCCCCACAGGGCTGTGATCAGCAGGTGCTGTGGATAGATGCACTCTCCTCCTCTGCTCGTCCTGAGGCTGCCTCTGCCCTCCGCCTCCGTGGCTGGGGCCGTGGGGGGCGGTGGCATGCTGGCGTCATGGAGCCCCCTCGCCCGCCGTGCTGCTGGCGTTGTCTAATTAGACGTGGCACCGCGCCCGTCTGCTTCCTTTGGCCTTCCTGCCTCAGGGTCGGCCTTGGCACTGCCTCACTCCCTGCGTCACCCTCTCCTGCCGCTCCATCTGCCAGGTCAGGCCGTGCCTCTCCCCCGCCGCGCTTCCGGCGCCCCCCACCCCTGCCCCGTCCTGCCCGCCTGACCTCGCCTCACCCTCTGTTCGCGTCTGGCAGCCACGGTCACAGCCCCACGCCCATGCCTGTTCTCTCCCTCGTCTGCTCCTGCGTCCTGACCCTTGGCCCCAACTGCTGCTGGAGGCTCCTTTCCCCTGCTGGCCTCGGGTGGTGGAGGCGGTAGCTCCCACCCTGCCATGCGGAGGGTGGGCCTGAGGGCACTGGAGGCCGCGGAGCTCTCTGCTGAGCCCCCGTCCCAGCCCCATGGCCCCACGGCCGTCACGCTGGGAGCCTTCTGCTGTCTCCTGGGCCTGAAGGGCTGCAGCCCAAAGCCGGGGCAGGGCTGTGGGGGTCGCCAGTGGCTGAGTGGGGGTGAGAAGGACGCGAGGAAGTTTCGAGAGGAAGAAGGCCCTGGCCTGGCCTGGCCCTTGGACCAGCCTGGTCCCTGTCCTGGTGCCAGCCTCAGGGGTAGGGGGTCCAGATGGATGGTGAGCAGCCTGGCTAGGGCCCTGCCATAGCAGCATGAGCTGCTGGGAGTGGTTTATGCCTGGGCGAGCACCAGCTGCCCTTTCCAGGAAGAGCGGAACGCCCGTTGGATGGGACGGAGGCGTGGGGCCACCCAGCCCTTCACAGTGACCCGGGCCACTCCAGCCGTGGCCGCCCCCTGTGGTCCCGCGGCCCCTGTGCCCACTCCAGCCAGCCTGGGGCTTCATCACCCTCCCGGTCCCCTCCCACCCCACGGTCCAGGGATGTGGGGGTCTGGAGGCCAGCAGGACATCGGGGGCCTCCTGGGCGGGGTGGGGGCTAGACCACCGCCTCTTCCGAGGGACAGGGAGGCGCAGCTCCTCACGTGGGCGTGGGCGCCCAGCCAGCCGTGCACCCTGGAGCCGTGCCCGGGGGGCTCACACGGCCCCCAGTTAGTTATTTCTGGGCAGAAGCACAGATACCCTTCCTCTCCCTGGCTGCTAGGGGAGGGGGCGGCCACGCCCCTCTTGCCCTGCCCCAGCCTTAGGCTCTCTGGGTTCGCACTGTGGGCCTCTCCCCTGGGAGGTGCCCGTCTGGCGGCTCCTCCCCTCCCCTCTGCCCTCCTCACCTGTCCATCACCCACCCAGCCCAGCACGATGCCCACAGGGCTTGAGCCTCCATGCCCAAGCCCCCGACCACCCACCCCTCTGGTCCTCAGGTCTTTCTAGAGCCCGGGACCGCTGGAGCAGGCCCGGTCCCTCCTCTCAGCTTCCCCACTGATGGCGGGGAGAGGGGTAGGTAGGGGTGGGGCTGCCCTTGACTCAGGGCATCCCACCTGAGCCGTCGTGGGAACTCCTCTGGGGCCTTGTGGGGTGGTCCTGTGGCCCCCTGGAGCTTGGGCTGAGTGGGAGACGGTGGGTGCAGGGGTACGGAGTGGGGTGGGTGCTCACCCCCGGCTGGGACTGCTGGAGCCCAGCTCCCAGCCCAGAGTGCAGGGTGGACACTCTCCAGTAACCAGCTGGGCATGGCGGACGGGCTGCGGTGAGGGTGAACTGGGCGGAGCCAGGACCCACCCGCTGGCGACCCGGGGCGAAGTCCCCACCGGGTCAGCTGACCAGGCTTGTGCAGGTGCCTCTGGCTGCAGCCCCTGCTGCTTCTGTTCTCCTCGGGTCTGGAGACAGGTCCCACCAGCGCACAAGTCACGGGGCGTCCTGTGACCCACAGACCTGAGCTCACGTGGAGCCTGGGGATGGAAGGGAGGTGGGACGTGACCTGCTGCGTGCCCCAGCTGGCTGAGGCAGGCCTGTGGGCCCACCCCTCCCGTCCGGCCGCTGCCTGGCCAGGCCGTGCCAGGCTCAGGGCCTGTTTGCGCCCAGCCCCCTTGGTGTCCTGCTTGCAGCTGGTCACGCGGACTAATGAGAGCGTGCTAATCCGCCGGGCCCTGGCAGCAAGCCCGTCCCTGTCCTCAGTGGCGGGGGATGGGCGCAGAGGGCCTGGGGTCCTCGGGACAGCGCTGTGTATCCAGGGGCACGCTCCCTGCGGGCCTGGGCTGGGCGACCCCTGTGCCGGAAGCCCCTTCCTGCCTTGGGCTCCTCCTGGGGTCTTTGGCCCCAGGTCTCAGAGGGCCAGTTCCCGGGGCAGTGGATGGGGGGTGGCCAGTTCTGTCTCGGGACGAGCACCTCGATCCTGCTTTTGCCTGGCCCTGGTGATGGTATGCCCATCTCCCTGACCGCTCGTCTGTGCCTGCGGGCCGGGCAGAGGCTGGCAAGGCTGCCCACAGCTGTGTGTGCCCATGGGAGGTGGCAGGACCCTGGCTCAGCAGGGCAGTGCCGGCTGCTCCTGGGCAGCCCTGGGCGTGTCCCCCAAGGCCGGGCCCTCTGCTGCCCAGGACCGCAAGCCCAGCTCTTCTGAGACTCTCCCCCACCCTCCGCTGTCCCCAGGCCCAGGGTTCTTCGCCCGGGGGCCTGGCTGCCTCTTCGGCTCCTTCCAGGGGAGGAGGAGGAACTTGAGCTGGCTGTGGTGTCCTGTGCCCTGGAGTTTAATATTTCGAGCTCCTGTAGGGCTGCTCACATCTGCTGCGGGCAGGCGGCTCCCGTATTCATTACCACCCCGCCTGGCCGGCCGAGCCCATGAGCAGGCGGCAGGGGCCTGGCCCTGGGCCCCAGAGAGGGAGGGTCCGGACCCTACGGGCCCTCCCCACCCGCAGCACAGTCTGGGCTCTGAGGCCTGTGGGCGGAAAGCAGAGGACTTTCCCCGGCATAGACTCCTGGGGCCTGTTGAGCGGACAGGGCAGGTGAAGACCGTGTGGGCAGGCCGAGTGAGAGAAGAGGGCCACTGGCCCCGCCCAGCACAGCTTCCGGCCGCCTCGCTCTGCAGAACAGTGACAGCACCCGGTGCCCCTTCCTGGGCCTGGCGCAGAGTGGCTGCCTGAGCTCATGTGGGCCCTTGGGGGCCTGGTTGTGGGCGTGCCAGGCCCTGGCCCAGCCGTGGTGGTCTGTGCTGAGCAGGGCGGGTAGGATCATCCCGGTGCCTGGCAAGCTGGGCTGTGAACGCAGGCCTGGAGGAAGGCCCCAGCCGACAGGAGGAGCTTGCTGGAAGCACAGAGGTGGGCTCCCGGGTGCGGCCTCAGCTGGACCTGTTCCTGCTGGCTAGTGTCAGGCTGAGAGATGTAGCTGGTGCCCTGGCTCCCTTGGGAGGCAGACCTGCAACCCTGGGGACCGCCTTGGAGGGATCTGGAGACCCCCTGCCTTAGGGCTCCTGGTGCTGGCTGGGGTCTGGGCCTTGGGACCGATGGTCACTAGGAGTGAGGGGACCCTGGGGTGGGAGGGGGCAGGAAGGGAAGGGCGGGGCCCAGGCTACAGGCAGACACCGCGGCCTGAGGGTCCAGGTGCAGGGTCTTCTCTGATGAGGGGCAGCCCCCACCGTGAGGCCGATGGAGTGCTGGGCTCCAGCTCTGGTCTGACGTCCCCACTGCACCCTGGGGGCCCCCTGCACCCAGCTCCGTCCAGCTAGAGGACCCCCAAGGCCCGCAGCAGGGCCTTCGCTGACGCGCCGCCTGCCCCCAGATGAAGATCTCCTTCAACGACGAGAGCCTGCAGACCACGTTTGAGTACCCCCCTGAAAGCTCCCTGCAGGAGGCAGAGGCGGCAGAGGAGGAGGAGGAGGAGGACGCGGTGGAGGACGCGGAGGCTTACGGCCCTGATGGTGCCGTGGAGAAGCCCCTCACGCTGTTCCTGCCCCGGGCCACGTTCGTGAGCAGCGTGGGGCCTGAGAGCCCACGGCTGCCAGATGGCAGCTCCGGTGAGTGCCCGTCAGGGCGGGCAGGCAGGATGGGGTGGGGCGGCCCAGGCCGTGGGACTGCAGCCACACGTCCACCCATTCGGCCTGCAGGCTTGTCCAGCTACACGCCCAAGCACTCCGTGGCTTGCAGCAAGTGGCCGGAGCAGGTGCTGGAGCGGGCTCCGAGTGCGGAGGAGGCCCCGTCCAAGGAGGTCATGGTGAGCAGGGACAGGTGGTAGATGGGCGCCCAGGGAAGGTGGGCAAGATGGGGGCTCTAACGCCTGGATGTGTCCTTGACTGCCTCCACACCCGTCTCAGCTCACCCCCGCCAGTCAGAACGACCTCTCGGACTTCCGAAGCGAGCCAGCCCTCTACTTCTGACCTCCCACCCCCCGACCAGCACAGCCAACGCTGAGCCCTCAGGCCTGCCAGGCTCTGCCCACCCATGTCCTGCTCGCCCTGCCTGGGGCCTCACGAGCAGGCTGGTGCTCAGGGCCCGAGCCTGGGGCGCCCGGGACCCCTGACCCTGGTTTGCAGGCACTGCCTGTGGGGAGGGCTGGCTCCTGCTGTCAGTTGTGTCCGGGTGGAGGCCGATGGGACTTGGATCTCCCCACCCGCACCCCCACATCAGCCACTGTTTCTGATGATCGGCACGCCTCCCTGCCTCTGATGACGGACTCAATAAATGACGCCGGATGAGCTGCCTCTACTTTCCTGCGCGGGCCTGGGCTGGGGAGAGGGTGTGTCGAGGTGCGGTCCGTGAGGCTACATCGAGGCAGCGTGGCGGAGGCCGCCCGCCTGGGGTCGGGTGGAGGACCGTCGTGGGCGTGTGTGCCCAGGGAGGTGGCCCTGAAAAACGCCCCACGCCGCGTAGCGTGGCCCAGGCCCCTCCCCATCTGCGGCCCTCACTTCCCTGCTTCCCCTCCCAGCCACGCTTTGGCTGGGCAAGGGTCTGCCCCGTGCGTACCCCCGGTCTCTAGGGCTCCCCCTGCCCCCCAGAAGCAGGTCAGCGAGAGCTGTGGTGGGAGGCGGGACGCCAGGCAAGCTTTCTAGGGGCTGGAATCCTACAGGCCTGGGAGCGGGGGCACTATAGCTGTCGGGCCTGAAGGGCCAAGGGCTGGGGGTGGACAGAAGCGCAGGGCAGGGAGCCTTACTGCTTCATTAGACTGGAAAGTTCCCAAACCTACTAGGGCCTGCAGAAAGGCCATGGCAAGCTGACCACTCGCTTGGGGTCCCGCTAGCAGGGAAAACTGCCAAGAGGTGACAAGAACGGGAGCGGCTCCCGGCTGGACTGGCTGCCTGTGTGGAGCCAGGCCATTCACAATCCAGCCCTTGAAGGCTTGTCTTTTCCTCTTGGAATGTCAGGCCCAGGAGAAAATGCCACCTGGCCAGGCTTGGGAAGGAGGAAGGTGTTTTCCTGGAAGGGGTGGGCCCAGACTTCTGTAGACCTTTTCAACTGACACACGCTTCCCAACCTGCCCAACCTCAAGAGACAGCAGTTGTGAGGACCCCAGGGGGGCTGACAGGCCAAGGAGATGGGCCCAGAGGACTCAGGAGGGATGGCTGGGCCCCAGGCTGCACAGACGCCACTCGTGACCAGAGAGAGGGAAGCATGCGTGCTGTGCTGCCCCGCAGCGTTCGGGGTCACTGGGCTGGAGTGCAGCTCTTCCCGGGGCTCTAAGGCCCAAGAAGGTCCCCTAGACCCGACCTTATGCTAGAGGCCAGGAGCAGCCGCACCTTCAGTGCAGTGTGGGCTGTGCACTAGGCTCAGAGGAAGCGGATGTGGCAGAGGTCACAGGAAACGTTCAGGGGCACCCTTACCTCTATCCCAACAAGGCTGGACACAGGGAAAGTCACTGCAGGCCCTCTTCTCTCCTTCACAAGGAACCATATGACAGTCGGGCCAGAGTTTTGTGTTCTGACTTGGGCAGGGCGGTGCGGTTTGCATCTGTCAGCCCCACACTACACAGGTAGCAGGGTGGCATAGATTTTTACAAAGACAAACTTTATTGACAGTCACAGGCCTCCAGGGCAAGCTCTGAGGTGAAGAAGGGCCCCAGCCCCTCCTCCACTTGCCTGGGCACCTACTGGCTGAGGGAGGAAGTCTGGGGACTCCCGCCCTGCGAAGTTTAGAAGCAGGCCTTCCCTGCAGCCCAGGTGGTGTGGGGGCCCTGCAGAGCTAGGCTCCCCAGAGCCTGCGTGAGTGCAGGACTAGGACCCCTCACTGGGCAGGCTACACCCAGGGCCATCCTGTCACCCAGAGCCACTGAAGCTTGGCAGTTGCCTCTCTTGGCACCAAAGACAACAAACGGAGAAAGCTGCTTCCCTGAAGAACAAAGGTGCCTTAAAGACAGGCTTGCGGGGGGCGCTGAGCCGCAGGCAGGACCCCCACCCGCGGCCTCATTAGCTCTCTTTGCCTCCACTGCTCTTCTGCTCTGAGGCTGTAGCCTTCGTCAGGTTCCCCGCTTCTCGCTTCAGGACACTAAGCAGAGTCTGCGAGCTCTCCAGGATCTGCGGACAGAGACGCCAGCCAGTTAACACTCTTCCCCCACCCCACCCCACCCCACCCCCACCCCCCGCCCCGTCGGAAAGTTGCCACAGCCTGGCGCCCTCTCCTGCGCCGGGCCCAGCTCCCCTCTGAGTATAGCCCAGAGCCCACTGCTCACACCCCGGGAATCCAGGCCCCGGTCGGCTCCCGCTCCCGCTGCTGCTCAGTCTGGAGCCAGCGACACGGCGACAAGACGCCAACAGTAGGACCCAGACCTCGCTGTCACTCCACGGGGGCCGACGACCTGTCTAGGCGCCCCGGGGCCAGCACCAGGACCCCGAGCCCCACCTTGAGGTAGGCGGCTTCTGTCTCCGCGATGGTCCGATCGAACTCGTTCCGAGAGGCGATCTTGCGCGCCAGGTTCTCGTTGACTCGGGCCAGCTTCTCCGTCAGCTGCCTCACCTCGTTCTGCAGCCTCTGCTTCTCCTCCTCCTCCTGCTGTATCTGCCGGCACAGCTCCTCCCGCTTCTGGCACAGCTCCTCGATGCCTGGGGCGAGCGGGGAGCGGGCGCGGTGGGCGCCGGGGGCCGCGGTGGGCACGGGAGCGCGGGCCCCAGCGCGCGAGGCGAGCGGCCAGCGAAGGCCCGGGCGCCCAGACCAGGCCGGCGGCCGGCGTCCCAGGGCGTCTGCCGTCTCAGGAGGCCCCGCGCGAGCCCCCGTGCTGTCTGTGGGGCTGAGCGCGCCCAGGCCCCCGCACCCTGCTCGCGCCATAGACGCCGGCTCTCGGGGCGGCCACGCCGCGGCTCCGCCCGGCGTCCGGGCCGCTCCGGCCGGAACAGCCGCGCGCGGCGGGCCAGCGCCGGCCCGGGCCCGCAGGCCGGCGACCCCGCCGCCCTCCCAGCCTGCCCGCCGGCCTCGCCGCGCGGCCACTCACACTTGACCAGCTCGTTGTTGTAATTCTGCAGCGCCGCGCCCTGCTGGGTCATGGTCGCCGCCGGGCCCCGCCGCCCCAACCGCCGCTGCAGCCCCCCTCGGCGCCTGCGCACGATGTCCGCTCGCCCCGCCCCCGGTCGCGTCACCGCCCCTGCGCCTCTCGCCGCGCACCGTGTGCGTCATCGTCGCGCGCGCGCGCCCAATTTGGCGTCATCGCGGCGCGCCTCGCCGAGCGGCTCGGAGAGCTGGTGGGCGCAGATGGCGGCGGCGACGGAGGCGGGCCGTGACGCGGGGCCTGCGCAGGAGCTGCTGGCGGCCTGGAACACCGTGAGCACCGGGCTGGTGCCTCCGGCCGCGCTGGGACTGGTGAGGCCCGAGATGAGGGCGACGGGCCGGCGCGGGGTGCCCGGGGCCCCGAGCCCGCCGGCGCCCGTCCTGGCTTCCCTGCGTGTTCCGCAGCCCTTCCCTCGCGTGGGCCTGCGTCCCTGCGAGGAAGGGCGGCGGGGTTCCCGTGGCCTTCCATCCGCGCTGTCCCTTTCCCGCTTTTTCTCACCTGTCTCCACCCTCTCCGCCTCCGCGCTGCGTCCCCTTCTCATGGTTTTCTGTACTGCAGGCGTCCTCTCGAACCAGCGGTGCCGTCCCTCCAAAAGAGGAGGAGCTCCGGGCGGCGGTGGAGGTGCTCAGGGGCCACGGTCTGCACTCGGTCCTGGAGGAGTGGTTCGTAGAGGTGCTGCAGACCGACCTGCAGGCCAACATCTCCCTCGAGTTCTGGAATGCCATCTCTCAGCGCGAGAACTGTGCGGACGAGCCCCAGTGCCTTCTGTTGCTCCTGGATGCTTTCGGTCTGCTGGAGAGCCGCCTGGATCCCTACCTGCGTAGTCTAGAGCTCCTGGAGAAATGGACTCGCCTGGGCTTGCTGATGGGCACCGGTGCTCAGGGGCTTCGGGAGAAGGTCCACACCACGTTGCGGGGCGTCCTGTTCTTTTCCACTCCCAGAGCTTTTCAGGAGATGATCCAGCGCCTCTACGGGCGCTTCTTGAGAGTTTACATGCAGAGTAAGAGAAAAGGGGAAGGAGGCACAGACCCGGAACTGGAGGGGGAATTGGACAGCAGGTATGCCCGCCGCCGGTACTACCGCCTTCTGCAGAGCCCGCTGTGCGCGGGGTGCGGCAGTGACAAACAGCAGTGCTGGTGCCGCCAAGCGTTGGAGCAGTTCCACCAGCTCAGCCAGGTCCTGTGAGTACTTGGCCTGCGTGTCCTGTGTCCCTGTCCCTCCTGGCTCCTGCTTGCCCCTCTGGGTCCCGCCGGCCCCTGCAGAGAGCTGGTGAGCTAGCTGGGGGTGGTCTCTGCCGCTCGCCCTGGTTCCCAAGGGTTCTCAGGATGTGTGTCTTCTATGAGTTTATGCCCCTTGTCCTTGCCTAGGTGCGTCTGTTATTCACCCTGGCTCAGGTGAATTCACCTTTGTACTCTGCTTACGCTAAGACTGCTTGATTCTACGTTTCCCGGGCTGTGCAGAATTCTGCTGTGCCTGTTGTAGGCTCTCGGAAGTGGAATGACGTTTGTCTTGGAATTGAGAAAGATACGCTTGCTATTTCTCCTCTGTAGAGCAAGTCAGAGATTAGACCAGCATGCTGGGCAAACTGATGGCCTTTCTAGCCTTGTGAGGAGGGAAGGATTCTGTTGTCAGACCCAGGCCCTGTTGTGCGGGTCCCCGGCTCTCTGGGTGCTTGCTTGTGTAAAGTCCCTGTTCGCTGTCGCTGGTGTGGCTGCGTCGGGTCTGGACTGCGGCGCACGGGGCCTTCGCTGGCCTGCACGGGCTTCTCTCTCACTGTGGCGTGTGCATTTAGCTGCCCCGCGACACGTGGGATCTTAGTTCCCTGACCAGGAGTTGAACCTGTGTTCTCTGCTTTGGGAGGATTACTAACCCCTGGACCGCTCGGGACGTCCCGTGGCCCCTTGTGATGACTTTGTCAGTGTGAATGGAGTGGCGGCTGCGCAGCCGTCAGAGTCTTCTCACTGGGCTGACGGTGTGGCGTGCTCCCCAGAAGCTTGGTTCTCTTGGGCTTTTCTGCCATCATGGGTCAGGATCAGCACTGAGAAGCAGAGACTGCTACATCTGTGTTCACGTGGCCGGAGTAGTGACATCTCTAGCTATTGTTTGAGGGCCATTGTTAGGAGGTGGACGAGGCCTTGGCCCCAGTAGCCAGAGGTGCTGACCCCTTGGGGAGAGCGGGAGGTGCCTTACCGGTGCTGCCATCTCAGCAGCTTTGCCTTGAGTTCCTGGGGGCGGTTTTGCCCCAGCGGGAGGGCTGCAGGAGGCTGTGCTGAGGGTGCGCGGCGGGTGCGTGCACTGCGTGCGACGTGGGCGGGGCTCTCCTCCAGGCACAAGCTCAGTCTGCTGGAGCGGGTCAGCGCGGAGGCTGTGACCAGCACCCTGCACCAGGTGACCCGGGAGCGGATGGAGGACCGTTGTCGGGGCGAGTACGAACGCTCCTTCCTGCGCGAGTTCCACAAGGTGAGGCCCCTCCCGTGGATGAGAAGAGGCTGCTGGCAAAAGTGACTAGGTGCCTTGGCTTTAGAAGTGGGCAGAGTGTGGTGACCTGGGTGAATCAGGACGCTGCTGGTGACTGAAGCTGTCTTGGTGCTGGGTGGAGGCTGGTCATCCTGGGCCCACCCTGGCGCCAGCGAGGAAGAGCCTGACATGCTTCCTGAGATCTGTGCAGGGCCACATGGCCAGAGGCAGCCCCAAGGTCTGGGCTGTCCCGGCGCGGGGCCTTGGGGCGTCCATGCTGTTGGGGCGTGGCCTGGGGGCTGCCCTGGGCTGCACAGCATTGTGGGAGAGCCGGGCCCAACCGTGGGGCTCTGAGCCTGCCTCACTTCCCACCCTCCCCACTCCGCTGCATCCCGCCGCCTGCCTCCTGAGGACGCTTGTGCGCTGCAATGCTGAGGGCGGGGGTGGTGTTCAGTGCAAGGGTCCCCGAAGTGGGCTGTAGCGCGCCTGGAGGCCCGGGGGTAGCTGTGCTGTCCCCAGGCAGCAGACCGTCGGGGCCGTCTTGCCGGTGGCTGGGTGGGCGGTCCCCAGGGTGTGTCCGTCCACTCAGACGCAGCGCCCTGTGAGAGCCGCTGTGGTCAGAGATGAGCCTGGTGCTGGTGTGCATGGGGTAGGCCCTGGGAGGCCCCTTCAGGCCCCCGTCTGCTGATTTCACTGTGCTCTTGGTCTGGGACAGGTCCCCGGGGTTCCCAAGGGCCAGCCCGCGGCAGGTAGCTGCACCTCTGCCCTGGGCTTGGGCCCTGGAGCCCCACAGCTGTGCTCTCCTGACAGTGGATCGAGAGAGTGGTTGGCTGGCTGGGCAAGGTGTTCCTGCAGGACGGCCCCAGCAGGCCCGCGTCCCCGGAGCCGGGCGCCACGCTGCGGCGCTGGCGGTGCCACGTGCAGAGGTTCTTCTACCGCATCTATGCCGGCCTGCGCATCGAGGAGCTCTTCAGCATCATCCGAGGTCAGCCCGCTCGCTGGGGGCCCCTGCCCTCGCCCCTGCCTGCAGCCCAGGACCCCCGCGTCTGGAGCACAGCCGGGCCCCACCCCGCATCCGCATTGGGCAAGAGAGGCGCTGAATCTGCCCCCAGCTCTGCCCTAGCCCTTGGGCTCTGCTCCGCCCATCTGCCCCTCAGGGTGGCTGTGCTCAAGGGTGCGGGCCCCTGAGAGCACAGGGGCCACAGCAGACCCCGGGCAGGGTCTCTCCCTGCAGCCTGTGGAGGTGTGGCCGCTCACCCTCCAGATCTCTCTCCAGCTGTCTGTGGGCACACCACGTGTGCACGTGCCAGGATCAGCCTCTCCCCACAGACTTCCCGGACTCGAGGCCCGCTGTGGAAGACCTCAAGTACTGCCTGGAGAGGACAGACCAGAGGCCGCAGCTGCTCGTGTCCCTCAAGGCTGCCCTGGAGACGCGGCTGCTCCACCCAGGTAGAGCCTGGGAGGGGTCAGGGAGCTTTTCTGCGGCCCTTGGGGGGCGGGGTTCTGCCCCGCCCTGTGAGGACAGAGCCACTCTTCAGTACGGGTTGAGGGGGCAGTGCCTCAGATCACGGGGGTCCCGGGGTGCCGTCGCAGTGGGGTCTGCAGGCCGCCTGGCCGGGGCGTCCGTCTCCGTGTCACCGTGTTGCTCGGGGTCTCCTGTCCCGACCGCAGGCGTGAACACCTGTGACATCATCACCCTGTACATCTCCGCCATCAAGGCGCTGCGCGTGCTGGACCCGTCCATGGTTGTCCTGGAGGTGGCCTGTGAGCCCATTCGCCGGTACCTGCGGTGAGCGTGGGGCAGCTGAGGGAACCCTCAGGGCCCCCAGCCCCACTTGTGCTGCTGAGCCCCCTGCAGGCCTTGGTGGAGTGAAAGGACGTGGTCCCCTGGGCACCAGGTGTCCTCCCAGGTCGGGCAGCTCAAGCTGGGCACCTTCCTTTTGCCAGTGCTGGCTGTGGGCCTGCAGCCAAGGGCCACCGCACCCGTATGCAGGCCCAGGGCCAGGTCAGCACAGACAGACGCACAGACTCAGCTTTGCCTCGTTGCGAGCTGGCCCAGGGCTGATGGGAAGGGTGGGTCTTGTGTTGGCCTTTCCACCCCGAGGAACAGAGCCTCTTGACTGTTGGCCAGGGAGCGCAGCCGACCAGGAGCCCCTGGGGCAGTAGAGACTTGAGCCTGCTGACCCCTGGCCCTGCATGGCCTGGTCCGGATCTGTCTTGTCGTCTCAGCCCCTGATGCAGAAAACGGTGGCTTTTTAATTTTGGGGGGTGGCAGTGGAGTCTGATGGCCCTGCCTTTAGCTTGTGACTGGTGGGTGCTGCCTGTGGGGGTCGGTGGGGTCACTGGGTCAGCTGGAGCAGGCAGCGAGGGCTCGTGTCCACCAGGACGCGGGAGGACACAGTGCGGCAGATCGTGGCGGGGCTGACCGGGGACTCGGATGGGACGGGGGACTTGGCTGTTGAGCTGTCCAAGACGGACCCTGCAAGCCTGGAGACCGGGCAGGACAGTGAGGACGACTCTGGCGAGCCGGAGGACTGGGTCCCCGACCCCGTGGACGCAGACCCAGGTCAGCGTTGGGCAGCTCTGCGAGGCCGGGGGTCGTGGGGGGCCCGGTCGGGTCGGAGCTCTGGTTGTCGCTACACGTGCTCGAGCTTGAGGAGGTCCTTGGTCCGTGCCCGACCTGGCCTGGTTCCCCAGGGTGCTCCCCCTGGCCGGCTGGGCCCATGTGGGTGGTGGCCCCCATCAGAGCCCTAAGGGGTGCCCTGCCTGCCCCACCCCCCACCCCCTGGCCCTGCTGCTTCCGCTGGAGGAGGGGCAGGTCTCTGCACATCGCACCAGGGACCCAGAGCCAGGCCTCACGCAGGGGTGCAGTGGGCAGGCTGCTCGGCACAGACGGCGCCACCTCCATGTCTGAGGCGCCCGTGTGCCTGGCCTCCAGGGAAGTCCAGCTCCAAGCGGCGCTCCTCGGACATCATCAGCCTGCTGGTCAGCATCTACGGCAGCAAGGACCTCTTCATCAACGAGTACCGCTCGCTGCTGGCCGACCGCCTGCTGCACCAGTTCAGCTTTAGCCCCGAGCGGTGAGGCCTGCGGGGGGTGCCCTGCGTCCAGGGGAGGCGTGACCCCGACTCGGGACAGCAGTCCTCTGTCAGCCCCAGTGCACGGCGGAGACGAGCGCGGTCCCCGGCTCGGCAGGGGCCGGCCCGTGCTTGACCACTGCCCCGGGCGCCTGGGGATGGCCGGAGAACCAGAGCGCAGGGTTAAGGCTGAGGACCTGAGGTCCTGAGTGGGGAGAGGCTCGGCGCCGGAGAGCTGATCCTAGGGGCTTCCTTCCAGAGCCAGGGGAGGGCAGTGGGGGGCGGGGCCCTGGAGCCCGCCTGTGCTCCCCGCCTCAGCCCCGCACACCCCTTCCTGGCTAAAGACATCTGGGGGTGGCTGCTCCCAGGGCTGCCGCCTGGCCTCCCGGGCTAGGGACGTCCCTGCTCTGGGGACGGGGGCACAGGGCAGTGGGCGTTGCCCTGCAGGGGCTGCCTGGGGCGGGGGCGCTGAACCCCTCAGAGACGCATCCTTGCAGGGAGATCCGCAACGTGGAGCTGCTGAAGCTGCGCTTTGGCGAGGCCCCGATGCACTTCTGTGAGGTCATGCTCAAGGTGGGCGCCCGGGCCCCACGCAGCCACCTGGTCCCCGCCCCTGCCCAGACCCTCAGGAGGCCCGTTTCCCCAGGACATGGCGGACTCACGCCGCATCAACGCCAACATCCGGGAGGAGGACGAGAAGCGGCCCGCTGAGGAGCAGCCACCCTTCGGAGTCTATGCCGTCATCCTGTCCAGCGAGTTCTGGCCGCCCTTCAAGGACGAGAAGCTGGAGGTCCCTGAGGACATCAGGGAGGCCCTGGAGGTCTACTGCCGGAAGTATGAGAAGCTGAAGGTAGGGCTGCGCTGCTGGGGCCGCGGGCGCCTCGGCGAGTCCTGCGTCTGTGCTCTGGGCTCCACGCCCTCTGCGCTCTCCCGGGAGTCCGCCTGTGCACGCGTGCCATCTGGGCGTGTGTGCGCGCTCCACGCTCCAGGGGCCTGATGGTGCTGGCGTGAGCCCTGACCCTGAGCTGCCTCTGCAGCACCCGCCCGCCTGTTCTCAGAACCCTGCACTGGCAGCGGTGCTCGGCCCAGGACACCCGCTGTGTCCCCTCCATGGGCGTCTCCAGGGGGTCTCCTGGCTTCTCTTGGGGTGTTCGGCGGCTCCTCTGTGTTTGCTGTGAGCCGGTGCTGGGGCAGGCTGGGTTAAGGCTGAGGACGTGAGGTCCTGAGTGGGGAGAGGCTCGGCACCGGAGAGCTGATCCTAGGGGCTTCCTTCCAGAGCCAGGGGAGGGTGGCGGGGGGCGGGGTCCTGGAGCCCGCCTGTGCTCCCCGACTCAGCCCCACACACCCCTTCCTGGCTAAAGACATCTGAGGGGCCCTCCCCAGCCTCCCTCTGTGCCCCAGTGCGCCTGTTAGGAGAGGCCCTGCCAGCTTCCTCTGGGGCGAACCCCTGGGTCTGAAGGTGGACTCAGACACGGCCCCCTTCTCAGGTTGGTGCGTCCTCCAGCTGGGTGCTGGGGCGCCTGGGGGGCTTCTGCTCCCCGCAGCGGGTCTCCTGCCCGAGGCCAGCGCCGCACACGCTGGGGTGGCCATGGCCTCTGCTGCAGACCCGAGTTGGGGTTGAAAAGGTCACGGTTCTGAGCCGCAGCGCCTGGTTAGGACCCGGCCAGCTGCTGACCGTGGAGAGCTTCAGCGTCACGCCCCCTTCAGAGCCGTGGGGGCTGCATTACTCGGGAGCAGCGCTTGGCCCAGAGTCACCCTACCAGTGTCCCCGGTGGCGGCCGTAACAAAGATGACAGACAGGTGCCTTGAACATGACGGCCGTTTTCTGAGTTGCAGCAGCTGTCGAGCATCTGTGATGCCAACAGAAACTCAGGTCAGGGTGTCAGTAGGGCATGCCCCTCCACAGGCTCCGGGAGGGGCGTCGGCAGGGCGTGCCCCCCCACAGGCCTCTCGGTGGCTCCTGGCTGTGGTGCCCCACTCTGGCCCTGGCTCACGTTACCCGGCCTCTCCCAGGGTCTGTGTGCAGAGTCCCCTCTTCCTCCGAGGACCCCAGGCCCCGCTCCGTGTGACTGCACCTTGACAAGCTGCCTTTAGGGACCAAGGCCAGCACCCCTGCCCTGCTGCTGAGGCCTAAGCCTGTGTGGGCATCCACGCAGGTCTCAGCGTCCAGTGCCCGGACCAGGGCGCCCACGCCTCTCCTGGGCCCCCCATGCCGGTCCCGGGACTGGCTGGCTGATGTGGCTTTGACACAGCTCACCTCTCCGGCCCCGCGGGCTCTGCCACAGAGTGCGTGGAGTGGTGCGCTCCTTTGGGCTCACCGGTCCTCCTCGGTTTCCCCCTCGATTCACACGAGCAGTGAAGAAGCTGCAGGCTGCTCCCCCTACGCGTCACGTGATATCTCAGCCCAGCGCCCCGCACCTCCCTCCAGCCCTGCTCGCCCCAGCGGAGCTCGTCTCTGCCGCTCCTTCAGCGGTCGCCTTGCAGTCGTGTCCAGCGGCGCTGCGACAGGCCTCACCGGAAGGGGCCTTGGGGTCGGGTTCCCCCGGTCGTCTCCCCAGGGCAACCCCAGCTTTCACGAGCATGCAGCTCAGAAGGTTCCAAGTCCTCCCCTCCCCCAGCGCCGCAGCCACAGGCACGTTTCTGGGAAAGGTGCTTGCTCCAGCATCATGCTCCGCCCGCACTGAAGTCCACCGCCACTCCGCGGTGGCCGTGACAAAGCCTGCTCGCCAGGTGGCAGAGTGGTACGACCTGCTCCTGGCCCTGCAGGCCGGGTCTGTGGTGGAGGGCTGGGCGGGGCTGCGGGCCTCCTGGAGGCTGCAGAGGAGGTCCTTCCCCGTCTTCCAGCCCCGCTCTGCTTCCCGTGTCTGCGTGCCACCCACCCTCTGACAGGTACACTGGTCTACTAGGTTAGGGTCCGAGTCGCTCCCAGACCTTGTCTTCCCTACCGATATCCACAGGTCAGGTCAAGGTCTGAGATCCTGGGATCAAGAAGTGGGCGTGTCTCGGAGGGATACGTGGCCTGGCTGCTGGGTGCTGCTGGCTGAGGGCGGGAGCTGGGAGCCTACCGGGCGCTGGTGTGGCTGCCACTGCAGCTGTTACCCGCCGGGTCGGGATGGGAGCCCTTTCCCGCCTGCTCCCAGGCTGTAAAGCCTGGTTCAGCGGGACCCGCCGAACGGCCCGCGCTGACCCTGTCTTCCCCAGGCCATGCGGACGCTCAGCTGGAAGCACACCCTGGGCTTGGTGACAATGGACGTGGAGCTGGCTGACCGCACCCTGTCCGTGGCGGTGACCCCGGTGCAGGCTGTGGTCTTGCTGTATTTCCAGGACCAAGGTGAGCTCCCCAGCTGCGCCCTACCCCGCCCCCACCCCGCTTCGGCCACACCCCCAGGAGAACACGGCCTGTCTCCCGAGGAGGGCGGGCGGGCCCGGGCGGCTCCCCGCCCCCAGCCCCTCCCCCAGGTCCTGCCCGTCCCGCTGAGCTGGGCCCGTGAGGGGCACGGCGGAGCTCGCCCACCCACGCCCCGCCGCCTGCCCGCAGCCAGCTGGGGCCTGGAGGAGCTGAGCGAGGCGGTGAAGATGCCGGCCGCGCTGCTGCGGCGCCGCCTGTCCGTGTGGCTGCAGCAGGGCGTGCTGCGCGAGGAGCCGGCCGGCACCTTCTCGGTAGTGGAGGAAGAGCGGCCGCAGGACCGGGACAACATGGTCCTGGTCGACAGCGACGACGAGAGCGACTCGGGCCTGGCCTCGCAAGCCGACCAGAAGGAGGAGGAGCTGCTGGTGCGCCCTGGGAGCGGGGCGGGGCGCCGGGGNGGCGCCAGGGGGCGGGGCGGCCGGCCTGACCGCGGCGGTTCCCGCAGCTCTTCTGGACGTACATCCAGGCTATGCTGACCAACCTGGAGAGCCTGTCGCTGGAGCGCATCTTCAGCATGCTGCGCATGTTCGTGGTCTCCGGCCCCGCGCTGGCCGAGATCGACCTGCAGGAGCTCCAGGGCTTCCTGCAGAGGAAGGTGCGCGACCAGCAGCTCGTCTACTCCGCCGGCGTCTACCGCCTGCCCAAGAGTTGTGGCTGAGCCGCCACCGGGCCCTGCCCGCCCCCCGCCAGAATGCGAGTAAAGAGATGGTTCTTCATCCTCCGTGTCGTGTCGGCTCTGTGGCCCCAGGGTGGGCGTGTGCCCCAGTTCTGCACACTGGCCTCCCCGCATCCAGGCACCGCGGGGCCCCCCAGCAGGTGGGGCTGCACCCCTGTGTGGGCTCCAGGCCGGGAGGAGTCCCGGCACGTGAGCGTCCAGTCACCGTGGCTAGCGAAGACCCACGTCAGGCTCGTGGCTCCAGCCAACGAGGGGCCAGCCACCTGGGAAACAGACCTCTTGGATCTCCACCCAAGGGCCCCCAGCCCTGGCCTCACCCCTCTGGCCCTTGGGAGAACTCTGGTTCCCCTCCCTCTGCTCTGCCTGAGGGTCAAGTCCCCCAGTGCTGGGCTGAGAGCCCCGTGGCCCCTTTGCAGGCCCAGCGTGTTAGAACGTGTGAGGGGGGTGAGCAGACAGGCGGCCCGTCGCGTCTGCAGCACGAGAGGCTGCCTGCATCCCTGCTGTGGTCCAGCGGTCAGTGCTGGGGGCTGACGGTGAGGCATGCTTCCTGAAAAACCCATCCCTCCCACGCCCGAGGTGTGGTCAGGGGCGCCCGGGAGCCTGGCAGTTCCTCCAAGGGAGAGGCCGTGCCCAGGGAGCCAGCTGGCCCCAGGGCTGTGCACAGGCCCTGTCCAGCCACTCTGGGGGCCCAGCACTGGCCTCGCCCCAGCTCCCAGGAGGCGGTGGGGTGGGTGTTGGTGCCAGGCCTGAGGCCTTCAAGCTGTGCTAAGCACCATGGGCACCGCAGCCCAACCTTCATTCATCCAGCTTGTCTGGCTGGACCCGCTGAAGCCTGGTGGCACTGCCCCCGCCAGGTGACAAAGGCCCCCTTCAAGACAAGTGTCTGCTCTGCCCACCTCCGTCCGCAGGGCCTCCCGGCCCCCCGGCTCCCTCGATCTGCACCCTGGCGCCCCCGCCTGCCCTGCTCTGCTCAAGGGCCCCAGTGCTGGCTCTGCTTCCGGGACTCTTTTCTTTTTTGGCCACACCAAGGGTCATCTGGGGTCTCGGTTCCCTGATCAGGGACCGAACCCCAGCCATGGCAGGGCACCCGGAGTCCTGACTGCTGGCCCACCAGGAGCTCGCTCTAGAACTCCTTATGCCCTAGGGTGGGGTTTGCTGTGGAGTTTGAAGGAAGATGTGGAGGGCCTCACAGAGCCTGAGTGGTCTGCGGATGCTGAGAGGCCGGCGGGTGTACCCCTTGGACTCGGCCTGCCGGGGGTCTGTGCTGTGGTCACGGGAAAAGAACTTCCTGCCTGGCACTGGGCCGGGCCTGTCCTCGTTTTAGCCTGGGTGAAACCGGCTGGACCTGCCTGGCAGGGTGGCATTGCCAGCCCCTGGGTGTGGACACACCTGCCCCAAGTCCCTCTGGCCTCAGTGTGTGGGCGAGTGTGGTGAGACCCAGCGCCTCAAGCTGCTGCCTCACTCATCGGGTGCAGAGGTGTGCCAGGAGCCGCCCCCAGGAGGCGGCACCATGCGAGGGTCAGGGAGGTCCCCGGTGACCAGGGGTTGGCTGCAGCCCCCAGTGCCCTGAAGGGTCAGGTGTGGGACAGGTATTTCCTCCTGCTGCCTGAGTTTGCTTGGCAGGTCCTTAGGGGAAGAGGGGAAGGGCTGAGGTTAACCTTGAGCTCCCGCGAGCTGCAGTTGCCTGGTGTGCGGGAAGGTCACACAGGGAACAGACCGCAGAGCTGGCCATGAGTTCTAACTAACAACACAACTAACCCAGAGCTCCCGACGCTGTCGTAGTGCTTTCAGAGCCGACTGCTCCTTGAGGGTGTTCTGCAAACGCTGCCGGGTCCAGGCCCAGGCCTCCTGCCTGTCTCAGTCTTGGGGGGAGTGTGGGGACACTAGGCAGCTGCACCCCAGGCCAGCCTCTCGCCACCAAGCTGCTGCAGCCCTCATCCTGACAAACGGAGGCTGGGGCTTGCCCACTGTGGACCTCTGGCTTTCCAGGCCGCCACCTCCCTGCCCCCAGGGGCAGAAGTACAGGTGGTACTGCTTCAGGTGAAGTGGTCCTCCCCCAAGGCCAGGGCAGCCCTGCTGCCGCCCTGCCTCAGATCTGGCCGGGGCACTCCAGGCCGCCCTACCAGCCCTGTCCATCCTGGAGCCTCCTGCCCGGGGCTCCCCGAGGCCCCCAGCGCCCAGGGCAGCGAAGCTCCAGGACAGGCCCTGCCCCCACCCTCCCTGCCTCACAGCTCCATTGTGAGGTCAGCGCCTTCCGCCGAGCTCCAGCCAGAGGCGTGCGGCGGGCCGGGGGCTGGACATGGCCGCCTGTCCCCAGCCCGACTCCTGCCTGCTCGGCGGCCCCCTCGGCCTCATATGTCTGTCCCTTTTGCTCGTCCCTGCTGCAGGTGCGGCCCCCCCAGCCAGGCCCGGGGGCCATGGGGGCGGGGTTCAGGGGTCAGCCACTGGCGGGTGACGCGGGCCCTTGGCCGCCCGGGCCGTGTCTCTGCAGCTGGAGGCTACTGCGAGTGCAGCCTTGGCCTCAGCCGCGAGGCCCTCATCGCCCTGCTGGTGGTGCTGGCAGGCATCAGCGCTAGCTGCTTCTGCGCCCTGGTCATCGTGGCCGTTGGTGTCATTCGAGCCAAGGGGTGCGTGAATCCCAGGGCCGACTGGTGGCGGGGTGGGGACTGTGGGTCAGGCTGTTCTCCCAGGCTCCCGGTCTCACCGGGTGAGGTCAGCAGGAGGGCTTGGGAAGGATGTCTCCCAGACTGGGTTGGGGAGAGGTGGAGGGAGGCACCTCTGGGTGCCTGGAGGCCAGCTGAGCTGTTCACAGACTCACGCCTCACCTTTGTCCCCCCACCCCAGTGAAACGTGCCCTGCACACATGGACAGCAGGTGAGTGAGACCTCCTCCTCCCAGGGGAGGGCCCCAAGGGTGAGCTGTGCCCTGGGAGGTGGCTGCTGCCTGGGAGGTGGAGGCCTAGGTGGTCGGGGTGGCCTGCAGCCGGCCTGACCCGGGCCGTGTTGCGCAGGATGGTGGGGCACTTCGGGCTGCAGGAAGACCGTATGGACCTGCGCACGGTGCACGTGGAGTCTCACCTCATGGACCCCGACACGGCGGTCCCCATGATACAGCCCCTGGAAGAGCATGGCCTCATGACCATCACCATGGACTCGACTCTGGAGGAGCCGCCCCCCCCACCTGAGTAGGGCTCTGGGCGCTAGCGGGAGGGGAATTAAACGGTATTTAGTTACTCTGTGCTGTCCTCCCTGGGCCCCTCGGGGGGTGTCCGCGGTGGGGGGGCCCTGCACGCATCTGGTCGCCCCCTTTCTCTTCACTGGGGTGCCCGCTCTAGGCTCACGCTGTCCACCCTCCGGGCAGGGGTCCACACCTCTGGGTGTCTGCCCTTCCTGCATGCCTCAGCCCGGCTCCTCCCTGCCTCTGCCTGCTGCTTTGTCCCGTGAAGCCTGCAGGCCCCGGCCCCTGCCCCACCCCGGGAAAACACTAAGACAGGACCTGTGACTCGCCCGAGCCCAGAGAAGCAGCATGTGACGGGAGGACTTGGGCCGCGTGCCCTGCCCCACCCATGAGTTTCCTTGAGGCTCCGGGAGAGCCCTTGTGTGCCCTGCCCCACCCATGAGTTTCCTTGAGGTTCCGGGAGAGCCCTTGTTTGGGGGGGGGGGCAGGTGACTGCCTCCCCTTCCTCAGGAGTGCTGCCCTTCCGCCCGCCCCCACCACATCTCCTGGACGGCGGGCTCAGGGGCCCCTCAGCCGTCCACCATGGGGATGGGGCGGTGCTAGGTGGGGACTGCTGTGTGTGCCCTGGGATCACTTGCTGAGTGGAGACAGAGGGGGCTGTGCAGCAGGGCGCACTGGCTCCTAAGTTGTGTCGCTGCTGAGTTGGGCAGGGGAGAGATTGTGGGGGATGGCATGGCCCAGTTGCTCAGGCCTCCTGGGGTCACGGGATGGCGCACCACACAGGTGAGGAGGGGGCGCGGTCTTTACAGCGCTGCTGGCCCGGAGCCAAGTGGAGCTCAGAGCTTTGGGACAGGTGGCTGGCAGTGCCCTGCCTTTGGCTGTGTGCCCAGCCTCCACCCTAGGCGCAGGACCAGCCGTGGGACAGGAACTGTCTGTGCTCAGGCCGGAGAGTTGATATTTGTGCGGCCGCCGCAGGGTCGGACAGGCTCTGGCAACACGCGGACAGCGGACCTCCACGACTGTCCCCATGCGGAGTCCCTCCTTTCCCTCGTGGGGGCCGCCGCCGCCGCCGCCGCCGCTGCAGCTGCTACTGCTGCTGTTGCCGTGGCCAGTCTGGACCCAGGCGCCCGCCGCAGCCGCCTCCTGGGGAACCCCGGGCGCCCTAGACTGCCCCGAGGCCTGCGTGTGCGCGCCGGGAGGCCAGGCCAACTGCTCGGGGCGCGCGCTGCCCGCCGTGCCAGGGGGCTTGAACCGGCGCGTCCGCGTGCTGCTGCTGAACCACAACCGCGTGCACGCGCTGCCTCCGGGCGCCTTCGTGGATGCCGGCGCGCTGCTCCGCCTGGACCTGCGCGAGAATGGACTGCGCTGGGTGCACGCGCGGGCCTTCTGGGGCCTGGGCGCGCTGGAGCAGCTAGACCTCAGCGCCAACCAGCTAGAGGGGCTGCTGCCCGGCACTTTCGCGCCACTGCGCGCTCTGCGCGCCCTCTCGCTGGCTGAGAACCGGCTGGCGCGCCTAGAGCCCGCGGCGCTGGGCGCGCTCCCGCTGCTGCGCGCGCTCAGCCTGCAGGACAACGACCTGCCTGCGCTCCCGTCCGGGCTCCTGGCTGGCCTGCCAGCTCTCAATACGCTGCGCCTGCGCGGCAACCCCTGGACCTGTGGCTGCGCGCTGCGCCCACTCTGCGCCTGGCTTCGCGGACACCCGCGGCACGCGCCAGGTGAGCCCTCGGGGGCGCGGGCGGGCAGGGCGGGCCGCTACCCCCGCGACCGTCTGACGCCGCGCCCGTGTCCCGCAGAGGCCGAGACGCTGCTTTGCGTATCGCCGGGGCGCCTGACGCTCAGCCCCTTGACCGCCTTCCCGGACGCCGCCTTCAGCCACTGCGCGCGGCCCCTTGCCGCCCAGGATCTGGCCGTGGTCTATGCTCTCGGGCCCGTCTCCTTCCTCGCTAGCCTGGCCGCCTGTCTGGCCCTGGGCTCCGCGTTCACTGCCTGCGGCGCTCGCCACCGCCGCCGCCGCCGCCGCCGCGCCGCCGCCCGCCGCCAGCAGAGGCGGCAGCCGGATCCTGGCCCCGGCACAGCCTCGCCTGCGGCCACCGCCGCCCAAGCTTGAGGGGCCGCGGCCGCCCTCGAACCTCTCCCCACCCGCTTGCCCCTCCCGCATTCCTGACGGCGTCAACAAGCGACTCAGCTCGAAATTTTCGCGACATTCCTTTTGGCATCACCACTGCACACACCGGGCGGGGCGGGGGTCGGCGCGCGCCGGGCCCCTGGGCTGGAGGGTCCGGGCCGCACGGGGGAGGCGCGCCCGGACGCGGAAGGGCCGGGCCTGCACGCGGCGGGGCTGAGGCTAGTCCCGAGCCCGCGTCTGCGAAGCCCACCCTGGGCGGCGGGCGGAGGAGGCAAAGAGAAGGCTCAGCCCTCGCAGGGTCCGGAGAAGGTGGGAGGCAGTGGGGAGCCCGAGCGCGCCCCAGGGAGGCGCTGCCAGCGGGTGGAGTTCAGGGTCTGCAGTCCAGGAAGGGCAGGGCCAGCTCAGAGGATGGGGTGAAGCGGAGAAGGGGTACAGGCAGGAAGGGGGAGGTGGGGTGGAGGCCGTGCGGTGCGAGGGCGTGGGAGGGGTGGCCCAGCCAGCCCGGGCCAAGGCCCACCGTAGCTCTGGGAGTGGCTGGGAAGGATGGGGCTCCAGTCTCTGCGCCAAGCCCCTCTGCCGGGCCGAGTCAACTGCTCCCCCTGCCGCTCAGAGACCCCAGGGCCCTGCCTCTGCCGGAGCGCCCTGAGGCCCTGCCCAGCCAGCTCAGCTCTGGCCCGTCCTCAGCGGCTCTCGTCCGAGCCTCAGTCCAGCAGGGGCTGCCCCCCGGCAGCAGGGCAGACGGACGGACGGGAGGCACGGGGTGGGCAGTCTCTGGCAGGCGGGCTTCCCTCAGGCCTTCCCGAGCAGCACGACCCCTCAGTGTCCTTGGCCGGGCTAACGGGGCGGGTGGGCGCCTCCGGGCGCCTCACACCACGGTGCTGACCGAGGGATCTGAGAGGTTGAGCGGGCCCGTGATATCAGTGGGATGGTACTGCTGCAAAATAGAAATACAGACAAGGAGCCCGTTAGCCCGGCCGCCAGGGGCACGCGCGGGGCCGGGACGGGTGGGCCGGCCGGCCGGCCGACCGGCGGGCAGGCGGGCGCGGCCTGGGGGAGGCTGGGGGGCGCTCCTCCCCCGCCCCCGTCGTGCTCCGGGACTCTGCGTGGGCCGGGCCGCTGTCCCGTCCGTCTGTCTGTCTGTCTGCGGGGGAGGGGGCAGAGGAGGGCGGGCAGGGCGTCTCAGCTGTCCCTATGCCGGGCACACATCTGCAGCTGGCCCTCCTCCCTCTCAACAGCGCGTCGCGGCAGCACTGTGTCTTTTTGGTTTTGCAAAGCGCCGCGTCCACCCCCGGTGCTCTATAAATAAGAACCAACAATCAATACCCGCTGGCCCCGCCGGCCGCCAGGGACCCAGCCCTGAGCGCCCAGTGCCGCCCTGGCCCAGACCAGCCACGGGACAGGGGCAGCGCATCTCAGCGGCCGCACTGACCCCACCCCTCCCGACAGAGCCCCCCACCCAGGCCTCCCTCCGAGCAGGTGCCCAGCCGGAAACGGTGGGGGGGCTGGGCTGCCCTCCCCTGCCCAGCCCCCAGCTGGCAGTGTCCCCAGTCATCCCTGCAGGGCCGGCCAGCCCCAGATGCCACGTGGCACCAGAGCTGGCCTGGAGGGTGGTCCCCGGGGAGGCTCGGGCAAGGAGTCTGCTGGGAGCGTGTCCCGGGACAGGCACCCTGAGGGTCTCTGAGCTGCGCCCAGGCCAGCTAAGGGGCTTGTGAGTGGGCTCTGGGCCGGGACGGGGGTGGGATTCTGTTGCCCTCGGAAAGTGGCCCACTGCCTATGTAACTCTCCTGCCCCTCCTTTCGCCTGCCTGGCCCCAGAGCTCTGTCTGCTGGGCGCCCCCTCCCCGGCTGCCCCACCACTGGTCCTTGCTGGCCCTCCCAGCCCCCGGCGGGGCCCCTGGCTCAGGCCCCACCCAGTTCCCGAGCTGCAGGGCTCCAGGCCTGTGCTCAGCCCCTCGGGCCGCCCCTGTCCAGCCACTCTGCCTGTGCTGAGCCCTAGCAGTGGAGTAGCCAGGCCTCACGGGCCCCTTTGGGGCAGGCGGTGACCTCACCCCAGACCTGGATGGCTCTGCGCTGCGCCCTGTCTGTCCTGCGCCTGCCCCTCTTCCCTCGCGCTGTGGGCAGGGGCTACAAATCCTGCTTCCACCTGGATCGTAAGGCTGGGGTGATGCTGCCTGTGAACTGGGGGCTCCTTGTGGACGGGAGGACAAGCCGCCCCTGAACCGCGGGGAAGCTGATGGGCTGAGGGCTGTGCTGGCCCTGGGCGGGCCCTCCTCGCCTGGGGACGCTCCCAGCAGGGCTAGGCCAGTCTTGGAGGCCTGGGGTTCAAGCACACACACCTGGGACAGAGACAGGCTGCCCAAGCGGGAAGGCAGGGAACCCTTGGCTCAGGCTCTGAAGGGGCTGGGGGTCAGGCGCTGAAGCACTGCTCCCCTCCATGGGGGTCTCCCCTCCCTGAGCCTCGGTGCCCAAGGCTTGCCAGCCACAGCTTTCAGGGCCACCCCCCCCGCCCCATTCTCAGACCCCCAGGTGCTGCCAGCACGCCTCCCGCAGGGCCCCTGCTCGGCCTGGGGTGGGAGCCGCCGCCTCTGGTCCCACCCGTTCCCCATCTGACGGCCCCTGTGGCCAGGGGCCTGTGCCAACTCCAGGCCCCAGCCGTCCACCCAGATGGAGCCGGGCCCGGCCCCCCAGCCCCGGCCCACACAGAGACCACACGGAGGGGATGCGACAGGCATGGCTCTGGTGAGGCACGAGAGACAGGCGTCTGGGTGGCAGGGCTGGCAGCCAGACAGATGGACGGTGGGACGCCACAGGCTCCCCTCCACGGACGTCGCAGGGAGGGAGCGAGGGCGGTGGGCCTCTCCCTGGGAGAAGCTGGAGGGACGGGCGCCACGGAGGTGGTGTGGCCTCCTGACGGCTGAGGAGCCCGGGACGGGGTGGCCCTGCGCGCCCGGGGCTGCGGGCACAGCCCTGGGTGGGGAGGCTGGCCGGCTGACCAACGACATGACACGGCTTTAAGATGGCGCGTGGCATCATGGCACAGGGGGCAGACTAACGCAGAGACACACGGGGAAGACAACCCAGCGGGCGGGCCCGCGGGCGAGGGCCGAGAGAGGGGCCCAGAGTCCGAGAGAGGCCCTAGTGTGCCGGGCGGGCAGCGGTGAGCGCAGAAGGGCCGCGCGGGCGGAGGCGGATGGTGGGATGGCGAGGGCGGGCCTGACGCACGGGACGCAGACACGGGGGCGAGGGGAGAGTCGGGCACGCGGGACTGGGCGCTCTTCCCCTTACCGTGTCTTTGGAGGACCTACGTCTCTTGAAGCTGGAGGCCAGGGTGGAGGTGATAGCCCTAAGTGTGGCTTTCTTTTTAGGGTCGGGCTCTGCTCTACCACTCTTTCTATCCTAAAATGAACACGCACAAGTGATTAGACGGCCGAGGGCGGCGGCCACACCTGCCCTCGCCTGCTCCTGGGGGCTGCTGCCCAGCCTGGCTGGCCGCGCGGGCCCTCGCTCCTGCCTGCCTCCCTGTCCTGGACGGACCAGCCACCGGCCCCATGCTCGCAGGGGGCCTCTGCTGCTGCCGGGGTCTCCGGCCTGATCTTCCTTGTGCTGGGACTGGGTTCGGGGAGGCGGGGTGGGGTCCTCAGCTGGCTGTCTTCCAGGAAGGTCTGCCTGGTTCCCTGGCTCCAAGGTGCCCCTGGTGTACGGTGCCCCAAGGAGGAGGAACCCCCTGAACACCAGGTGAGTCAC
This sequence comes from Capra ibex, assembly GCA_006410555.1. NCBI lineage: Eukaryota > Metazoa > Chordata > Mammalia > Artiodactyla > Bovidae > Capra > Capra ibex. Next base: position 91,203,814 of record SJYO01040405.1, read on the forward strand.
CCCCACAGGCCCCACCAGCCACTCTGACCTCAGAGGAAGCGCACCGAGATTTAGGAAGGGGCTGAAGGGACTAAAAGCAGGTGGCGAGATGGATTGGAGTGACAGAGAGACAGAGGCGGCTCCTGGGACCCTGGCCTCAGGTCTGATGGCCAGGTGGGCCTTGCGCCCGCCACAGGGAGCAGCGGCCAGGTCCCAAGAGCAAGGGTGGGCAGATGAGAGGTGTGGGGACACCGGTGACCCCGGCCCCGGCCCTCCCTCTTGGCAACACCGGCTTCCTCCCAGGACACAGGCTCTGGGGAGGCACCCGGAGGAAGAGAAGAGCTGGGGCTGCCTGTGGGGCACGAGCCCGGCCCAGGTGGGCTGTGGGCAGCCCGTCCCCTGCTGCCGGCAGAGCCCCACGGGTGCAGCCTGGGGTGCCCAGCAGGACCGGCGGACCAGCTCAGACTGCAGTTACATGGAGCACAGCAGGGTGGCAGGGAACCGGGTCCTTGGAGGGGCGTGGGGCGGCGAGGGATGGCGGACTGCGCCTTGGACTCACACACTACACCCAGCTGGGTCCCTGTCTTACCCTGCCTCAGTCTGCCTTCCTACGGAATGGGCCTCGGTGGGCGACTCTGGAGACAGAGGGGCCAGGTGGACGCTCGGAGCCCGGCTTCGCAGAGGCGGCCACCCACAGGCGGCCCCCAGCACTGCGGCCTCGGCTGTGGCTCCCAGCTCCAGTCCTCGCCACTTGGGCTCCTGGGAGCCAGAGCCAGCGCTTCTGCCTGCGGGGATGGAGGAGGGCCGGGCCGGGCCGGGCCGTGGGCACCAGGCCTCGGAGGGCGGCCTGCCCTACCTGCAGGTTCTTTCTCCACACGTTCACTGCCGCAAACGCCAGCTGCATCTGCTTCCGCCGGGCGTCCTTGTGCCGTTTATAGGCGATCTCGATGAAGATCAGGAAGATCCCAGCCACGATGCCCCCAGCCACCAGCATGAAGACCCCTGGGGGGGACACCCAGTGCCTCAGCTGTGGCTGCTCCCGCTGCGGCCCCCTGGGGCGTCCATCCAGGCTTAGCAGGGGCCTTGACGGGGGGCGGGGGTGGGGAGGGGGGAGGGGGCCCCCCTGCCATATTCTCGAAGGTGAGGGTAGCAGGGGCGTTGCTGCGCGAATCGCACTCCTGGTACCGAACCCACGTCTTGTCCAGGTCTTCCATGAAGCCGTTCTCGTGGGACCTGGATGGACGGGCGCTTGAGCCCGGGCGGGGCAGGGCGGGGTGGGCCCGGGAGGGGCTCGAGGGNGGGCGGGGGCGGGTGAGGCCAGCTCACTTGAGGATGGACAGGGAGACGTTCTGCTTCCAGGGGCTGTCCTTGCGCATGCCGATGCCAAAACCCGAGCGGAAGAAGAGCTCGCCCGTGGTCACCAGGTCGCACTTCTGCGAGGCCTCGAACTCCAGCACCGCCGAGTCCCAGATGAAGGCGTGCAGCTTGCTGCGGGCAGGGGCGGGGTCACGGGGGCCACGCTTCCACGTGGCCCTGGCTCCCCGCGAGCCTTCCTCCTGCCAGCTGGGGACCCACCGTCTGTCCCCTCCCCGTGGCTCCCACACGGCCGGGACACTGAGTGGGGATGTGGACGCCCCCAGCCGGTCCAGCCCTCCCTTCACTCGCGCCCCGCCCGCCCCTCCCGCCCCGCCCTCACTCGTCGAGCGCGGCCTGGGCGGCCCCGCCCTCTCCCCCCCCGCCCCTCTCCCGCCCCGCCCCCTCACTGGCCCCGCCCCGCCCTCACTTGTAGCGCACGGCCTGGATGGCCCCGCCCTCTCCCGCTCCGCCCCTCGCTGGCCCCGCCCCGCCCCTCGCTGGCCCCGCCCCGCCCTTCGCTGGGCCCATCCCTCACTTGTCGCGCACGGCCTGGATGGCCTCCGCGGCGCTCTCGTAGTTGTGCTTCTCCATATGGCGGTACATGGTGCTCAGCTCCACCTGCCGCCGGAAGTAGATGTCCACCGAGCTCTGCTTCACCGTCGCGTAGATGAACTTGTCCGAGGGATTCCGCAGCTGCGGGGTCAGAGAGCCAGGCTCGTGGCTGCTCCCCGGCCGCGCCCCACCCCACGCAGCGGAGGGCCTGAGCGCCTCTCTCCCCAGCCCCCAGCCGGGCCCGGCCTCACTCGCGGGTCGTTGATGCCGGTGATGCGCTCTTCCGGCCGGTCCAGCACCAGGAAGGCTGCCAGGTTGGCGGTGTAGGATGCCACGATGATCATGGCGAACCCCGCCCACACCATGCCCAGGATGCGCGCCGAGAAGCTTCTGGGGGCGCCTGCGGGCAGAGGACCGTCAGCTCGGGGCGGGCGGCGGGGCGGGATGGGGCCCTGGCCTGGCGTCGCCTCACCTTCCCCGATGCCTGAGTTGAGCAGGACGCCCCAGGAGAACCACATAGCCGAAGACAGGGTCAGCGCATCCTCCTCCTCCTCCTCGCTGTTCACTTTGAACCGGCCAAAGGGGCTGCGGGGGCGCAAAGGGCGGGCGGGAGAGGGCGGGAGGGGCAGCCTGCCCCGGCCCTCGCCCGCTCCGCCCGCCCGCGGGTAAAGGAGTCTGGTCCCCGGGCCGCGCTCACCTGAAGCGGTCCAGCAGGTACAGCATCACGGCCACCACGTGCACAGACAGCCCCACCAGCAGCCACAGCGTGCTCTGGAAGGGCTGCATGAACGAGTCCAGCGTGCTCCGGGGGATCTCCTGCGGGGCCACAGGCCGTCAGGGCCGCCCCGCCCCCCCGGGACGCCGCCCCGCCCCGCCTGGCCTTTGCTCACCTTCTTGACCAGAATGGTCAGGCCCTGGTACTTGAAGGGCTTTGAGAACTCGATGTACTGCGCGCGCTCGTTGTTGATGGTCAGCGGGGCCACGATCATGTCCGCCTGCCCGCTGAGCAGCTCGCCCATCATCCCGTTCCATTCCTTTTTATTGCTGTTGTTCACCTGTGGGGGGACCCGCCGGTGGGGACGCGGACACCGCGGACCCCACTCCCCAGACAGGCTCCCACCCCGACCCATCTCATGGGTCACCCACTCCAGACTCCTCCCAGGCTCAGGCCCCGCCCGCCGAAGACCCTCCAGGGAGCAGGCCCCGGTCCTGCGCCGGCTCCTAGGGACCACTCCTACCCGCTCCTGCGTGCCGAACTTGCCGTCGGCCACCAGGTGAACCTCATAAGTGAAGTTCATGGTCCGCGCCAGCTTGATGAGCAGATCGATGCAGAAACCGTAGCAGCACTGAGGCACAGTGTGGCGCGCTGGCGAACGGGGGCGCGGTGCGGTCAGCGAGGGGCGCCTGGGCACGTGGTCCCTGCCCGCCCGAGGCCAGTGCCCCTGTCCCCCGCCCCGCACTCACGGCTGCCCGGCGACGTGTCATTGGGCCCGGTGCAGATCACCTTCTTGACCGGGTCCCCGTTAACGGTGAACTCCTCCTTGCACGTGCCGTCGCTCAGCGTAGGCTTGACATACACAAAGGGCTCCTGGTGGATCGTCACGATCTGGGGACGAGGGGACATAAGGCCTGGACCACCAGCCCTGGGCTGTCCTGGGCGCTGCCCTCTTCTCAGCACCCAGAATTCCCTGGAGCCCCCCTCCCCAGATCCCTGACATTTCCCACACCACCGTCCCCCCCACCATGCTGCTTCAGGCAGCAATCAGCCTGCTGCCCCGAGGAGGGGCGCCAGACCCCAAGGCTTCGCCCAGTGCACAGAGGGCAACTGGCCTCCTGGAACACCGTGCCTTCTCTCGGCCATTTTTCCTTCGGGTCCTGGCCTACAGAACAGTCCCCTGGTCAGCGGAGCCTGCCAGATGTCCAGTGTGCCCTGAGCCCCTTCTCTGACTTCTTGAGGCTGAGGACCTCCCTGTCCCAGCCCAGAGCCTACCCCCTGCCCCCACCCCTGCCATGAAGACAGGGGCATGTCCACTCAGAGCCTGCCCAGGACTAGGGACACGAAGGGACTGCCTTGTTGGCTCTTCTAGCTTCTCCTGGCCTCAGCCTCCACCCGCAGGGGGTCATTGCCCGATCACTGCCCTCTCTGCCGTGGCCTCTTCAATCCAGGGGCTCCTTGGGGCTCACGCTGGGCACTCTCTCCTCTCTGTCCTTCAAAGCCCTAAAGGCTGAGAGTAGGCAGGATAGACGCAGGCAGAGGAGCTGAGCCAGTCACTGCACAGGATCACGGGTCCCGGGGGACACGGTGCTGGGGTTGAGTCTATGAGGTGAATGGGGTTGGTGAGAGAGGCCCCTTCTCCTGCAGGGTGACCAGCTCCCCCAAGGGCAGGGGACTGGGAGCCCCTGAAGGGGCTTATTTGCCTTTAAAACTTTCATCCCCTTTTCTATTATACAAGTAATATGCTCATGCTTTAAAAAATAATCAGTGAGACAGAGGAGGGATAAACCGGGAGACTGGAATTGACACACACACTGCTACACGTAAAATAGAGAGCTAATAAGATCTACTGCATAGCACAGCGAACTGCGCTCAGTGACCCATATGGGGATAGAACCTAAAAAGAGTGGACACATGTGTGTGTATAATTGAGTCACTGCTGTACAGAAGAAACAAACACTAAATCAATTATCCTCCAATGAGAACTAAGTTGAAAATAAACAGTTCAGTGTCAAAAAAATAAGCGACACACAAAAAGTTCTAAGAGGCCTTCTGGCTCTCGAATCCTGTAGGGGACCATCTTGGCCATCTGTTCTGTCTGTTTTACACTCACACTCTTCAACACAAGGCCTCTTTCCTGAGTGTTGGCTTGGGGAAATCCCTTCTGCCCATAGAGAGGGTTGGTGCCCTGCGGGCAGGTGCAGACAAAGAGGCCCAGTGAGAGACCATGGGGTGGGGTAGCTCAGAAAGCAGAGGAGGTCAAGAGAGGACCCGGGGGCACCACAAGAAGTGCGGTGTGAGGCTCCTTGCCTTTAGTGAGCTCGGGCACCAGCCTGGTGCTGGTGTGGGTCAGTCTGGGAGGGACTCTTGGGAGGCATCCTGGGATGAGCCTGAAGGAGCGTAGCAGAGTCGGGACATGGAAGAGAAGCTGTGAGAGATGAGGTCCCAGGGGAGGGCTCCCAGAGGCCCAGTGAGTCACAGAGGGGCTGGCCAGCGCAGGGAGACCCAGCTCAGAAGGACAGTCTGAGCCAGTCCCAGCAGGAGGCCAGGAAGGCCAAGGGTGGGCGGTGGGCTGAGACCACCTGGAGGAGTGCCGAAGAGTGGGGGGGCATCATCTCCAGGACTGGGGCTCAGCACTCAGAGTACTGAAGTCCACAGAAAGACCACCGGTCTGTCCCTCGTCCCCAGGGGAGCCCTGGTCCACATGGCTGCCCCAGGCTTAAGCGGGATGGGGTCAGGAGGGGCCGGGCGGCTGGGCTTCCTCTCCTGCACCCACTGCCTCTCCCAGCGCCTCCGCCGCGCCAGGTGTGTGCAGTGGGTGCTGGGCTGGTCCCAGGACCTTTAGTCACTTCAGGGCCCTCACTGTCCCCTCTGCACCCTCGGCACAGGATGGAGGCCATGGTGCACGGAGACCGGGGCAGGGAGGCGGGGCCCCACCTTCAGCCTGGTGGACATCTGATAGCCGCGCGGTTTCTCGGTCTCTCCGCCCGGCCAGATGATCTTCCTGTCGTTGGGAATGACCTGGGGGTGGGAGTATGAGATGGAGGTGGCCACGCAGGGGTCTCGGCCCCAGGGCCCTAAGGCCCCAGCCCCCACCCCCTCATGACCCCCACCTACGTGCGTGCCGTTGTAGATGCCCACTTGCACCAGCTTGCGGTTCTGCAGGTTCATGATGCTGTAGTTGGCAAACTTCCGGTCCCCGTCCTCATTGAACTCCACGCGGCCGGTCACCCCGTCTGCGTACTTGGAAGACATCAACACCCTGGAGAGGGCAGTGTGGTTGGGCCATCAGGGATGCACTCCCTGCTCTCACTGAGAGCCGCCTGGAGGGCGAGCCCAGACAGACGGCACAGCCACGCCAGCCAAGCGGCTCCTCGGCTCTGGACCCTGTTTTGAGGGCTTCCTGTGGGCTGGGAAGTTTGATTCTGACAGCTTTACAGGTGAGGTGGCAGAAGCCCAGGGAGGACGCGGTGGCCCACTCACCAGTGAGTGGAGGAGGCTGGGTTGAGGTCTCATCTTCCTGCGTGTGCACACGCGTGTGTGTGTGTGTGTGTGTGTGTGGCGTGTCCACTGGGCCATATATGTGTCACACACCAGGTCTTTGTATGGGGTGCAGCCCTGTGCGTGTAGCTGTGGCACAGGTGTGATGTCCCGTGAGCCTCTCCGAATCTACACGCACACGTGTGTGCCTGTGTGCACATATGCTGCGTGTCTGCAGCTGTGTGTGCTCCCGCTGTGGGCACCGCGGCCCAGACTCTGCGCCTGCTACTTGGGGGTGGGTGCTGGTGACCGACTGGGCCTCCCCACACTAGTGGCACGGTGTCCAGGGTTCTCTGTGTTAACTCCTGCCCTGCTGCGGCCACCCACTGTGTCTCTTGCCAACCTTGGCTCTCGGCAGACTCGGATGTGCTTAGTCACTCAGTCCTGTCCAACTCTTTATGACCCCAGGGACTGTAGCCCTCCAGACTCCTCTGTCCATGGGGATTCTCCAGGCAAGAATACTGGAGTGGGTTGCCATGCCCTCCTGCAGGGGATCTTCCCAACCCAGGGATCGAACCCAGGTCTCCCGCATTGCCGACGGATTCTTTACCACCTGAGTCACCAGGGAAGCAGGGTTGGGTGCCATCCCCCAAATCTTTGTCTGACCTCCTGGGCCTGAGGAAGCTCTCAGTGCCCGCCCGAGGCAGGATCCTCCTCCCCAGGGCTGTTAGTCATCCTGGGGACTGGGGTGGGGTCTCACGTTGGCTTCAGTGTTTAAAGGTGGGGACAGGGGCAATGGAGGCAGCCGTGCTTCTGTGACATTCGAGGCGATGGTGTCAGTGTTGGAAATGGACCAGATGGTTATCACAGCGCGGATGGAGGTGAGGATGGAGTCAGGTGGGGGCAGAGAGGAGTGGGGAAGGAGACTGTGTCTGTAGGCGCAGCACGCTGGGCTGGAGCGACTCTTTCGGGTTCCGGAACGGTGGCCCGCCCACCCTAGACGGGCGGCCCCACCCCCTCAGACGGAGCGGCCCCGCCCACCTGGAAGAGTGGCCCCTCCCGCCTCGGACGGATCAGACACGCCCGCCCCGGAAAGTGGCCCCGCCCACCCCGGAAAGTGGCCCCGCCCACCCCTGGAAGAACAGCCCCGCCCACAGAGAACGGCCCTGCCCACTCTGGAACAGCCGTCCCACCCCCTCAGACGGAGCGGAACCCACCTCAGAGAACGTCCCCGCCCACCCTGAGGGGCGGCCCCGCCCACTGGCCCGCCCACCTCTTGAAGAGCGGCCCGGCCTTCCAGATGTTGGTGTTGCCCACGCAGCCCCGCGGCGGGTCGGTGATGTTCTCCTTCTCGAGTAGCTCGTGCACGGCCTGGGCCACCACGCCCACGGCGTCGCTGATGTGCGCCGACTCGTTCTTGCCGTTGATGAGCTGCAGCCCGATGATGCCTGGGGCAAGGGCTGGCTTAGAGCCCGCGGGGGACGCCTGCCCACCGGGACCCCGGAGCCCAGCACTCACCGTCCGGAGCGTAGCGCAGGGCGTTCCCCGAGATCTCGCGCTCCCCCACCAGCCACACGTACCCCGAGCCCGTCATGTTCAGCATCGCGGCTGCGCGGTACACGGTGGCAGCGTCGTCCTCGCTGTGGGGCAGAGCGGGGTGACGGCCAGGACTCCAGCTCTCCCCACCCGCGGCCGGCGGCGGCTGCTCGACTCCCAGGTCCCCCTCCACAGTGTGGCCTTCCCCTGCCTCTTCCCCCGCCCCTGGTCTGCAGGGAGCCCTGGAGGCACTGCAGAGATGGGGGGCAGCCCCCACCCCGGCCCCTCCCCCAGCCGGCACTGCACGTGGGCCCGAGGACTAGCCCCGAAGTGATGGGGTGGGGCCCAGACCCCCAGAGCTTGCCAGAGGCCTCTTGCTGGCCCCCTGCTCTTGTGGACACGGTTAGCATGACACAGACAGTGATGGCCCATTATTGACGGGTAACTTGCTCACCCGCACCAGGCACTATTCTGAATGCTTTCCATGCGCCTTTCTATTTAATTCTCACAGCCTCCCTGTGAGGCAGGCAGAACAGGATCCCTGGCAGGACAGGGACTGAGGAGCCAAGGCGCACGGTGGGAAGTGGAGGGTCGGGTCTGTGTCTGAGAATCCACCCCTGAGCCTGTGCTCCTGCAGCTTCCTGGGCAAGCCACACCCCTCTGGTTCCTTGCCTGAGCGTGTGAACTGAGAGGCTGGGATCTTTCTGGATGCTGCTGGGACCAAATGCCAGGGCGCTGCCCTGAGCATCGCAGCAGAAGCCACTGGGGCGCTGAGGGCACCTGCTCTCCCTTTTGGAGTCTGAACAAGCATCTCTGGGTGCCCAGCCCTGGGTGCTCTCCCTACCACCCAGGGCAGAGCCCCTGGCAGGACAGAGCCCAGGCCTCACCTTGCAGGCACACGTTGCCCTGAGCTCCTGTGTTTCCTCACAGCTGAGCCTCTGTGCACCCCGCCCCCTAGGGCTGGGATCCCCCTGGTCAGGACAAGCACCCTGGGCCTGATGGCACTCCCACCTCCTCTCCCTGCAGGGTGGAACTTGACCCCAGACATGATGGACACTTTGCTTCTCTGATGCATGGGCAGCGGGAGACAATGCAGTTCGGGAGATGCATTGGGGGGGGGCGCATTTTCACAACGGCTGATGTGGGAAACCCAGGCAGCCCTAGGGACCCTAGGAGTCAGCCCCTAGTTTTCTCAGGGGAAAACGCAAACGCTCAGTGTTTGCTTTAAACAAGAACGCAGCCCCAAAGAGAGGTGCTTCAGGCTGCACCCAGCCAAGACGGCTGGCGGCACCAGCGCGCGCATGTCGGGGCGCGGCTCCCCCAAAGCCTGGTGGAGGGGCCTGTCTGCTTGACACCATCCAGGTCTGTGAGGTTGCACTGGTGGTGAGCACACACCTATGCTTGTGTCTGTGTAAATCGATACCTTCAGTAAAGCAGTTGCAGACAAAAGCCTGATCGACATCAAACTGTTTTACGGAAATAATTGATCCCGTAAAGACAATTTCAGGAGGATTACTTTAAAAAAACTTTTTGGAAACAAATTAGAGATTCTGACATGCTCAAGAGAAAACTGCTCAAAAGTTAAGACTGGCTTAATGAAGTCGCCCTGCAAAATGCTCTCAACAGGCTTCGTGAGGAGGAGCCGGGGGGTCGGGTGGGGGACAGGGCGAGCTAGGGCGGCAGCGGCCCTGCCCAGGGGCCTGCTGGCATCCCTGGGCTCCAGGGGCGGACTGTGCTGGGCCAGCTGGTCCCCTGCAGTGGGACTCTGGCCTCTCTGCTCTGAGGGCCTGTGTGTGAGGGCAGGGGTTCCTTCCCGCTTGAATCCAGAGGCCACAAGTGGATTCAAGAGGTGGGCGTGTGGTCGGTGAACGCTGTGCCTCCACGGGCCGTGTATGTGCGTGTGTGGGGCCTGTGCCCTGGGTAGTGTGTGGCACACAAGTCTATGTTTGTGAGCATGTGTGTGCTGGTGTGGGGCGTGTGCTGGTGTGGTGTGTCTGCTCTTGTGTCTAGGTGAGCAAGTGTTTGTAAGTGCGTGTGTGTGTGGTGTGTGGCGGTGTGCCTGTGAGTGTATGAGTGTCTGGCGAGTGTGTGTGTGTGTGTGGCAGTGTGCCTGTGTGTGTGAGTGTCCCTGAGTCCGTGTGTGTGTGGTGTGTGGTGGTGTGCCTGTGTGTGTGTGTGTGTGGCGGTGTGCCTGTGTGCGTATGAGTGTCCCTGAGTGTGTGTGTGTGTGTGTGTGTGTGTGTGTGTGTGTGGCAGTGTGCCTGTGTGTGTGTGAGTGTCCCTGAGTGTGTGTGTGTGTGGTATGTGGTGGTGTGCCTGTGTGTGTGTATGAGTGTCCTGTGTATATGGCACAGACGTGTACACGAGAACAGAGAAGCAGGTCGCATGCACATGTGTGTGTACAGTACACGTGTAGATGGCATGTGTGTGATGTGTGTTCAGTGGATTTGTGTGAGTGCAATGTGCTGTGTGTGCTGTGTGGGGGATCAGTGCTTGCTAACTGCCTTCCAGCCCAAGGAGCAGGCTCTATCCGGGGCAGACGGAAGGCGGGGCACCCCANGGCGGTGTGCCTGTGTGTGTATGAGTATCCCTCAGTGTGTGTATGTGTGTGTGTGTGTATGGCTGTGTGCCTGTGTGTGTGTATGAGTGTGGTGGTGTGACTGTGTGTGTATGAGTGTCTGGCGAGTGTGTGTGTGTGTGGCTGTGTGCCTGTGTGTATATGAGTGTCCTGTGAGTGCATGTGTGTGTGCGTGTGTGTGTGGCTGTGTGTGTATGAGTGTCCCTGAGTGTGCGTGTGTGTGTGGCTGTGTGTGTATGAGTGTCTGGCGAGTGTGTGTGTGTGTGGCTGTGTGCCTGTGTGTGTGTGAGTGTCCCTGAGTGTGTGTGTGTGTGTGTGTGTGTGTGTGGCGGTGTGCCTGTGTGTGTATGAGTGTCCCTGAGTCCGTGTGTGTGTGTGAGTGTGTGTGTGTGTGGCAGTGTGCCTGTGTGTGTGAGTGTCCCTGAGTGTGTGTGTGTGTGGCTGTGTGCCTGTGTGTGTATGAGTGTCCCTGAGTGTTTGTGTGTGTGTGTATGAGTGTCTGGCGAGTGTGTGTGTGTGTGGTGGTGTGCCTGTGTGTGTGTATGAGTGTCCTGTGTATATGGCACAGACGTGTACACGAGAACAGAGAAGCAGGTCGCATGCACATGTGTGTGTACAGTACACGTGTAGATGGCATGTGTGTGATGTGTGTTCAGTGGATTTGTGTGAGTGCAATGTGCTGTGTGTGCTGTGTGGGGGATCAGTGCTTGCTAACTGCCTTCCAGCCCAAGGAGCAGGCTCTATCCGGGGCAGACGGAAGGCGGGGCACCCCACCCCTGCTGGAGCCTGCAAAGCTTCTGGGACAGGCGGACAGTGCGGCAGGTCTCCCCAGGCCCCCATGTCCCCTGGGGCAGGGCGCTTCCGTCTCCTATTTCTGGTGGCCTGGCCTTCCCTTCGCAGGACGAGCCGTTTGCACAAAGGGAGGCTTTTACTGGGGCTCAGCTCCAAGGTCACGGTGGGGCCAGGCCCCTCCAGCAGCAGCCAGGTGGTCAGGTCCCTAACCGGTTCCCTTCTCGCAGCTGCCTAGTCTGGCCGCTCCAACCCTTCCACCCCAGGGCCCCGGCCTCTCCCTGCCGTGGACCTTCTCTGCAGGCCCCTCATCCCCTCCCCGGGACCCCTCCCCGACCAGCTCCCAGAACCCCGGTCAGCCGCTACCGCCCAGGCCACCTCTGCCTTCTTAAGGGCAGGGGCTTATCCCTCTGCCATCCCCAAGGCCCTGTGTGTGCGTGGGGGCGGTGAAGGGGGCGTTCGGGAGGCAAAGCCCAGCATCAGCAGGGCGCACCCTGGGCCTGGCCCCGAGGTGGCCGGGTGGCCAGCCCAGCCTGGCCTCACCTGGCGGAGAGGATGATGACCCGGGCCTCCAGCTCCCGCGCCTCCATCAGCAGGGCCGTCACGTTCTTGGTCCCCGGGTCGAACTGCAGCACCTTCTCCGCCTGCAGTGTGAGCGGGAGTGTTAGCAGGCGGCCGGGGCGGGGACACAGCGCCTCAGGGGCGAGAGTCGAGCCGCAGCCTCTAGGATCCCCGAGGCCGCGCCCTAGGGCCGCCGCGGCCCGCCTGCTGCCTGCGCTGCCAGCTGCCTGCCCCGCTGCGCCGGCCTTCCTGCGTCCTCCTCCTGCTCGCTCTCTGCACTCCGCGCTCTCCTCCTCTCATTCCTGGCCTCACTTTTGCACTGAGCATGCAAGTTGAAGTGGACCGAGACTCAGAAAGAGGCGTGCAGCGGGCAGGAAACAGGAAAGAGTTTTGGAACGCAATCCGAAACGGCGGAGACGGCCGCCTTTTCCAAAACCTCGGGAGGTCCTCCGGGGCCTGTCCGCCGGCCCTGCGGGAGCGGCCCGGGCTGGACTGCAGGCGGGCGGGCGGGCTCCCTCCTGGGTTCCGCGAGGAAACCCGGGGGCCCGAAGATTCACATGCACTCCCCAGAGAGCCGCTCCTCCTGCGGGCCGCCTGCGGGCGGGGGCCCGGCGGCCGGCACCGGCCTCTCCTGCCTAGGCTGCCTGCTCTGGACCTGGCTCTCCTTCCTCTCTGCTCGGCCGCGGCATGGCGCGGCTGGGCCCACGGCAGCCCTGGTGGCCGAGGCGCCCGGCCGGGGCTCCCTAGTCGTGGGTGGCGTGCACGTCCATGCATATATACCTTGGGTCCGCGCTTGTGGTCATAGGACAGTTGGTCGAGGTTTTCATAGTTCCTTTTTTTACTCTGATGAATAATGTGCACAGAGAGAATATGCAGACACAGAAGAAGATTATAAACGGTTGAAAATGACGGCGCTAAAGCAATCACACCACCTCCTCGGCACGTCTGCAGACGGGCACGTACCTGGAGCTCGCAAACACCTAGGCCGGGGCGGGGCTGGGGCCGGGGCTGGGCCGGGGCAGGGGTGCGGGGCGCGGGGGCCACTGAGGCTCCCTGCCCGCGTGGACTTGCGCTCATGGAAACAGTCAAGCTCAGGAGAGAGGGAGGGCCTGTCTGCGTCCAAGCGAAACCCACCCCCTGGGGACCCCTCCTGCCCCCAACCCTGCCATGCACCTGCCATGGGGTCCCAGCCGCACCCCCCCAGCCACGGGAGTCCTGCATGGGGCGGCGTCCCTCCCCCAGCACCCCTTCTGCCCTCTGGGAGGCCCAGGGTTCTGCCCTCGCTGGCGCGTGGCGCATGCCCCGCTGCCCGCGGGCACTGAGCCGCTGTGGCGGGCGTTCCTGACACAGGCGCATCTGCGGGCGTCCACGTGCGCTTGTCGGCCTAGTGAGCCTGCGGCGGGGGTGGGATGAGGGTCAGCGCGTCTGAGCACATGTTTGCGTGCAGGCACCTGAGTGTGAATTCGGGGTGAGCCTGCTCATGGGCACACGCCACTTGTGAGCCTGCTGGACCTCCGGGGGGGGGGTGTGGAGGGCCCCTGGGGCCTGAGTCTGGGACAGCAGGAGTGTGAGTGGATGGTCTTGGGAGCAACCTCACGTGCCTGCGAGAGGGAGCGTGTGTGTGAGCATGCACTGGGCACGCGTGCAGCCACCAAGGAAGGGGACACACTCGCCTGGTGCAGCCCTGGGAGCCAGCCCTCCCTCCTAGGTTCAGCCCGGCCCCTAAAGCAGGACCCCCAGGGCCCTCTGGGTCTGCCCTCTGCTTCCCCCCAGCTGATGCCCGCTCTTCCCTTCAGGCCCTATGGCGCCTTGGGGCACCTGGGTTGGCACTCAGCTTATTGAAGCCAACTCCGCCTCTGCACACAGCGCGTACGCCCGCCATCCCTGGGTCTTGCCTCCCAGGGCCTTCCCCTGCCTGGGCCTCTCTGCCTGGTTTGGCCACCACCCAACCCGGGAGGGGCACAGCCCAGGTGCGGAGCACCCGCGGCTGAGGGCTGGGTGGAGGCGGGACCTTGGGCTTCCTCTGGCAGTGGGGGTGGACAAGGAGGGATGGGGGGGTCACCTGGACCCCCAGAAACACCACTCTGGTCTTGCCACCGCCCCAGGGATGGGGGTCAGCTGGGCAAGAACAGTCAATTAGAACCAGGCACCTAATTGGTCCCCAGGAGGGGTCCAGAGCCTGGGCGGGAAGGAGAGAAGGGGCCGAAGAGGGACAGGGCCAAGACTGGGAGCGGGGCTGGCAGGCACCCCTGGATAGGGCTTCTGTGAGGTTGGGTGGGCAGCGGCTGGGCGGACGGCAGCTGCGCAGTGAGGCCAGCAAGAGGACACGGGAGGGGTCACAGCAGAGGGGACCGAGCCTTTGCGCAAGGGACGCGGCGCTTGGGGCCACCGCACTGAGGGGACGCCCTAGGGGCGGCGCTGGGGCGAGGTGGCGCCCCGAGTGAGTTCCGAGCCCGGGGCCTGAGCGGGCTGGGGGAGGGGCGGGGCGGGGCGGGGCGGGGTGTTTGCGGAGCTCCAGGTGGTCCTGCCCTCGCCCCGCAGGGACTGACACGAAGGAGATTTCGACTAATGGCAAAAGCGAGTGAAATGAGCCGAGGACAGGCTGGGGCGGGCGCTCGCCAGACGGAGTGGTGCTGACCACGCACGATGGAAAGAGAAGGGTGTTCACACGGGCCACAGACACGGCGGCGGCTCGCCGCTCCTGCTCCTGCGCGCGCCCCGGCCCGCGCCTCACCTTGGACTCGCGCTCCTCCAGCAGCGTCTCCAGGCGTTTCTGGGCCGCCCGCCCTTCGTGGTCGTCGCTGACCAGGAGGATGACGTGGTTCCAGCTGTAGACGCGCATCATCTCGAACCAGACGCTGGACTGGTGGGAGTAGGGCGGCACGGTGCGCAGGAAGCTCAGGTGGATGCTCTGCGAGGCACAGCAGGGCTGAGGGCGCGGCCAGAAATCCCGCCAGGGCGCGCGCGTTGGAGACCCCGCCAGGTCTCTGCTCCTAATCGCTACGTACAGACCCCAGACCCGGGGGCCTCGCTTCCCCTCCTTCCCGCACCCCACATCATCTCATCTGAGAAACAGGCTCGGCTTGCCCACCAGCCCCCTGACTGAGACGGGGCGGGGGGGGTCTGTGGAACTTTTCCTGGGGTGACTCCCCAGGACACCCCAGGACAGCTACTCAGGCTCAGAAAGTTCTTGCTGACGCCCAGGATCTCAGAGACCCCCACGGGTCCGTCTCGAATTCGTATAACTGTCTTTCTGAGGAAACCTCCCTCTTGGGGCTACACTCCAGTCTCCTGGGCTCGTTGGGGGGTGTTGCCCTAACCCTCACCCTGGCCCCGCCTGCTCTGAGGGTGCCCCCTGTGGGTGAGGGGCTGAGAAGGCTCCGCCCCCCTCAGCGCGGAGCCTCCGGGTCTGTGCAGGGAGCAGGGCTCCTGGGGACCACCCTGAACCAGGGGTTCGTCTGCTCCCTCTCCGTGCCTTGGCATCTGGGCTCAAGAATGCCCCTTTGCCTCTGTCTGTCCTCCGGCAGGTGGCACGGCTGCAGGGCATTGCGGCTGGGGTGTCGGGTTGGCTCTGGCCTGGGCTGTCCTGGCCTGCCTTCTGGGCACATACGGTCAGGGGTTTGCTCTGGAAGGATCAGGGTGGAGCTCTAAGGTCCAGCTGCTAGGTGTGCCCTCGTGCTGGGCCATGGTCTGTATCTGGAGTGGGAGTCCGTGACAGTCCGCATCATGCCTGGGAGAGAGCTCCCCTCCCCGGCCTCCCCGGGCGCCTGGCTGCTGTCCTCCTTGGAGGCACTTTTCAGGCCTGGCGCCCAGAGAGGTGCGGAAGGCAGAGGCTGGAAGGCGCAGGAGGGAGCCCTCCACTCACCGCTGAGGGGTAAGTGCCTCTGAGCAGCTCGGGAGGCTCTGCTGCGGCTGTGGTTCTCAGAGCCTCAGGAAGAGGGGTGCCCGGCCTCCGCGAGCCTCCTCCCACAGTGGTCGTCCCAGAGGACCCCTCACTCTGCTCTCTCTTTGCCATCGTCCCTGACCTCCCTGGACACCCCAGGCCTGGCTGAGATGACCTCTGTGATTCAGGCGGGTTATCTAGAGCTCAGGGCTCCGGACAGGATGAATCTGGAGAAGATGGGGAGAGCTGGAAGGTTCCCAAGAGCCCAGCCCTGTGCCTCTCTGCTGACACCGAGCCAGAGTCCGCAGTCTGTCTGCAGGTGGCCCACCCCAGTGTTCTCGCCTGGAGGATCCCATGGACAGAGGAGCTGGGCAGACTTCAGTCCGTGGGGTTGCAGAGTCAGACACGACAGAGGGGCTGAGCACGCAGGAAGCCCCAGGTCTGAAGGGTAAAGGGGAGCGGGCCGACCACCCTCCCGGCCTCTTGGTGGCGTTTGCTCCCAGCTGACTGGTCCTCCCAGAGTTGGGGCAGACGCTGCGGGAGAGCTGTGTGTGGGCCAGCGCACCTTCCTCACTGCTCTGGGGGCGAGCTTCCTGCCAGCCTGACTCGGGGACCTCTCTACTCTCCCAGCTGCTGCTCCACGATTAGACGGCTCCGGTCAGACCCCCAGCCCGAGGGCCACGAGGCAGCCCTGAGGACCGCAACCCCCAGACCAGGCCCCCAGCTGCCTCCTCGGCTCACCCGGCTCACCCGGCACCGAGTTCAATCCTGTTCCAGCTGCGTCCTCTAGGGGGGGCTGGAAACTACACCCTCACTGGTCCCTGGTGGCGCCGCCCCTCTAGGCGTCTCCTCCTCCTGGAGAACCCCCTTTTCCAAGGGCCCCTGCTCTGCTGTCCGTGAAGCTGTCCCGTCTGTCCCTCCTGTGACCCACAAGGGCCTCTGCCGCTCCCCGGGGCTTGCTTTGGGCACCTGTGACCTGTCAGAGGGCTGTGTGCCTGAGTGTGTGCGGGCGTGTGTCACTGTGAGTGTGCATGTGAGTGTGTGTGTGTGCCTGGCACAGTGTGTGATGGGCCTGTGTGGGGGAGTGAACACGGTGGTTTCATGTGAGAGTGCAGTGGGTGATGGTGTGAGCACGTGTGAACACCAGTGTGTGCGTGTGTAAGAGCAGGTGAATGGCCTTGTGATGTGTGTGACTGTGCGCACACAGGCGTGAGTGTACAGACATGTTCGCATCTGTGGGTTTGGGTGAATGTGAGTGCTATGAGTGTGTACCGGTGTGCGTGTATGTGGGTGAGTCTGTGTGTCTCTGTGAGACTGTATTCTGGTGTGAGTTGTGAGTGTGCCTGAATATATCATCTGGGGCCCAAAGCCCGTGATCTGAGCCCCTCTGCCTGTGCCCCGCACCCCTCCACAGAAAGCTGCTGGCGGCCCTGGGTCTGCCAACGGGGGCACCGCGGTCAGGCTTACCTTGTCTGAGTAGATGGACATGCGCGTGGTCAGCCCCAGGACGGGGATGCGGTAGAAGCCGGCTGTGTAGGAGACGGGGGTGGGTGTGAAGTGGTCGTTGGGGGTAGGTGGGTGGCTAACTAGGATGGCGTAGACCTGCGGGCACAGGGGACACAGTCAGCTCGAGTGGGGAGTGGAAGGCCCTGCCCCAGAGCCGGCCGGCCAGCAGCAGCAGAGGCGGAGCACGGCAGGCAGGGGTGTGTCTGGGGGGCACTTGTGCCTCATCTGGAAGCAGAGAGAGGGCAAGCTCCAGGGACTTGGGCTTCCCTGGTGGTGCAGTGGCTGGGGCTTCACTCCCAGCGCAGGGGCCTGGGTTCAATCCCTAGTCAGGGAACCAGATCCCACATATTGCAGCTAAAGATTCCAAGTGTCACAGCTAAGACCCAGCACCGCCAAACAGAAAATAATTTAAAAACAAGACTCCAAGGGCTAAGAAGACACACAGGGGGACGACAGGCCCCTCCCCATGCTCCTGCTGTCCAGGGCCTCCCCTCTTGCCCCTCACACTGGGGGGCTGCCCTGAGCTGCACGGGAGGATGAAGGCCAGTCTTTGTCTTGTCTGGGGCTGTACACACCTCCACGCTGTGGGCTGGGGAGACCCACACCCAGAGCCCCCACTGACCCCCATCCTGTGTCAGAGGTGGACAGAGGCTAATGCTCCAGAGATGGAGGTTGTCTCCAGAAGGCCTGCAGGGACAACTACAGGCCGAGAATTAGGAACTAGTGGGAGGAGCTGGACAGGGAGCCACCCAGAGGCCCAGGCCTCTTGCTGATGTCTTCCAGCAGCAGGCTGAGCCCCGCTTGGTTTGAACCAGACACAGAGCTGACTTGGGCACTGGCCACATCCTCAAGGAGGCTTGGACTTAACGCCTGGACCAGTGGCTCAACCTCCAAGGCAGGGAGATGGGGCAGAAGGCCTGGTAGTTCTGAGCTGCCCTCAGATTGGAAGGCCCTGTCTGTCCCATTTGTGCCTTCCCCTGTCTGAGCCACAGGGCCCCCTGCTTCTGCAGATGGGTGGGAGTGTGCTGGCCCCACACGGTGGGGGTGACGGCTGCCATGCCCACGCCTGGCCCACAGCGTACAGCAGTGAGTGAGAGCTACTGCTGTCGCCGCGGCTCCCGGCACTCCCTGGGAGAACGGTGCCCACAGGCAGCAAAACCGTAAGTGGGAGGAGGGATCCCCATAAAGGGTCCTACCCCTCCTCCCTCCCTGACCCCATCTGCACCCAGAGATGGCTGGTCAGTGTGTGCCCGAGCATATGTGTGCGTGTGTGCCTGAGCAGTGTGTGCCATGCTCACAAGTGTGTGCTGGGGGTGTGTGTGTACAGCATGCCCCGGCGTGTCTGCTTGTGTGTGTGCATGTGTGTGCACGCTTGAGCGTGTGTTCACTTATCTGGCGCAGGAATGCATGTGCCCATGGAGATGCGTGGGGCTGGGCGTCTGTGTTAATGAGTGTGCGGTGGATTACCCCATGCCAACATGCATGAGTGAGTGCTAGTTTAAGTCTAGGCATCTCTGTGCACAAACGTGGATAAATATGTGCGCACATGTGAGCATGAGTGTCCGTGGATGAGTGTGTGTGAGCAGCACTTGGCCCAGGGTCGGTCCGCCTCTTACATAAAGGGCTGCATTGCAGTGATCGGGCTGTCTCATTGGGGTGCAGCAGGCGCGGAGCCGGGGGCGGACAGCTCCGCAAGCAAAATCGCCAGTTGTGTCCTCCCCCCCGGAGTACGTGCTGCCAGCCGCTGAGCCTTGGTGTCTCCCACACAGGTCGTCCCCATCCCCACCGTAGAGAGCACCCTGCTTCAACACGTGGGCCACTTCCCCTGTCAGGCAGTACTGTGGATGGGGGTGGGGGAGGGTGAAGGGATGGCGGTCTCCAAGAAGGAATAAAGATGGCCCCGGGCCCCATCTGGTTTAAAGCCCTGCGTCCTGCGTGCGTCCAGGCCAGCGCCTCGTGGGCGGCCTGGGATGCCCGCCACCACCCAGATACACAGTGACCAAACAGACAGCCACACGCCCACACACACCAGCTAGATGCCTGGTGAGGGCAAGCCCGGGTTACAGGCGATTGGTCTGGGGCTGACACAGAGCTGACGCCGGGTGTTCAGCTGCTGGCGAGACCAGCCCTCTGGGTCCTTTCTCAAGGGGAGCGAGAGGGCGAGGGAAGGATGGAATGAAACGGGGACATCGGCAAGGAAGGAGGCTGAAGCAGGGAGGATGGGGGGAAGGGTGGGGGAGGGGGAGGGGCCGGCGCCGCGTGAGCCCGGCGAGTGGGGGGCGGGCACCTGGCTGGAGATGAGGTCTTCGCACACAGACAGGGCCATCTGGATGGCGTTGGGCTTGTGGGTGACGGAGGTGGCGTTGAGCTGGATCTTCCAGGAGCCATGCCGCTTGTTGGCCTGATTCACAGCCTCTCGGAACATCTGCTCGTGCTTCCGCGTGCTCAGCACCGCGCCGATGTTGACGATCTTGGGGTCGCAGGCGGCGCGGGCGAAGGAGCAGGAGAAAAGCAGGGCGAGAGTCAGCAGGCGCATGGTGCTCATGGGCTCCGGGCAGCGCCCTGGCTCTGGGCGGCGCGAACACGGGGCCGTCCGTGCATCCCCAGCGGGAAGCCCCGGCCGTCCTGCGCGCGCCCGATCCCGCGGACGGAGGGCGCCGCGTCTTCCCCGGGAGCCTTAGTTCTGCGACACCCGCGAGAGGGACGCGTGCCGCGAGGCTTCGGCCAGCCGGGCAGCCCCCGGAGCGCGTGGGTCCCTGGAGCGCTGCCCGGGCGGCGGGCGCTGTCCGCGGTGCTGAAGCGGGTCTCGCTGCCGCTCCGGGTGCCTCGCGCCGCGAGGACACGGCGGCGGCAGCTCCTCCGCGGGCTTCGCTGGTCCCGGTCCCGACGCTGCGGCGGCTGCAGCGACTGCGGAGCGGCGAGCGCGGCTAGCGTCGCCTGCCCCTCCTGCCGCCCCCGCTTCCCAGCGCGGAGCGGGAGCGGGGGCGCCTCCCGCGCCAGATTGTGCGCCTGCGTTCGTGAGAGCGATTTTCAGAGCGCACGCCAGAGGGGGACGCCTGTGCGCGCGCGCGTGTGCGCGTGTGTGCGCGCGTGTGGACGGGTCGCTGAGACTGTGAGACCTGGGCTGTCTCGCACCTGTAGGGAGTCGAGCGTGAGGAGGTGAGGAGAGTCCGTGTCAGCGCAGGCGGCCGCCTGTGTCCTTTAACAGGACCGAATGTGTTCGCGCCAGTGTGTGTGTGTGTGTGTGCGCGCGCGCGCGTGCACGAGTCCTCACCCGCAGTCAGTGATATTTCGGGGCCTGACTCTGCCGGCTGGAAAGCAAGGCCTGTGAAGAGGTCCTGAGCCGCGCCCCTGCGGGAGGCAGAAGGCTCAAAAATGGGGGCGAGGCCCTGGCTGCCTGGCCATGTGACTCGGGCTCCCTCCTGGAGAACTGAGAAGAACGGAGGGATGATAGTGGCCACCCCATGTTGAGCTGCATCTTCCAGGAGAGTCTGAGGGTCTGAACCCCAACCAGCTGTGGAGAGGCCATGCCAGAGGGGTTCAGGTCTGCAGCAGGTGGGAGGAGGGCCAGAGGCGAGGAGGCCTTGCTGATGCAGACCTGTGCACACCCTGTCTCCACACTTCTCCCCTCTCCTGGTGCACTCCTGGCGCCCAGCACCCCCTCCTGCCCCTTGACAGAACCACCCTGTCCTTCCAGTCCTCAAGATTCCAATTCTTTGTCCTAACCCCCTCAACCCCCGCGGTGCGCTTCCTTCTTCCTAACTCAAAGGATGACTGAAGCTCCGCCCACTTCCAGTGACATCACCGTTTCCAATAGCAACTGAGGATTCTGCAGACCCAACCGCAGAAGCCCCCAGTGGGGACAAAGCAGGGTGGTCCCCACACCTAAGCGATGTCCTAAGGGGGGGAGGGGGGAGGGGCCAAGTCCCTCCCGGCAGGGTCCTGGCCCCGTCCTCTGCCTTCCTCACCCCTGTTCTGACCGGCCTGCCCCAGCTCAGCACAGACACTGTGGGAACCCTGGCTGTAAGGCGAGGGCTGCAGCGCTTGGCATGCTCTCTGTCTTGTCCCCTTCTCTCTCAACGTGAGGAAATCATTGCTTGGGGGCTACTGTGCCCGCCTGCAGCTGCACCCACACATCCTTCTGTTCTGGGGCTGAGGTCCACAGCCTGCCGTGTGGTCTTAGGAGGGCTTGGGGGATGTGCTCAGGGGCCCAGAGCTGGTCCCTTCTTCACAGGGTCTGTGGCCTCTGGTGGCTCAGAGCTTGGAGTCTGCACGGGTGCGTGGGGACAGGCCGCCAGCAACGCTGGCTCTGGTGTGGCCCCGACAGCTCCAGGTCAGTGCAGGGAGGAAGGAATTCACCAGGGGCCAAAGCCACCCAGGGGCCTGGCTCCTCCCACCCACCACACTCCTCCAGGAGGGGGTGCTAGAGAGACTCCTATGGGGCCTAGAAAGAGAATTTCTCCATGTTCCCCGGCCCAGGGCTGGTCGCCACACAGCTGGAAGCTTGAACGTGGCCACGGCTGGAGCACTCACCCCATGGGCACTGCCTGCGGCCGCCAGCGCTCCTGTTACCCTTGAGGCCTGTTTGCCAACCCAGCACTGCCTCCCCAGGCTGCCGGCATTCAAGCTTCTGCCCAGAGGCCCTCGCATGCCACAGGCCTCAGTCTTCCCCATGCTGAGTCTCTCCTGGGCTCTGCACCCCCTTTCACCTCCTGGGCTTCTTCCATGCCCCCAGCAAGAGGGGCGCAGCTGCAGAAGGGCTCGACCCTGCTGCTTGCCGTGAAGGATCCTACCGCAGGCTGAGGCTGCCTGAGCAGATGCCTGCCTGTGCCAAGATGCGTCAAAGCCTCATTAAGAATATTTGGATCACCATCTCTAAGCTTACCGGGAGATCTGGGCGGGAATGGGGTTAATGGGCTTCCTTGCGCTCGTGGCAAAGAATGAGCCTGCAGTGCAGGAGACGCGGGAGACTGGGGTTCGATCCCTGGGTCAGGAAGATCCACTGGAGAAGGAAATGGCGATCTGTTCTGGCAGTCTTGCCTGGAAAATCCCAGGGACAGAGGAACCTGGTGGGCTATGTCCATGGGGTCACAGAGAGTCGGACACGACTGAGTGACTCAGCAGCAGAGCAGCTTATAAAATCAGGAGTGCTGATAAAAGAAGGAAAGCCTGGGGCTTCCCTGCTGGTCCAGTGGTTAAGAGTCTGCCTTCCAACACAGGGGAAGGATTGTTCCATAGCTCATGCTGCAGAGCAAAGCTCTGGAACCACAGCTAGAAAAGCCCGAGGGAACCGCACAACAGAGCCCGCGAGAGCCTGAGCTTAGCAGCAGCCCGTGCGCTGCGCTGCGCGAAGGTCAAGTGCAGCCGAAGAAAGAGAAAGAGGGAAAAAAGTGAAAGAAAGGCTTGAGAGCTTCCAGGCCTGCGTCTGCTCACGGTCATCACTAACCAGCTTCACTAAGTGGGACGTCAGTCTGGCTGGGTTGTGGGAACGCGGGACGTGGTGTTGACTCACAGCACTGCTGCTGCCCTAGGGCGCGATTAAATGCACCTGTGACTCACACACACATACACACACACACACACACACAGAGACACACACACACAGACACACACACACAGACACACACACACAGACACACACACAGACACACACACACAGACACACACACACAGACACACATACAGACACAGACACACACACAGACACACACACAGACACACACACACACAGACACAGACACACACAGACACAGACACACACACAGACACACACACAGACACACACACACAGACACACACACACAGACACACACACAGACACAGACACACACACGCAGACACACACACAGACACACACACACACAGACACACACAGACACAGACACACACACAGACACAGACACAGACACACACCCACCCACACACACACACACACACACACACCCACACAAAGATGCCGCCGGGACTGGACCCCTGAGTCGGGTGCATCAGAGTCTGTGGTCAGGACAGAGGAATGCTGGAGTGCCGCCTCTGGCCTCCAGTGGGAGAGAGGTCCTGTCCATCCAGCGGGAGGAGGGGGAGCCTCCAGCTGCACCACCAGGCCTTGGGGCTCAACCGGAGCCCAACCTGGTTCCCCATGTGGAGGGAACTGATTCCCCTCCTCCCTGACTCCAACCCCGGGCTCTAGCAAGGGCTGTCAATCACACATACAGCCCCTCCTTGGCCTTGGTCCATTGGCTGAGAGGGAGTCATGTGACTCAAGCAGGACCCCGCCCCCCTCAGGGTTTTCCTGGAGGATTTTGACCAAATCAGTCACCGGGGTGAGAACCGATCTCTGAAAGTTGAGTCTCTTGCGGACACTTCCGTCGGGAGGACGCTGACAGGCAGGTGGAGCTTTTGTGCTGTGTCCAGACTCCTGGCCTGCAGCCAGTCAAGGGCCTGCCTCCAGACCAGGCCTGGGGAGCTGGGGCTGGCCGTCTGCAGGCCTGGCCCCTGGGACTCCGTCCTCGACCTGGGGGAGCCCGAGGGCCCTCGCCAGCACGGCTGCAGACCCCCACGGTGCCATCTTGCTTGCCCTCACGCTGATTTCCGTCACACACCATGTCCAGATGGTTCTTCTGCCCGCCACCCCCGCAAGATCCTCCTGTCCCTGTCCTCACTGACTTTCCAAACCCTAACTTTCTGGCAAGTCCGTCTTCCCAACAGGTGTCCCAGGTGGCGCAGTGGTAAAGAATCTGCCTGCCAATGCAGGACACACAAAAGATGCAGGTTTGATCCCTGGGTCGGGAAGATCCCCTGGAGGAGGAAATGGCAACCCGCTCCAGCATGCTTGCTGGAAAATTCCATGGACAGAGGAGCCTGGTGGGCTATGTCCATGGAATTGCAGAGTCAGACACGACTGAGCAACTGAGCGTGCAGGGCACGCATCTTCCCAACATTGCAATGTTCCCGCAGGCCCCACTGTCGGGGGACTTTCGTATTTATTCACCCACAGACATCTGCTGGGCTCCCGGGGCCCGGCAGGCACTGCTCTACGGTACTGGAGTCCAGCAGCGGGAAAGTGAGATTCCTGACCTAGCACACGGCAAGCAGATAAGGATCTCAGACCGTTTCCCGCAGTGTCCCATGCTCCGAGGAGAAGGAGAGAGGAGGGGAGGACAGAGCTCGATGGGGCCGTGGGGTGGTTTCCGCACCCCCGCGACGTCTTCGACGTGCTCCCCTTCAGAGGGTGCCCAGTCTCTCTCTTTGTATGTGGTGGGACTGGCAGACTGCTTCCGAGAGGGGTGTGGCAGAGGGACACGTGTGGCTCTCAAGGGGAGGTCCGAGGAACAGCTGTGCTCCGGTGCCATCCTTCCGGGGTCACCTGCTCCGAGGGAGGCCCGTGTGGACAGGCGCTCCTGCCAGTGTCCCCCTGCCAGTGGCCAGCACCGACTCGCCAGCTGTGGGCGTGAACCCCTTTGGACACTCCAGGCGCCCTCCGGACTCACCCGGCCTTCGAGCGTGGCCCACGTCTTGGGTGTCACCTCGTGAGGGACCTGGGGCCGGAGCCATTCTGCACACTACTGCAGAATTCCTGACGGAAACTGTGAGACATAATGCGTGTTTATTGTTAATGGATGGTTAAATAATCAATGCAGGTTGATTTTTTTCTGAATGAAATGAGAGAGCAAGCCGTGCAAATATCTGAGGAAAGAGTGTTCCAGGGACGGGGATGCCAGAGCTTGGAGCAGGGGAGGCAGGAGAGAGGCCTTGGAGGTGGGGAGCCCTCATGGGGCCCGGGTTAATTCTATGTGAGATCGGAAGGATTAGACCAGGAGAGGGACATGGTTCAGCTTAACTTTTAGAGAGAACCATCCGGCTGCTATGTGGATAATGAGAGCAGAAGGGGGTGGCCACCCAGGAAGTTACCGGGATAATTCGTGTTCCAGTGTAGAGATTCAGATGCGGCAAGATAGGGGACTAGAAGGTCAGGAGCCAAGAATAACTCCGGAGTTTCTGTCCTGAGCAGCTGAGAGAATGGCGGTACCGCCGTGAGGAAGAGACAGATGCAGGTCTAGGAGGTGTTTTGAAGCAAGAATCAGGACTTTTCATTTTCCTGTAAAGCTCCCACTAGGCCACAAATCCTGCATGCTTTGACAGGCTGTGTGTTTTGTTTTCATTAAGTTGCACAGTTTTCCTAATTTCTCCTGTGATTTCTGCTTTGATTTATGGGTTATTTAGAAGTCTGTTGTTTAATTTTCAAATATTTGGAAATTCTCTGGATGTATTTCTGCTACTGATCACATATGCTACAGAGCACATATGCTGTATGATCTTAGATATATTGAGACTTATTTTATGGTTCATAAGGTGGCTTTTCTTGGTGAATATTCTGTGAACCTAGAGGGAATTGTACATTTCGCTGCTGTTGGGTGCAGTGTTTTGATAAATGCGAATGTTCCTCAGGGTGGCTTTATTGAGCATTTTCCTTAATGACTGACTATGTTCAGCATCTTTTCTTGTGCTTATTGGCCTTTTGTATATTTTCTTTGGAGAAATGTTTATTCAAATATGTCGCCCATATTAACTGTGTTAATTTTCTTCTTCGTATTGAGTTGTACGTGTCTTATGTTCTAGATAAAGCTCTTTTATCGGATATTATGTTTTTTGATATTTTCTCCATGTCTGTGACTTGCGTTTTCATTTTCTTAATGTGGTCTTTAATGTGCAGGACTTTTAAATGTGGATGAAGTCCAGTTACCAAACTTTTTGGTAGTTGATTGTGCTCTGGTATATCTGAAATATCTTTGCCCAATCCAAAGCCACAAAGATTTTATTTTACGTTTCCATCCAAGAGCTGTGTAGTTTGGGCTCTCATACTTAGGTCTCTGACTCACTTTGAGCTCTTTCCTTTATGTGGCATAAGTCCAGGGGCAAATTCATTCATTTTATGTAGGTATCTGATTGACCCAGCACCATTTGTTGAAAAAAGCTATCCTTTAATCACTGAGCTTTCTTACTGTCTTTGTCAGACGTCGGTTGACCATGAATGTAAGAGTCTACTTCTAAAATCTCGGTTCTGCTCCATTGACCTACATGCCTTGACATGCCAGGACCGCGCTGTCTTGATAATTGCAACTCTGCACAGCTAGTGTCAGTTCTCCAGCTTCATTCTTTTTCAGGGTTGTTTCGGCTAGTCTGGGTCCTTTGTAATCACAAATATAATTTAGGATCATCTTGTCAATTTCTGCTAAGATTTGATAGAGACTGCAGTACATTTATATGTTAATTAAGACAATTGCAGTCTTAAAAAATGGGGTCTTTCAATCCCTTATTAATATTTAAAACATCTTTATTTTCAGCAGTGTTTTGTAGACTTTTATGTACAAAAACTTGCAGTTATTTCATTAAATTTATTCCTAAGTTTTTTTTTTTGCTGCAATTTTGAATGAAATTATTTCTTTATTTTTAGCCTGTCATCAGTAATGTGCATGTGGAAATAAAACTGACTTTCGAGCATCGATCTTGTGTCTGTGCGCTTTCTGAACCTGTTTATTAGTTCTAGTAGGGTTTTTGGTTGTTCTCAACTCCTGAGCATTTTGTAGGAATCACGCTGTCTGTATGTTAATAGGCGGTCTCCTTTCTTCCTTCCCGGTCTGGAAGCTGTTTGTGTCTTTCTTGGGAGAATGAACTAGACAGAAACTCTCGTTCCAAGACTGAAACAGTGAGAGCAGACATCTGTGCCTCAATTCTGATCCCAGAGGGAAAGCATTTGATTTTTCACTATCAAGTACAATAGCTATTGGGTCTTGCAGGCAATTGTACCAGGTTAGGAAGTCCTCTTCTTTCCCTAGTTTGTTGAGAGCATTTATTGTGGATAGGCACTGGATTTTTCAAATGCTTATCTTCTGCATTTATTGAAACAATCCTGTCACTTTGGTGCTTTCTTGGCATGGTATATGACAGCAATTTATGGATGTTAAACCGAGCTTACATCCCTGGGAAAAATGGTCAAAATGTACAGTGTTTCCTGAATATTGCTGAATTCTTTTAGCTAACATTTTGTAGAGAATTTTTGCATTTATCTTAATGGGAGATATTGGTCTGTAGTTTTCTAGTGATTCCTCGTTCCAGTTTGGTATTAAGTTAATATTGGCCTCATAGAATGAGCTGGAAAGTGTTTGCGCCTCTTCTCTTTCCCGGAAGAGTTTGTGAATGTTGATGCTAATTCTCCTTTGAGTGTTTGGTAGACTTCCCCAGCAGCGCTGCCGGGGCTTGGGCTTCCTCTTGGAGGGAGGCTGCATCACTGGCCCAATTCTCTTAGACATGTATTCATGTTTTCTATTTCTTCTTGCATCAGTTTCGGTCATTTGTATCTTTTTAGGAATTTTTCCATTTTATCCAAACCCTTGCACGGCACTGTGTTTGAAGGGGCTGCTCCTCCCTCCCTGGCAGCTGAGCCTGGGGTCACAGCTGGGCGCCCCTTCCCTGCCCGGCTGAGGCCCACAGCAGGTCCAGAGCTGGCTCTCTGGGAAGCTTGGCCTGCACGCCTGGCAGAGTTCTCTCGAGTTCCGTCCAAAGCCTCAGCCCCCAGAAAACAGTGGGACCCGTGGAGGGCGCCCCCCGCCGCCCCAAGCCTACAGGGAGCTTCTGACAACAGTGCCCGCGCTCCTTAGCCCCCCGAGGGAGGAGTGGGCACAGCCCCTCACTGCACACCCTCAGCCTGGTCAAGGTAGGGAGAAGCCGGCTGCCTCTGGTCTCTTTCTACAGGCTTGGCTGCTTGAGCCCTGCCCGCTTCCCGCCTGGAGAGCAGCGCAGGGCGCCTGTCCCCTCCTCCTGTGAAGAGTGTCCTAAGTGCGGCCTGCAGCCCCTCCCTGCTCCTCCAGCCCACGTGCGGCTGACTCCCCCAGGAAGGGTGCTGTCCCGGGGGCTTCAGTGGCAGTGAGCCTCCCAGGGGCTTGGAGTGGCCCAGTGGCTCGCCCACGCCTCCCGCCCCGGGTGTGACGGCAGGGTCAGGGCCAGGCCCAGGGCCTGGAGGACGGCTGTGCCTCCATCCAGGCTTTGCTGTCAGTCCTAACCTGTGCCTTACTTGCCTTCTCCCAGCTGCTCCACAGGCGAGCAGAGGGCCTGGGGCAGAGGAGGGTCACCAAGGAGGAGGCCGAGGTTGAGGGTCCCCAGGGGCCCAGGGGCTCCTCACTGCCAAGTCGAGTTTGTTGGGTAAACTATTAAAACAGCTTGCTTTCACAAAACCTTTTTATTTTCAAATAATTACACCTTCGCGTGAGGTTTCGCTCAGCGCAGAGAGGCCCCGGGTGCACCTCGCCATCTCCTGCAATGTCTGTCCTGCGATGCGAGGACGCGTGACCAGGAGACCCCGGTCATGCTGAGTCCTCTCCCGGGTGAGGCTCCCTGTGGGTCGGGGGTCCCATGGCTACAAGCACCTCCCTCCTGCTTCCTTAGGAGCCACGTGCCCCCATCATCTCTCACTCAGACAGCTGCTAATTGAAGCAACTGAGTTTTGGAAGATGGACAAACTCAGTTTTCCCAGAATACAGGGATTTCCAGTCAACACAAGGTGCTGCGATCCAGCCCGGCCTGGCGAGCGCGCTGTCTCACCAGCAAGTGTGGCAGGAGCAGCTCGGGGTGTCCCAGGTCTGCGTCTGTCCAGGGGCTGCAGCCTGCTGGCCCTGGGGAAACGAGAGCCCGCAGGCTGAGCTGAACCCAATCTGGGCTGCCCAGGAACCTCCCTGTGCTCCATCCAGCTCTTTCCCAGGGTTGCAGGGAGCCTGGGAAGACCCAGTGGATCGGGCACCTTGGGGGCTGGTCCAGAAGCTGTCCCTTCAACCAGCTCTCTTGGTGGGGAGGGTGAGAAACCATGACAAACCCTCCTCCAGATGCCACCGTTTCCCTGGTGGCTGGTTGTGCCGGGAGGAGTCCTGAGGGCATGTCTGGAACTGCCAGCAGAGTCCGTGTGGGAGACCTGCAGCGGCCCCAGAGATGGCCCCTAGAGAGGAGGAGGCGCAGGGAGGGCGGTCTCTGGGTCAGGGGCAGACAGGCCCAGGTGCTGGGCAGTAGGGGCCTGTGCTGGGGAGCCCTCCTGGGGAAGGTCATAGCTGGGATGGCAGGAAGCCGTTGGTTCCCCCATGGGGAATGGGCATTGGGAAAGTCCTAGGGAGGGGCTGCAGAGAACACTGGGCGGGGCCCCAAATCGCGCGGCCCTCTGCAGCCCAGGCCTCCCTGGCCCTGTGTGTTGAGGGGAAGAAGCTCACAGCAGCGCCGTGCTCTTTGCTGCATTCTGAAGACGACAGAGTCTGCTGGCCGAGAATAAGCACTCGGTTATTCCACCAGCGAAAGTGGACGTTGGAACATCGCAGGAACTGCAATTTGGGACACGCAGGCTATAGCAAGGAGAAGGGAATGGCACCCCACTCCAGTACTCTTGCCTGGAAAATCTCATGGACGCAGGAGCCTGGTGGGCTGCAGTCCATGGGGTCTCGAAGAGTTGGACACGACTGAGTGACTTCACTTTCATTCTTCACTTTCATGCATTGGAGAAGGAAATGGCAACCCACTCCCCCAGGGACGGGGGAGCCTGGTGGGCTGCCGTCTGTGGGGTCGCACAGAGTCGGACACGACTGAAGCGACTTAGCAGCAGCAGCAGCAGCAGGCTATAGCAAAAGCCATATGTAAGTCCAACAAACAGGAGAGGAATGGTTACTTTATAGAGAAAAGTGAGGAGGGTGAGAGGTTTGGGTGTTTTTGCTGTTATTGTTTTTAATGGAATCTCCCTGGGAAAGACTGCGACTTCGGGCGAGGATGGTTTCTCGGCTCAGTCACTGAGGTAGGTGGCTTCCTCTAGGAGAAGCTTTGCGCTTGCCCGCGGGGGCCCGTCGCTGATGGTTCTTTCCTGTTAGCCTTCTTCCACTGTGCTTGCTAACTGGCTGTTGACCTGGAACGAGAAAACAGCCGGTTATTTCACCAGCAACGTGGGTTTATTGTGGAACAGTTAAGAACCGGAATCCAAGACAAACAAAGGTGACCTTCCAGCAAGTGCTGAGAACAAAAGGAGCCCTTTCATAGCCGAGAGGGGGGCTTTCTAAACAAGGGTCCATGGGAGAAAACCGGGAGCCGGAAGTGCGGCGGCTTTTTATTTGCTGCCCTGCCTCTCATTGGCTGAACGGTTGCCGAGCGGGGAGAAAACCTCCCCCGGCCTGGGGCGTCGGTCAGCACCTTCCTGTGGGGTCTGCTATTGAGGCTGCCCGCTAGGGCGAGAGCGCTGCCGCTCCTGGTCTCCTGACTGCACCTCCCTGAGGGTTTCCTTGACTAATTTTCGTTCACTGAGGGTTCCCTTTACTAACTTTAATAAGTTCAATGGACTTCGCCTGTGGCTCAGCTGGTAAAGAATCCGCCTGCAACGCGGGAGACCCGGATTCGATTCCCGGGTCGGGAAGATACCCTGGAGAAGGGAACGCTACCCACCCCAGTATCCTGGCCTGTAGAATCCCACAGACTATACCGACTCTGGGTCGCAAAGAGTCGGGCACGACTGAGCGACTTTCAGACGTATAGGTCCAGTGGCTTTCCTGGTGACGGCAGAGACTCTGCCTGCAACGCAGGAGACCTGCAACGCAGGAGACCTGGGTTGGATCGCTGAATCAGGAAGACCCCCTGGAGAAGGGAGTGGAACCCACTCCAGCATTCTTGCCTGGAAAATTCCAGGGACAGAGGAGCCCACAGCCTGGTGGGCTACAGTCATGGGGTCGCAGAGTTGGATGCGACTAAGTGGCGCGCGCGCGCGCACACACACACTCGATGAAGACCCCGAGGGCCCCCCTGCCTGGCTCTGCAGCCCTCTGCCCGCCCTGAGCCCGGTCGGCCAGGCCCCAGCCCCACGCCACGGCTCCGGGAAGACAGCCGGGTCAAGTCCGCCCCGAGACTCGGGGCGCCCCGCGCGCGCGGCGGAGCCGCCCGGGAAGGCTCGGCCGGTCCCCCAGGCCTTCGCGGGGGAGCCGGGCGGGGACGCAGCTCCGCGAGCGCCGGGCCAGAGCCGCTCCTCGGCCGCCGCGCCGAGCCGGGTAACGGTCGGCGGGCTTCTGCGCGCGCGGCGTACCGGCAGCAGCACCGCCGCCGGCCCTTGAGGCGCCAGCGCCGCGCCGCCGGCATGCACCCGCGGCCCGCACCGCCCGGGGGCGCCCTGGCGCTGAGCCCCGGCTGGAGGCCGGACGGCGGCGGAGCGCGGGGCCCTTGCTGGCCGTGGCGGGTGAGCGTCCGCCGGCGCCCGCCCAAGCCTGCGGGGCCGGGAGGGCGCGGAGCGCGGCGGGAGACAGGCTCCGCGGGCGGGACAGCTGCGACCCGGCCCCGGCAGCCGCGCCCGCACACGCCCGCCGGCTGCGGGGCCGCGGGGCCGCCGCGGAGGCCCGGAAAGAGGCTCGGCCGGCCCTCCGCGCAAGACCCCGCCAGAGCCCGACCGGGCGCCGCCCCGAGCCGGTGCCCCGCGGGGCCTGCGGCAGGGCCCGCTGTGTTGCCCCGCGTCTCTGGTGGGTCTGGCACGAGGGCCTTGGATGGGGGCCCTGGACTCGGTAGCTTGGCCCGTCTGAGACCCCTTGCGCCTCTGAGAAGTAAGCCACCCTTGACTCTTTAAGGTCACGCAGCACTGACGCCTGGCGCTTCACCGACACCCCAGCACTGAGTGGGTGAGCGCTCCCGGGGAGGAGGAGCCGAGAGCGGGTCTGTCTGTCTGTCTGAGGCGGCGGCACTCCTCTGGCCCCTGGCTTCTGCTTGCTGGCACTCGGAGAGTCCGTCTGTCTCGCGCCTCCAGGGTCACCTGCCACCCCTTTCTCAAGCTGGCCTCGGGAGCTAGGACATTCAGGAACCCATTTGCTTTGGATAAACTTTGCCTCATCCTTACTTAAAACTTTATGACGACTTCTTCCGCTGACTCAGGCCCACGTCCCCAGAGGTGCTTTTCTTTTACTTCTGCCACGAATCAGGAGGTTTCAGTCCAGCTGCCCTTACCTGATTTCTGTTATTTCTGACTTTCACGGCCTCATGAAGATGAAAGAAAAACCGTACTCATGTCTCACTGCAGACAGACCTTGTGGTTTTTAAGTCCTTCCCATCACTGATCCAGAACCTAAGTTGTGAACCTGATGTCGCTTCAGTAAAGTCTGCCTGCTGGGGTCCCTGTCCTATTACGAGGCCTGACGGGTCAGGAGTCTCTAGGAGCCAGCACCAGCGTCCCTTTGTCCTCTTTAGTTTGTTGTGGACCTGCCTCTCAGGAGGTGTTTTTCTTTTGGTTGAGTCAGGCAGCACCCAGGAGCTTAGTTCCCCAACCAGAGATCAAACTGGGCCCCGTGCAGCGGAAGCTCGGATCTTAACCACTGGACTGCCAAGGATTTCCAAGTTGGACCTTTAAAGAATTGGTTTTTGCAGGAGGCCTTAATGCCAAGCAAGGAACTTGTAGCTATGTAGAGGCGGGGGCCTGAGCCCAGCTAGTGGGCTGCAGGGCCAAGGTAAGGCGGGAGGAGGCTGCAGCCAGCACACCCAGCTGCCAGTCATTTTCCACACCCACACCAGGGCCAGAAAAGGTCTCCCCATGGGTTTCATTCTAAGTGGATCGGTACAGGGTGTCGGCTGCAGTACCGTAAAGGCGGTCGTCACGTGTTCACAAAGTCGAAGAGTGTAGGAACGTTGTGAACAAATGACCCCAAAAAACAAACAAACCAAACCAAAACCATCATCGGTGACTCCATTCGCACTCCACTGTAGACTAAGAACACCATAGATAAAGGTAAAGTAATCACTAGTTACTACAATTTGTAAAAAAGGATACGAATAAACATACAGAAGAAACCGTTTTACAGATACTTTTCGGAAACGGGAGTACACTTAGTCGAACGAACCCACAAAACAACGACTCAACATCCCTAAGAGATACGTAAGACCTGTCAGTAGGACTTCGTCTTTACACCGTGCGGGTATAAAGAGAGAGTAGACATGAGACGTACAAAGGTCACACCTACCCCAGGAATCTACATGTCCTCCAAAAGTAAAAGTTCCTCAGCCAGAGAGCAAAGACGACGGACACCTAATCCACAACACAAGGTTAGGGACCTACTTCACACCGGACAGTCCACGGTGGGATCCAGTCCCTTGGAGACGACTACTACCTCTTGTGTGTGGCAAGTGCACTCCAAGGGTGTGTGGGTTCCCGTCAAGGCGCACTTTGCTCGGTGAACGAGTATTCCCAGTGAACGTCTGTGTGTCTAACGGTACACAACCACCAAAGCTCTAGCGTCTCCTCATTTCGTCGAGTGAGGCCCCTTCACACGCGTGACTACCCACACATTGGCGACCCAGGCCTACTGACACTCCTTCGCACGTGTCTCGGAACCCCCGTATGTGTGTGCGACGGGGTCGATCTGTCCTCGGGTCCCGTCCTACCCAGAACTTCCCCCTTATCTACAAGGGGCCACCGAACCCTGAAACCCCGGCAACAGTAGTACTCTTCGTTGGAACCCGACCCTTTGTCTGCACGGACGGTCGGGACGTCCCTCACCCTCGTGAGTCGGTAGGAGTCCTCCCCCACGGTCGGGGTGTCGACGCCGGCGACAGGGCCCACCTCCGACCCTTCCCAGAACCCCTACTTAAGTCTGGGCGCCAGCCGACAGGTCCACGATTCAGTCTCCCGTCGGGGAGACGGGTCGGGTGAGCGAGTGGCGGGGGCGGCAGACGGAGTCCTCCGGCGTCTCCTCCACTGCTCCGTGCACGTACCGGACGTGCCTTTCGACCTGCCCGACCACGGGTACAAGTAGCTGTGGCTGTCGCCGTCGAAGTGGGTCGACCCGCTCAAGTGGGACCCGCGGCCCCGGCTGTCGATGATGCTCATGGACGACTTCGTCACCTAGGTCCCGCCCTTCTTCCTCTCCGTCACTCCGGACAAAGAGACGAAAGCCCCGCCGGGGGACCCGAGCCCCACCGCCCCGGGAGACACCCCTTCCCACAAAGACAGGTAGGATATACGTCTCGTTCCCGGCCGGTGGCCGCACCCGTCTGCCCCGAGAAGGGACCCCGACACCGACGAACCAGTAGCCGAGGTCACCCTCCGTCGGTCCCGGCACACCCTGAGGACCACGAATCGCGAAACTGTGACTTTTGAGTGTGCAAGGGTCCCTCGTCGGACCAGCGAGGGACAGGTCAATATTTTATCTCTACTTGGGGTCACCCCGCGACCCCAGAAGAGTTCGGAGCTCGGACCCCCACCGACACAGGGTCCTTCACAGTGACTGACCCCTCGGGAGTCCGACCAAGTCCTACTTAGTCCGACCGGCTCCGACCAGAGGTAACCGGGGAACCCCGACCAACCCTCCGTGACCGGAGTGACCCCACCCCCGTCGGGTCTCCGGGCTCTCCGACTGGGGGTACCCCGACCGTCCCGGCCCGGAGTAGCTAGGGTCCCCTGCCCTCGAGCCCCGGTGCGGGACAGACACCTGGACTCCCGCCACGCGGGCGGACCGATCTCGTGTGCCCGGGGCGACCAGACGCGTCCGACGACCTTCTGATGGACCTTCGGCACCTGCCCTAGTCCTTCGTGGACGAGCGATCCAGGCTCGGGTCCTTCGACTGGAAGCATCCCCTCGAGTTGGTGCCGGCGAAGTCGCGGTTCTACCACTCACCCTCGCCCAAAGGGACTAGACCGGAGTTCCGTCGACTCCTGGGTCGGAGTCACGAACCGCAGGCCACCGAGCCTCACCCCTGCTGGCCCCCTTGGAGCACCAGGACCGGCACCTCGCACCCGCCAGGGCCCACCTACACCCACAGGGCACTCTCGTCGTCCTCGACTCCAGGCACCCCTCGGTCCCGGGGGTGGGGTCTCGGGCGCGGAGGAGGTCCGGAGACGGGACGCACAGAGAGAGAGGTGCGAGAGCCCCTTGGGGGTGAGGGTCAACGCGGGGGAGGACGAGAGGACGTCGGTCCCGGGGCAGTCGGAAACTCCACCGGGAAGGTCTTCGAAGAGGGGACGGACACACCCCGGGGCCCGCGAACCGGACGTCGAGTCAGGGGACAGACTCCGGACCGCCGCGACCTGGGCGACTACTCCACTGGGACACCAAAGTCCTGGTGGACCACACGAAGGACGGCCCCTGTGACCGAGACCCACGGGTGGTGCCGGACGGACGACTCGTGTACCTCGACCGGGTCCGCGAGTACCTGTGGACGATGGTCTACATGGCAGTCTACCTCTGCCCCGACTCGGGGCTCTAGCGTGTGAAGTTGGACGTCGCGTGCTTCCGACACTTCCTGCAAGTCCAGTTCCACTCGATGCGGAGCGGGTCCCGACCCGGTCTACCCGTACGGCCCCCGTGGAGGACTCGGGTGCACGGGGGGGTCCGCCGGCTGTCTGTGTTGGACGACGCCGGGCTCTGGCACCTCTCGGACAAGATGGACGTGGCGGAGTGCCCGCTGGCGTTCATGGTCCTGACCCCGACCCTCTAGGACGCGTCGAAGTTGTGGATGTGCGCCCACTCGGGGGCGGCCCGGGGTCCCGGAGTGAGAGTGGAGGGCCCCCGACGTGGCCCTCCGGGACGGGACGACACTCCCGGGCCCCCCAGCCCCGTAGGCAGAGAGGAGAGACCCCTGTGGACACAGCCGCGTGTCTCGCACAGAGACGGCCCGGGAGGCACACCGGACCCGTCGCACAAACGCGGGTCGCCCACTCACTGGAGACCCGGCGATCAGAGGTCCGGTCCCCGGTGTTGGTCGTGGTGGGGGACGAGACGGGTCCCGGGTGACGGGTGGGACCGTCCCGACTCTGAACTGGAAGCGGGACACCGGGGACTCCACCTGAGATGTGGGGAGCCCACCGGGACCCCGGAAACACTCCGGACGTGTCCAAAACCTCCACCGCGAACCGTAGACCAGTGACTTCCCTTGGTACCGATGGGAGGTCCACCGGTAAGGGGGACACCCGAAACCACAGGAGGGGCGGGGTCTGGGACGGGATCCCCCGGCACACAAGACCCCACCCGGTCACGGGGCCCCCCGGCGGAGACCGACCGTCGGGAGGTCTCCCGACTCGGTCGTAGCACTGAACGCCGGAGCGGAGAGCTCGTCCAGGGAAGCCCGCCGATAAGAAGGTAGTCGTTACAGGTCCTGGGGGCGGTGGGGGTCGGGTCCCTGTTCTACCTCTCGAAGAAAGACCCCCTCTGCGAGTTTATGGACATAGACGAGAAGAGGCTGCTAGGACTGGACGACTCGGACCTGTGGATGCACAAGTTGTGTCTCCGAGTGGGGGACGGGTAGACCCGGGGGAGGATCCCGCCCTACCGAGAGCTCATCCGCGACGGGTCCTCCGACTATGCACGACAGACACTCCTACGGACAGCCGTTCCGGGCCCGGGACCGGAACCGACACGCCACTGGGGGGTCGACCGCCGTGCAGAGGCCCGTCCCGACCACTGCCTCCGGCCGCCCGGCGTCCCGGTCCGACAGAGCCCCGGAGCACCGACGGACCCCGCCGGGGACCCGCAGACCACGAGACGGCGACTGAGACGAGGAGCGGACCAAGGACGACCTAGTAGCAAACCTTGTGCACCCTTATTTACCCGCCACACTAAGACCCCTTAGAACAGGTGAGTCGCTCAAAGAAGGAAGAAGGATCTTTTAGTTTAGTTTACTGATGTAAGGACTTCGGACTTGTGAGAGGACGACGGGACGTTCCCGAAGGAGCCCCAGGACCCGTCGACCAGTGGGGTCCGGTGAAACCGGGGCTCGGGCACTACACTAGTCTCTACCCGACTCCCGTGTCGGGCCACGTCGGGTCGAAGTCCCAGTGTCGGACACTTGTGCGGACTGGGTCCCCGAGTCCCGCAGGACTGGAGCACCCCGAAGCCCGAGGACCGACCGACACCACAAATGTACAACCTGAGTCCCTAGGCGGGGACGGAAATGTCCCGACCCGTTCCGACCCTCCGTACAAGTGGCCGAGGGTCGGGTTGTCTACCTGAAGATTAGGTACTATTTGCATGTGAAAAAGACTTACCGTAGACCAAGCAGAAATAAAAGACTAAAGGTCGCACTCCAGTCCCGTTCCCCGTCGACGCCCAGACCAGAGGGTACAGGTCTGCAGCCGAAACCGAGACCAGGTCCTTGAAAGCCTTGCAGTGGCGTGTCGTGCTCACGACCCGCGCCGCCGGGGTCCCACTCCCACACTCCACGACCGCCACCCGGAGTCACCGGGAGCGACACGGGCGACGGGACCCGCGCCCCGTAGTCGCGGACGACGAGGAAAGTCCCACGGACCGACCGGACAGCGCAGGGAAGAGAAGCTACCGTCGCGGGTCAGGAATACCGACTGGTCCCGCACTTTCACCTTAATTTTCTGCGGAGAAGGACCTTCCCTGCGACACTGGTCGGACCTACCGAATAACTTTTCGTCTCTGCAATGAAACGGTTGTTTCCAGACATCAGTGTCGACACAAAGAAGGTCACCAGCACATACCTACACTAGCAACCTGGTGTTTCTTCCGATTTGCGGCTTCTTAACTACGAAAGCTTGACACCACAACGTCTTCTGAGAACTCTCAGGGAACCAAGACGTTCCTCTACTTTGGTCAGTCAGGATTTCCTTTAGTCAGGACTTATAAGCAACCTTCCTAGTTACGACTTCGACTTTGGGGATATGAAACCGGTCAACTACGCTTCTCGACTGAGTAAACTTTTCTGGGACTACGACCCTTTCTAACTTCCGCCTTCTTCCCCTGCTGTCTCTTACTCTACCAACCTACCGTACTGACTGAGTTACC
Source organism: Capra ibex (assembly GCA_006410555.1). Classification (NCBI taxonomy): domain Eukaryota; kingdom Metazoa; phylum Chordata; class Mammalia; order Artiodactyla; family Bovidae; genus Capra; species Capra ibex. The sequence goes on from SJYO01040405.1 coordinate 91,241,532, forward strand.
TGTACTCAAACTCATTTGAGGCCCTCAACCGCTACCTGTCCCTCCGGACCACACGACGTCAGGTACCCCAGCGTTTCTCTGTGACGACTCGCTGACTTAACTTCACTGGTCCCACACCGAAAGGTCGTTCTTCGGTCTAGGGGCCCGACCCGGGTCAGGGTCGGGTCGTGGGAGTACCCGGCCCGACTGAGAAAGGGACCCACACACTCCTCTGTGCAACGACAACGGTCGTCTGAGACGTCCCGGAGGGGTGGTGGGACTGAGTCGGCGTCAACCAGGGCTACCGGGAGGACACAGGTAGGACACTCCGAAGGCAGGGGGAGAACGGGTGCCCGGGTCACCCCGAAGATGGGTTTGCACACGCCCCGGACGGAGAACCAAAAACGGACACGTGTCTCTGGGTCGGCCACCCGGGTGCCACACGGGGCGGCGGTGGGACGTCGAGTCCTCGGCGAAGCCGCTACCAGACAGGTCTGGGGCCTGGCGTCGGAAGGAGGAACTGCAAGGCGCCGGGCCACCCCGTGTCAGCCGGGTCACTTCGTCCAACGGGGGGTGGGACACGGTGGGACCGGGGTCCGCCCACCTGAACCCCCGGTGTCCCCAGTGACGTCATCAACCCCTGCCTCTCCTGCCGACTCTTCCCACCTCCCAGCGACCCCGTCGGCAGCCAACACCCTAGAGACCAAAAGGACGGCGCCATTTCCGGACGCGCGGGATGGGTGTCCTATCGTACGCCTCGGCTCCTGAGACGAAATAAGTTGTCGGTGCAACTCCTCCACCACACTCGTACGGTCACAGGTCCCAGAGTCTGCCCTGTCCCTATCCTGGTCTGTGCGGACTGTCCGGTCGTCACAAACAGGTCGTGGAGGAACCCGTTCCGGGACGGGTGGGACCGTGTCCAGACCGACGTCCTCGGCCCCGCACCGCGGACGGGGACGGAGCGGAGTCCGGGGTCGGCCGGCAGAGACCGGGACACCGTCCGTCGGAAGTCGGGGCCTCGGGACACCTGGAGCGACGGAGGTGGGTGAACGGCTACTCCCGCCGGAGGTCGGAAGCCCGGAGGTGGTGCCTACGTCCCAGCAGACCCACCCTCCGAGACCCCCACCCGTCCCTCCGTGAATCGACCGACCGGGGCTCGGGTCGGTGGGAGCGGGCGGGCTGGTCCGTGGTGCGAGGGAGGGGTCCGTCCGCGTGGACTCCAGGTCCACCACGCGGGGGGGTACCTACCACTACCGGTCGTGGCTGCACGAGTCCAACGAGACCTAGACAGCCTCCTCGGGCACAGTCCGCGCGTACGAGACCCGACTCGGGGGCGGGTGGCGGACGAGCAGGGTCTTCCATCCTACGTCGAGGGAGTCCCCGAGCTCCTCCCACCGGAGCAATCTTTCCTTTCACCGGCACTTGTTCGTCTACGGTCCGGTGACTTCCTCCTTCCCGAGGGCGCACTGAGTGGGGCGGGGCGCGGGTCCCCAGGTCCAGAGGTAACCTCTTCTACTACAACGACCGTCGACATTACAGACTTTACCTACCTCCCTCGCACCACCCTGCCCCCTCGGGGGAGTGGGACTGGGTCTCCGGTCCAGGACCTCGGACCCTTTGTCGGGCGAGTCACGCCGCCCTCCTTGGCGCGGGGATGGGGGCGGAACCCGGAGTGGCGGGGGGGGCTTCGACCAGACGTCGGTCAGGACGGCACCGGTGTGCGGGGTGCACAGGTCCGTCATGACGACCGCGACCCGAAGTCACTTCCCGTCGAGTCCCTTCTCCAGACTGTGCAACAACGACCTCTTGCAGTCCAACTAGAGTCACGTCCGGACGCCCTACGATGTGACTAGTCCGGCCGGGTACGTCGGGGTCCGGGGGTCGCGACGGGGGCGGGGGTGTTGGACCGCGGGCCGGCGGGGCCCGACGGGTTGGGGAGATGGGCCGGCGGGGCCCGGGGGTTGGGGGGTATGGACCGTCAGGGTCCGGGGGTCGGGGGACATGGACCGTCAGGGCCCGGGGGTCGGGGGGTATGGACCGTCAGGGTCCGGGGGTTGGGGGGTATGGACCGTCGGGGTCCGGGGGTCAGGGGACATGGACCGTCAGGTCCGGGGGTCAGGGGACATGGACCGTCAGGTCCGGGGGGTCGGGGGGTATGGACCGTCAGGGCCCGGGGGTCGGGGGGTATGGACCGTCAGGGTCCGGGGGTTGGGGGGTATGGACCGTCGGGGTCCGGGGGTCAGGGGACATGGACCGTCAGGTCCGGGGGTCAGGGGACATGGACCGTCAGGTCCGGGGGGTCGGGGGGTATGGACCGTCAGGGCCCGGGGGTCGGGGGGTATGGACCGTCAGGGTCCGGGGGTTGGGGGGTATGGACCGTCGGGGTCCGGGGGTCAGGGGACATGGACCGTCAGGTCCGGGGGTCAGGGGACATGGACCGTCAGGTCCGGGGGGTCGGGGGGTATGGACCGTCAGGGTCCGGGGGTCGGGGGGTATGGACCGTCAGGGTCCGGGGGTCCGGGGGTCCGGGGGCATGGACCATCAGGGTCCGGGGGTCCGGGGGCATGGACCGTCGGGGTCCGGGGGTCCGGGGGCATGGACCATCAGGGTCCGGGGGTCCGGGGGCATGGACCATCAGGGTCCGGAACCGTAGTGACGGGTTCGGTGTCGGGCACCCCAGCCGTGTCCGGACCATGACGTTCATCTACAGCATCGTGCCGAGACACGGGCTCCTCAACATGTGGTCGGGACCCCCTCTCCCGACGACTCCGGTCCCCGGACCTGTGGACGGGACGGGCGAGTCTCCCCAGGACGTCCCCAGCCCCGAGAGCCCAGGTCACCCAGGTCTCTCCTGACCCCACAACCAGGGCCCCCCGCCCTGTCGGGTGCACTGCACGAGAGAGGGTCGTCCCACCCGACCCCGCCCCACACAGCGGGGCACGTGATGCCCGGAAGGACTTCCTTCGCCCCCGGGTGTCGCCACCGGTGAAGGAGGGTCCCCGAGGGGTGGGGTGTGGCGGGAGGACCCCGGACCGACGGCGGGTGGTTGAGTCCCGGGGGTGCGAGTCGTGACCGGGCCCGTCTCCCCGTCTGCGTGGCCGGTCACTTGCTTCGGGGCACTAGGAACTCGAGAGCGAGTCGTCGGCCGACGTCGGTTGGACCCCCTCGTGCCTCATGGAGTCGTCGGCGTGGGGGGATAGGGAGGGACCAGGGTCCCGACTCGCCCGCGTTCCGGGACCCCGCCCGACGAGACTCGTGGGGTCCCACCGGTCCGGGGAGGGGCCTAAGACCCGCCGTCCCCGTCCGCGGCACGGACCTGTCCCACCCGTCCTTCCACCGGGTGTTTCAGTCACCGCATGCCCATCAGGTAGTACCGGTCGTGCCACTTCCGCAAGGCCCGCTTCGGTTTCTCGACCAACTCCAGGAAACCAGGCCTCTCCCCGACCGTCCATGGCTTGAGGACCGACTGCTGCACGTCTCGACGTCCCCCCACTGTACCCGGACACCCCCGACGTCCCACCCTGCGCCCGGACACCCCTGACACCCTTCTCCTGCGCCCGGACTCCCCCGACGCCCCGCCCCCTGCGCCCGGACTCCACCGACGTCCCCACGCCCCTGCGCCCGGACACCCCCGACACCCTCCCCCTGCACCCGGACTCCTCCGACGTCCCCCCCCTGTGCCCGGACTCCCCCGACGCCCCCCCCCCTGTGCCCGGACTCCCCCGACACCCGGGTGCACCTCTCCGCCCTACCACCGCCAACCTCCCCCCGTCGGCGGAGTGGAGGGACGACCTTGTTCAGGGACTAGACGGCCTTGCGCAGGACGTGCCGGGCCCGTGTGAGTCCCGAGACCGGAACCTTCAGGACCTCCCTCCTTCCCACACCGACGTGGGTGGTCGCCCCGACGGGTCCCCTCCCTCCCCGGTCCCGGAACCGAATGGAGGCTCTGCAGGACTTTCTTGACCATCCCCAGCGGCTCCGGACGGCGGCTCTGGTGTCCCCGCGACCGGCGGTCGCGAGGGCGGTGTTCCACGCCCATGAACTAGGAGTCCATCCGCGACTCGTAGGGGGGCATCGACTGTGCCAACGTCTCAATCGGACCCCGTGGGGGTCGCGGGGCGGCGGACGTTCCCTCTGAGCCGTCGGAGAGTCGGACGTCCGGTGTAACGCCTGTGGGTGCAGGAGACGGAAGAGTCCCGGAGGGCGGGGTATGGGCGATCCTGGGGTGCGCAGGCTCTGGGTGTCTTCAAGACCTGCCCCGGTTCGAGCGAACGACCCCTCTCTTCCCTCTGTGTGGACGGCGGCTTCCGTTACCGGCCCCGTAGCCCCCGGAGCTCGAGGGCGGCCTCGCGGGCCTCGTCGGGACGCTTCAGTCGGTCCCGGACGAGGTGGCAGTCGTCGAGGCACATGGGTGCGGTGCACCTGGCGAGTGGTTTTCCGTCGCTGAAAGGCATCATTGCGACGTCCGTCCACCCGCCGTCCCTACCTCCCCCGACTGAGACTCGGGGGTCCCGTTGTGGGGGTGTGGGGGTGGGGGGCGGGGCCGGGGCCGGCCATGGGTGCACGAGCCGTTTCTGCTGGTCCCGGGGGACGACACGACGGTCGAGGTCCTACTTGGGACTCAACAACCGCTTCCTGGTGTGCAGGGGGAGCAACGGCCACATCTTCTTATACCCGGGGAGCGGGGAGAAGGTCTTGAAGAGACAGCCCACCTCCACCCACTCCTCACCCCGTCCCACGAGGGGAACGGTCGTCGCTCGCGACAGGGGCCCCGCCGAGTGGACAGTCGTCCTTGGCGACCTCTTTCCAGAACAAGGGTTTGGAGAGTTTCAACTTTACCAGGTCTTCGACGAGCTTCATCCGGAGGACTTTGAGTCCCAGGAACCCAGACACCCGACCTCCCGCGGTGCGAGTCGTCCCCACCCCCCTCGGTAGCCCCGGTGCTCCCTGCCCCAAACCCGCCCCGGGCCGGCCCCGTCCACTCCACCTACCCTCCCCCGGTCCGCCCCCGCCCGCTCCACCTTCCCTCCCTCGGCCCGCCCCCAGGGCCCCCATACCCTCCCTCGATCCGTCCTCCGGGTCCCTAACCCCCAGGCCGTCCCCAGCGTCGCCCTACCCTCCCTCGGTCCACCCCCCCGCACCCCTAACCCCGGGGACGTTCCCAGTACCCCCTACCCCTCACCCCGGGTCCCGTCCCCACCCCCGGAACCCGGTGTGAGTGGAGACCGGAGGTCCGGAGCACCAACGTCGGGGTCGTCGTCCTGGTCCCGGGTCCCGTCCCAGCCGGTCCCTACCCCAGAGTACAAGTGAAACGGCCCGTCGAAGTCCAGTCCACTAACCCCAGTGTACTGGTCGCCTTGGGGAGTGCACTGCCGAACCCGCCCCGACACTCGTCGTGAAGGGATGAGCGGGTCACGGTCGAAGGACCGGGAAGACAGACGCAGTGGCACCTCTGTCAGTGGCACCCCCGTGCCTTCACCCGACTCCCGCACTCCCAGGTACGACCCCGCCCCCATACCGACGGGTCGGAGGGTAGGAGGCGCCGGTGACAGTCGAGTCTGCGCTACGGTGCGCGCACACCCACCCTCCACTGGAGGGGCGGCGGGCCGGTGGCGGGCCGGGGGAGGGTCGGGCCGGCAGAGGTCTTCCGGACGGGAACTTCCCCTCCTTCCCTCTCAAGCCTTCTGTCTCTAGCCACCCTCCTGTCGAGAGTTCGGGACCCCACTCCCCACCCCAGCCGCCGGTACCTTTCCTCGGGTCGCGGACTCTTTGGAGCTCCCGGTGTACCACCCGTCTCCCCCCACTCGACCCGGAGTCTCGGGCGGGCGCGTCCTCGACCCCGGCGAGAGCCTGTGGCTCGACCCTAGGTCCTGGGAGAGGGGGTGAGGAATCCGGTGGGGGAGAGACTACGGGACCATGGGTCTCCTGTCTTCCCGGGGTGACGGGACCCCGGTCAGGTCCCGGACCTCCCCGGTCGGTCCGGCTCGCCCGCCGACTGACGTCAGGACGAACCCCACGCCGGGCACTCGGCCCGGGTCTCACCCACGTCCCCGCCCCCAACGGGGCGTACCTGCCGTCTCCCCGCCCCCGACGGGCAGGGGTGAGGGTCCTGCCAGGGACCGGGCGTCCTGGGACCAGAGACGGGTCCGGAGCGGACAACCCACTACCCGGACGTCTTTCGTCTCCCGGACCCCGACCCGCCCCTCCCTCGGCACACGGGGCGGGGGGCCGGGGACCGAGGGGAGTGTCGGTACTCGACACCGAGAGTCACACCACTGTTACTGGCGGGTGGTACACTGTGACGGGACACCCACACCGGAGGGACTACAGTGGGTCCCGGTGTCGTGTTAGTGGGGGTCAGGGAAGGGGCGCCGGGGTAGGGATGTGTGGGAACCGAGGGAGCACGGGGACACGGGGGTGGGGGCAGGGGTACGGGGACACGAGGGCGGGGACACAGTGGTACGGGGACACGTGGTCGGGGACGCACGGGTGCGGGGACACGAGGGCGGGGACGCACGGGTGCGGGGACACGAGGATGGGGACGCAGGGACAGGGGGACACGAGGGCAGGGACGCACGGGGACGGGCACACGAGGGCGGGGACGCACGGGTGGGGGGACGGGTGGGGGGACACGGGGTCGGGGACGCACGGGGACGGGGACACAGGGGCAGGGACGAAGGGGCACAGGGGCAGGAGAACAGAGACACACGGTTTCACCAGGACAAGGGCCCAGGGGGACCCGGACATGGACACGAGGGCCGGGACGTAGATCCCCGTGGACAGGACACGACTCTCCGGGCGAAGAAGTACCTCCTCAGGGAAGGGCACCTGTCGTCGGAGAGGAGAACAGCCGTTTCTCCGACCTGGGGTTGGGTGGCGTCCGGGTGACGTAAGGGGGACGTCTGTGAGGTCCACCGAGGAGACACGGACCCATCGTCGCCCTTCAGGGTCTCTCTTCGTAGACTTTGGAGACTCTGAGGCCGGNGGGGACACGGGGTCGGGGACGCACGGGGACGGGGACACAGGGGCAGGGACGAAGGGGCACAGGGGCAGGAGAACAGAGACACACGGTTTCACCAGGACAAGGGCCCAGGGGGACCCGGACATGGACACGAGGGCCGGGACGTAGATCCCCGTGGACAGGACACGACTCTCCGGGCGAAGAAGTACCTCCTCAGGGAAGGGCACCTGTCGTCGGAGAGGAGAACAGCCGTTTCTCCGACCTGGGGTTGGGTGGCGTCCGGGTGACGTAAGGGGGACGTCTGTGAGGTCCACCGAGGAGACACGGACCCATCGTCGCCCTTCAGGGTCTCTCTTCGTAGACTTTGGAGACTCTGAGGCCGGTGCTGAACACCGAGACTCGTGCGTCCATGCAGGCCCCCTAGTCTAGGGAAAGGGGTTGACGGGGTCCGGGGACTGAGACCCCTGTTTCGACCCTGGACTAAGGGGGAGGTGTCGGGGACCTAGACCCTCGGTCCGGGTCGGGGAATGGTCTCGGATGGGACGGGGAAAGTCTGGAGTCTCGTCGGTCCTTGGTCTCCACCCGTGAACCCTACGTGCCTCTCAGGGTTTCATCCGGGGTCCCGAGAGTCGAGACTGGGTGAGTCGTGGGCGTCAATTCCGGCACAAGGAGACACACACACCTTAATATGCGGAAGTTGGCGCAAATTCAGATCGCGCTCGACACGCGAGTAGGCGTGACAGCACGTCGACGGCAGTGCAAGAGAGCTTGACAGAGTAGAAGGGTTTGTCGTTGAGGAGTGAGCTACTTGCGGCGGAGGGGGTCCGACGACTTCCGGGTCCGTAGTCAGCACAGACTGAGACTCTGGGGTACCTGTCATCGGGTGGTCCGAGGAGACAGGTACCCCCAGGGGTCCGTTCTCGTGACCTCCCCCAACGGCGAGAGAAGAGGTCCGCTAGCACCACTGCTCAGGCAAGCAGTGTCCCCACCTTGGGCACGGAGGACGTGAGAGGGGGCAGGACCCTACTGGAGACAACAGGACGGAGACACCCAGGCGAATAAGATCTTGGGAGTATCTTCATCCCAGTGTGTGTCAAGTAGAAAGAAGGACCGAAAGCGACTCGTGGTGCAGAAGTTGCGAGTGGGTGCAACGTCGGACACAGTCCTAAGGGAAGGAAAAAAGGCCCATTAATACTCAGCATAAGGTAAGTACCTGTCTGGGGCGACACTTTGGGTGAGTGTGGTCTGACACAGGTGGAGAGCGGATACAAATTTTGCGACGACACTTAAGTCCGCACGCTACTAGAGGAGCTCTGGAGCGAAGGTAGACCCCGCCCGTGTGGACCGTCACCCGAACGTCCCGGTGCACCATCGAGGTACAAAGTGAAGACTCCTGCCGAGGTGATTTCCACTTTATTGTTCTTATATGAAAAATTTTGGAGATTTTGAGTTCTTGTTTCAGAGAACTTTGAGTCGATTGTTTTCTCGCACCTTAACAAAGGTAACAAAGGGTACCTTAAGCGTAGCAAATGTAAGGTCGGTCGTCACGCGTTTTCAAAGGCAAAGACGCGTAGGAGAGGTTGTGAACAAAACAAGTCTCCATCGGGCCATCCGACGTCAGGTACCCCAGCGATTCTCAGCCCGTGTTGACTCGCTGAAGTGAAAGTGAAAAGTGATAGTACGTGACCTCTCCCTTTACCGTGGGGTGAGGTCACAAGAGCGGACCTCTTAGGGCCCCTGTCCCCTCGGACCACCCGACGGCAGAAACCCCAACGTGTCTCAGTCTGTGCTGACTTCGCTGAGTCGTCGTCGTCGTCGTCGTCGTCGTCGTCGTCGTCGCCCTCACCAGAGAGTGACCCTAAAACTAACCGCAGAAGGGCTGATCACTGCGATGGAAAAACCCGGGAAACACTCGCACACATTCAGAAGAAACCTCCTTACAGAGCTCCCCGCCCCCCGTCCCCCAGGGGTCCGTCCGGAGGCGCGGTGGGCGTCGGCACAGTTGCACCTGTACGCACCTGTACATAATCTAATGTGTATATTACACGGGAAAATTGGATTTTTCACAAAGGTGGCAAATAAACGACACAAAAAAACAAGTTAACCCCCCCCCACTCAAAAAAACAATCAACACAAAGTTCTCTGAAACAAGAACTCAAAATCTCCAAAATTTTTCATATAAGAACAATAAATTGGAAATAACCTAAAGATCAACCTCTGATAGAAGGGGGTAGGACACCCCGGACACGTGAACCCTGTCACAGGAAGGCACACGTCTCTAATAAGACTGACACAGGTTCGTTTGTCTACCCCCCTTTACCTTTGTCACCTTCTGAAAGGAAGAACCTAGGTCTTAGTGACGATACTGTTTGGATCTTCTACGTAATTTTTCGTCTTCGTAGTGAAACGGTTGTTTCCAGAACAGTTTCGACACCAAAAAGGTCATCAGTACATACCTACACTCTCATTCTGGTATTCCTTCCGACTCGCGGTTTCTTAGCTACAAAATCTTGAGACCACAACCTCTTCCGAGAACTCTCAGGGAACCTGACGTTCCTCTCGTTTGGTCAGTTAGAATTTCCTTTAGTTAGGACTTATAAGTAACCTTCCTGACTACGACTTCGACTTTGAGGTTATGAAACCGGTGGACGACGTTTCTCGGCTGAGTGGTCTTTTCTGGGACTACGTCTCTTTCTAACTTCCACCCTCCTCTTCCCTTCTGTCTCCTACTCTACCAACCTACCGTAGTGGTTGAATTGCCTGTACTTAAACTCGTTCGAAGTCCTCTGTCACTCTCTTTCCCTCCCTTCGAACCAGACGACGTCAGGTGCCCCAACGTTTCTCAGTCTGTGCTGACTCGCTCACGCGTCGTTACTGTTTTCAGTGACGTCTGCCACTGGCGTCGGTACTTTAATTTTCTGCGAACGAGGAACCTTCCTTTCGATGCTGTTTGATCTACCCCATAACTTTTCGGTTCTGTAGTGAAACGACTGTTTCCAGACAGATTAGTTTCGATGCCAAAAAGGTCCTCAGTGCATACTTGCACTGTCGACCTGGTATTTCTTCCGACTCACGACTTCTTAACTACGAAAGTTTGACACCACGACCTCTTCTCAGAACTTTCAGGGAACTGTCGTTTCTTTAGTTTGGTCAGTTAGGATTTCCTTTCGTTGGGACTTATAAGTAACCTTCCTGACTACGCCTTCGGTTTCGTGGTTATGAAACCGGTGCACCACACTTCTCAACTGAGTGACCTTTTCTGGGACTACGACCGTCTCTAACCTCCTCCTTCTCTTCCCCTGTTGTCTCCTACTCTACCAACCTGCCGTAGTAGTTGAGTTGCCTGTAGTCAAATTCGTTTGAGATCCTCTGTCCCTGCCCGTCCCTTCGGACCAACGAAGTACCCCAACGTTTCTGGCCTGTACTGAACCACTGACTTGTAGTCGTATCGATAGTCGAATAAAGATCTGAGTGAGAGCAAAGGGTCCCAGAGGCACAGCCAGGATCAGAGTACTTTTGTGGTGTAACAAAACTTGTGACACAGAAACATCCTTCGGAACTTGAACCCTTCACACAAAGAAGAAACAAGAAAAAGTTCTCATAAAACCGATAAGTCCCGGGGAACGTCAGGTTATACTTAAACTCCTAACTGTAAAGTTGAAGACGTTTTTTTTTTTTTTTCAACCTTAAAACTAGTCCTGACGTAACTTGGACGTCCAGTGAGATCCATCACAACCGTAGAATTTCAGTTCAGAAGGGTCCTGAAGGAACACCAGATCTCCAATCCTGAGAGGTGAAAGTGACGACCCTGGTCCAAACTAGGGACCAACCCCTTGATTCTAGGTCATTCGACTCACCACGTCGGTATTTTTTTTTTTTTTTCCGAAAGATGGGTACTTGTTTCCTATGGAAAGATGGAGTCAAGTCAAGTCAAGTCAACGACTCAGTATAGGCTGAGAAAAGCTGGGGACTTAGCGTCGTGCGGTCCGGAGGGACAGGTGAGTTCGAGCACAGGCAGCTCAGCCACTACGGCAGGTCGGTAGAGTAGGAGACAACAGGGGAAAAGGAGGACGGGGGTTAGGGAGGTTCGTAGTCTCAGAAAAGGTTACTCAGTTGAGAAGTGTACTCCACCGGTTTCATGACCTCAAAGTGGACAAATTCAGAATTAAAGGTAATCGTTACAAAATATCAAAAGCTACATGTCAATTTAGTGGGGGAACCATTTTAAATAAAAATCAATAAGAAAATCTACGATAAATTTCACCTTAACGAAGAAATTAAAGGAAAACTTGACAAGTAACGTCCACGTACCTTTGCATCGACTAAAAAAAAAGACAATTAGATTGAAAGGACTTAAATAACGGAGATCATCGAAAGAATCTCTGAGAACACATACATATAGTGTCTATGAAAGAAACCAATGGTCCCGTTAATGTCAATTGCAGGATTTAAATACTGTTACAGGGATTCATCTGCTGTCGCAGTGAGCTAGTGTGTGCATGTGACACGAGGTTTCGCGGAGGTTAGGAGAGATCAAATGTGACAACGACGTCTAGTGTATAGGTGTGTAAACACGTGTCGTTGCATTCAGACATTAGCGACAAGTACGGAAACAGAAAGTCTAGGATATCATTTATGTTTCACCTCAGCATTGGTTTTTATATTACGACCGAAACTATGAACGGGCATCAAAACGGAAACAGACTCTAGAAATAAAGAGGGACACCGAACCGCCATGAGAGAGTACAGGAAAGTAAAGTTAGACTTCCCTGTGGCACTCCTAAAGGACGTCCCGTCCAGACGACCGTTGTCTGAGGTGGCGACAAACAGACCCTTGCGGCGACAACGACAACGCAACGAACCAGTACAGGCTGAGAAACACTGGGGTGTGTGACTTCGTGAGGTCCGAAGGTACAAAGAGGAGTGGAGGGTCTCGAACGAGTTTGAGTACAGGGACTTGGTCACCTCGGGACTTAAGAAGTAAAAACTTCCAGTTAAAACGACCCATGTCCTGAGACGAACTGTTGAAATAAGTAGGTAGTGGAATTTATGTGGCAACGGAGGACCAAAGATGCCAAAAGACAAAATTCAACTAACAAAGACCAAGACCGCCCAGAACCAACATCCCACGTCCACACGTGTCTAGGGGATGTCGATACCTTAGAGTCAAGGACCTGGTCCCTTGTTTGGGGACAGGGGACGCAACCTTCAGTTTAGGTATTGGTGACCCGGTGGCCCCTTCAGGTAGAGATAGTAAAAGACTACTTTTTAATAGACAATTATCCTTCTACCGAAAATATATCGTCAGTAAAGAGAACACGATAAAAGTTCTAAGACAGTTGTTAAACCAATAATTTCACAGAACCACAGTCAGAGAAACTGAACTAAGAACCTTCAGTGACCTGAAGAACCTAAACATCTGAGCATAGAAAGTAGCGTAAACCATTCAAAAAGTTGACAAGTAAAAAGGGAGAAGAGAAAGGAAACTTTGATGATGTTCCGTGCGCACCCTGGGTATCCTTCCCTGAGGTCCCGAGAGACCGGAGACGAATGACCACAAACAACAAAAGAGACGAGTACTCTCACCCTGACACTTCTTCCGACTCGCGGCTTCTTACCTACGCAAACTTGACACCACAACCTCTTCTGAGAACTCTCAGGGAACCTGACGTTCCCCTAGATTGGTCAGGTAGGATTTCCTCTAGTCGGGACCCTAAAGAAACCTTCCTTACTACGATTTCGACTTTGAGGTCATGAGACCGGTGGAGTACACTTCTCGACTGAGTAACCTTTTCTGGGACTGCGACCCTCCCTAACCCCCGTCCTCCTCTTCCCCTGCCGTCTCCTACTCTACCGACCTACCGTGGTACCTGAGCTACCTGTGCTCAGACTCACTTGAGGTCCTCTACCACTACCTGTCCCTCCTGACCGCACGACCCCAAGTACCCCAGCGTCTCTCAGCTGTGCCGACTCGCTGACCTGACCCGACCTGACCTGAGAGTGTGTGGCTGAGGTCGACTGACTCGCTGACCTGACCTGACCCGACTGGAGAGTGTGTGGCTGAGGTCGACTGACCGCACGACGCCAAGTGCCCCAGCGTCTCTCAGCTGTACCGACTCACTGACCTGACCTGACCTGACCCGACCGGAGAGTGTGTGGCTGAGGTCGAGAGAGAGAGAACGGCCGAACTGAGACGACGGCTGGGATTGCCTGGAAAGTCACTAACACGAAAAGTGAGACTCGGAAACGAAAGACAATCGTTGAAAAGAGTAACAAAGCCTAAAGGAGATGGAGGTACTCGTAAAAAGGAACTCGAGAAGATCGTACAAAATTTGCAGTAGATGAAGACTGACGTGACCCAGGACCAACGCTACACTGCCGTAAGAGATCGACACCCCTCGTCCCCGATGAGAAGTGGCGTCACGTGTCCGAAGAGTGACACCACCGAAGACACCGACGTCTCGTACCCGAGATCCCGTGTGCCCGAATCAACTGGGAGTCTTCCCCCGTAGAGGGGTCTGGTCCCTAGCTTGAGTACAGGGGACGTAACCGTCCACCTGAGAGTCGATGACTTGGTGGTCTCTTCGGGAGGAAAGCGTAAAAATTTGTTAAGAGAATTTCAACGAGAGATTACTAAGACCCCAGACTTTAAGAAGGCCCTACCAACGATGGTTGATCAGAACAAGGGAACCCACCTCGTGAAAGGACGGAATGGAAACAGACACTAGAGCGTCGACGACGACAACTCTCGACCGAGACTAACTAAGGCACACACACGTACAGAGAGAACCCCCTTGTTCTCGACCCTCAACGGCGGAGACGGGACGCCGACGTTGGAGGGGAACAGAATCCGAAACACTTGAAAAACGACTGCAAAAAGTAATATGGATTGTCCTAATCCTAAAGACTTCCCCCCCTTATACTGAAAGTCACGTGTCTTGTATCTCAACCCTGGGTTTTCGGTCCTCACAGAGTTAGATGGGGGTCGTAAAGTCTCTGGTCACGTTTGTGTACCCCTTGGAGTGTCTCGTATGCACGAAGGTAGGGTTGACTTCAGGTAGACAACCCGACCCTCGGCCACTTGTACGGAGGGTCGGAACGCGTCGGGACATTTCCGTCCCCGCCTAGGGACTCAGGTTGTACATTTGTGGTGTCGGTCGGTCCTCGGGCTTCGGGGTGCTCCAGTCCTGCGGGACTCGGGGACCCAGTCCGCACAAGTGTCCGACACTGGGACTTCGACCCGACGTGGCCCGACACGGGAGTCGGTTAGAGATAGTGTAGTGCCCGAGCCCCGGTTTCACCGGNGGTGTCGGTCGGTCCTCGGGCTTCGGGGTGCTCCAGTCCTGCGGGACTCGGGGACCCAGTCCGCACAAGTGTCCGACACTGGGACTTCGACCCGACGTGGCCCGACACGGGAGTCGGGTAGAGACTAGTGTAGTGCCCGAGCCCCGGTTTCACCGGACGCCACTGGTCGACGGGTCCTGGGGCTCCTTCGGGAACGTCCCGTCGTCCTCTCACAAGTCCGAAGTCCTTACATCAGTAAACTAAACTAAAAGATCCTTCTTCCTTCTTTGAGCGACTCACCTGTTCTAAGGGGTCTTAGTGTGGCGGGTAAATAAGGGTGCACAAGGTTTGCTACTAGGTCGTCCTTGGTCCGCTCCTCGTCTCAGTCGCCGTCTCGTGGTCTGCGGGTCCCCGGCGGGGTCCGTCGGTGCTCCGGGGCTCTGTCGGACCGGGACGCCGGGCGGCCGGAGGCAGTGGTCGGGCCGGGCCTCTGCACGGCGGTCGACCCCCCAGTGGCGTGTCGGTTCCGGTCCCGGGCCCGGAACGGCTGTCCGTAGGAGTGTCTGTCGTGCATAGTCGGAGGACCCGTCGCGGATGAGCTCTCGGTAGGGCGGGATCCTCCCCCGGGTCTACCCGTCCCCCACTCGGAGACACAACTTGTGCATCCACAGGTCCGAGTCGTCCAGTCCTAGCAGCCTCTTCTCGTCTATGTCCATAAACTCGCAGAGGGGGTCTTTCTTCGAGAGGTAGAACAGGGACCCGACCCCCACCGCCCCCAGGACCTGTAACGACTACCTTCTTATCGGCGGGCTTCCCTGGACGAGCTCTCCGCTCCGGCGTTCAGTGCTACGACCGAGTCGGGAGACCTCCCGACGGTCGGTCTCCGCCGGGGGGCCCCGTGACCGGGTGGAGTCTTGTGTGCCGGGGGATCCCGTCCCAGACCCCGCCCCTCCTGTGGTTTCGGGTGTCCCCCTTACCGGTGGACCTCCCATCGGTACCAAGGGAAGTCACTGGTCTACGGTTCGCGGTGGAGGTTTTGGACACGTCCGGAGTGTTTCCGGGGTCCCGGTGGGCTCCCCACATCTCAGGTGGAGTCCCCGGTGTCCCGCTTCCAGTTCAGAGTCGGGACGGTCCCACCCGTCACCCGGGACCCGTCTCGTCCCCCACCACGACCAACACCGGGGACCGGACCTCTGATCGCCGGGTCTCCAGTGAGTGGGCGACCCGCGTTTGTGCGACGGGTCCGGTGTGCCTCCCGGGCCGTCTCTGTGCGAGACACGCGGCTGTGTCCACAGGGGTCTCTCCTCTCTGCCTGCGGGGCTGGGGGGCCCGGGAGTGTCGTCCCGTCCCGGAGGGCCACGTCGGGGGCCCTCCACTCTCACTCCGGGACCCCGGGCCGCCCCCGAGTGGGCGCACATCCACAACTTCGACGCGTCCTAGAGGGTCGGGGTCAGGACCATGAACGCCAGCGGGCACTCCGCCACGTCCATCTTGTCCGAGAGGTGCCAGAGCCCGGCGTCGTCCAACACAGACAGCCGGCGGACCCCCCCGTGCACCCGAGTCCTCCACGGGGGCCGTACGGGTAGACCGGGTCGGGACCCGCTCCGCATCGAGTGGAACTGGACTTGCAGGAAGTGTCGGAAGCACGCGACGTCCAACTTCACACGCTAGAGCCCCGAGTCGGGGCAGAGGTAGACTGCCATGTAGACCATCGTCCACAGGTACTCGCGGACCCGGTCGAGGTACACGAGTCGTCCGTCCGGCACCACCCGTGGGTCTCGGTCACAGGGGCCGTCCTTCGTGTGGTCCACCAGGACTTTGGTGTCCCAGTGGAGTAGTCGCCCAGGTCGCGGCGGTCCGGAGTCTGTCCCCTGACTCGACGTCCGGTTCGCGGGCCCCGGGGTGTGTCCGTCCCCTCTTCGAAGACCTTCCCGGTGGAGTTTCCGACTGCCCCGGGACCGACGTCCTCTCGTCCTCCCCCGCGTTGACCCTCACCCCCAAGGGGCTCTCGCACCTCTCTCTCTGTGCGTCCCGTCTCCGGACCTCCTCCGCGCCCGAGACCCCACCCCCGGGACCGAGGGGTGCCTGGAGTCGAGGACGACGAGAGTGCCCTGTGGGTGTAGGTGGGCCCTGGCGGGTGCGAGGTGCCGGTCCTGGTGCTCCAAGGGGGCCAGCAGGGGTGAGGCTCGGTGGCCTGCGGTTCGTGACTCCGACCCAGGAGTCGACGGAACTCCGGTCTAGTCCCTTTGGGCGAGGGTGAGTGGTAGAACCGCGACTTCGCCGGCACCAACTCGAGGGGATGCTTCCAGTCGAAGGACCCGAGCCTGGATCGCTCGTCCACGAAGGACTAGGGCAGGTGCCGAAGGTCCATCAGAAGGTCGTCGGACGCGTCTGGTCGCCCCGGGCACACGAGATCGGTCCGCCCGTGTGGCGGGAGTCCAGGTGTCTGTCCCGCACCGGGGCTCGAGGGCAGGGGACCCTAGCTACTCCGGGCCGGGACGGTCGGGGTACCCCCAGTCGGAGAGCCCGGAGACCCGACGGGGGTGGGGTCACTCCGGTCACGGAGGGTTGGTCGGGGTTCCCCGGTTACCTCTGGTCGGAGCCGGTCGGACTAAGTAGGACTTGGTCGGACTCCCGAAGGGTCAGTCACTGTGAAGGACCCTGTGTCGGTGGGGGTCCGAACTCCGAACTCTTCTGGGGTCGCGGGGTGACCCCAAGTAGAGATAAAATATTGACCTGTCCCTCGCTGGTCCGACGAGGGACCCTTGCACACTCAAAAGTCACAGTTCCGCGATTCGTGGTCCTCAGGGTGTGCCGGGACCGACGGAGGGTGACCTCGGCTACTGGTTCGTCGGTGTCGGGGTCCCTTCTCGGGGCAGACGGGTGCGGCCACCGGCCGGGAACGAGACGTATATCCTACCTGTCTTTGTGGGAAGGGGTGTCTCCCGGGGCGGTGGGGCTCGGGTCCCCCGGCGGGGCTTTCGTCTCTTTGTCCGGAGTGACGGAGAGGAAGAAGGGCGGGACCTAGGTGACGAAGTCGTCCATGAGCATCATCGACAGCCGGGACCGCGGGTCCCACTTGTGCGGGTCCACCCACTTCGACGGCGACAACCACAACTACTTGTACCCGTGGTCGGGCAGGTCGAAAGGCACGTCCGGTACGTGCGCGGAGCAGTGGAGGAGACGCCGGAGGACCCCGTCTGCCGCCCCCGCCACTCGCCCACCCGACCCGTCTCCCCGACGGGAGACTGAGTCGTGGACCTGTCGGCTGGCGCCCAGACTTCGACAGGCGCTCTGTGAAGGATCGGGGTTCGGCCCTCCTGTCCAATCCTCGTTCACCGAACGTACCACTCTGCCACAGGGTCAGAGTCCTGTCGTGTCCTGGGGTACAGTCCCGGACCGGTCCCTGGACGACCGCGGGAGGATGTATTTTCTGTGCAGTACACCTGTGTGTGTGCCCTTGTGTGGTGATTAGTTTTTGAGTTGACGTTGGCCTCTGTGACGGTCTGTGGGCACTCCTCCCTCTTCACTGTCGACCTACCGCGTGTTTCCGTAAAGACCTGTCCGACTGGGTCGGGCCTCGGGAGGACGGCTGCAGGGGTCGTCGTGTGGCCGACGTCGATCCGTCACTAGTCGGCTCTTTTCTCACGCGGGGCAGTCCTCAAGAGAGTCGACTCTTTCCTTCCTAGGACTGGCCAGTTCGGTGGGACCCTGTCGTCCGAGTGACTGGTGGGTCTGACGTCGGTACCGTCTTCTGCGCGGGTGACTCGCACCCCTTCCAAGACCTGTCATCGGGGACGGACCGACGGGTCCCGAGACCTCGGTACTCGCCCTTCCGCCACTTGTCACGACCCCAGTGAACCCACCTCCCCTGTCAAGATCTCCCACTGCTGCCGGTCTGTGCACTCGTGTCTGTCGATGTCAATGGCCTCTCCCGTCCCGGAGAACTGTGTTTGTAGAGTTATTTTTTGTTCTACCCCCACTCGCCTCTCTTGCCCCTTTGGACTCGCCTACGGCTGTGCATCTGTCTGCGCGGTATCGTACCCGGGACTCTTTCGTCTCCCGTCTGCGACGACTTCTGTCTCTGTCGGTCTCGGTCCGTGTCTTTGTCCTGGTGGTAGCCAGGTGTGTATACGGTCGCGGCGGCTCGTCCTCGGTGCGGCCGTGTGACGCGGTCGACGGGTCGGCCCTGTCACACGCCCCGGGTCCGTCCCACGGTGCTGTTGTTGCAGTGGATGCGACTGGACTGATGTTTTGGGTCTCGAGGTTGTGTGGGGCACCGTGAGTCGGTGTTGTGTCGTCCGCCGGGAGTCGTGACGTCCTCCCGGGTCCTACCGCCGTTCACCTGTGGTCCGGTGCGGTTCGCGCCGTCCTGTTCGGCGGTCGACAGCCCTGGGCACCCCGCCCGGTCCGTCTCCTGAGTCGGAGGTCAGTTCCGGAGAGGGTAGACGTGGAGGCCGTAGTGGTCTTTTACGCTAAGACGTCCTCTTGCACCCTGTCCTTGGTTGTGGCTGCGCTGAGACCACCGGGTCCTGGGTGTTGGTGCGTCTGGACGTCAGCGGAGGTCCTCGGTCTCTGCCGGGGCGTCCTTGGGGTGTCAGGAGTCGGCCCCCGTCTCGGGGCGGTATGGACTTTGAAGAATAGGGGGCACTCTGCTCTCTCAAGAGCCTTGAGGTCGACTTACGAACAGTGGAGTCGGTGGCACGATAGTCTCCAGGTAGCCCCACCCACTCGTTGAGGTCACGGTTACAAATGTAGCCTCATACCTTAGAATCTCCCACAAGCCTTCCGTCCGTAATCGGCTAAAGGTTTTAGGAGGACTATGTGTTGTGTCGCTACTCAGTTGCTAAGGACAACGAGTCGCCGGAACAGAGGTACTGTGCTACCATTCGGGTTGTGGGCAAAAGTAGTTTAAGTCACCTGTCTGGACTCATCCGACCGAAGTGCACTGGGTTGGGACCGGTCGATGTTTTGGCTCGACCTGAGTCAATCAAGTCTTACTGGAGTGTCCGTCCGTCGTCCGACCGGGTTACGACGAAGTCGGTGGGTGTACGAGTCTTTGTCTGAGTTCTCGCCCTCCTCTGTCTTGACCTTTGTTTGCGGGCTGTGTCGGGTCAGGGCGCTCTTTTCGTGACTGACGACTCGTGGACTCTGGGGTCAGGGGGGTCCTGCGCTTGTCTGGGCCACGGCCCTGTGAGTGTCGGAAGAAGTCCTTCTCCTGCAGGGGTCTGTCCACCTTCCGCGAGTCTTCGGGGGGGTCCTAGGCCTACCACGAGAGTTTGTCCAACTGCAGGTGTAGAAAGACTTTGTTATTGGAGAACCTGTGGGTTAAGGACCGAAGAACTTTAAGACGGTGCACCTTGTCGTCTCTGTGTCCCCTTTTAATTGTCCGGTCGGAAAGGGACCGGCGCGGGAGCCCCGACACGTTTAGGGACGTCCCAAGGCTGTAGTGGAGGAGTACGTTCTCCCCCCGGGTGCTCAGGAGGTTGGTGTGTCTTATGGGTCCCGGTCGCGCGTCGACCCCCTTCCGGCACGTCGCACTCGTGTTCACGAGCTGCAGTTCCGGTGCGATGTCTCTTCGTGCTTCCTCACTCACCGACCTCCGGACGCCACGTTCATAATCTGCCTTGTCCCGGTACTCACGCGGTCCAGTCTGTGGACCCCTGTGCGGTGGGTGGAGTGGGACAGACATGGCTGTTCCTGGCTCCCGCTGAGTCCCGCGCCGGTCGGTGGCGCAGCCCAGGGTACAACGGAGGGTGGTGTCCCGGGAGGATTGGCGTCGCCTTTGCGTCGACGTTTGTGGGGACCTGCGGTGGGAGGTCGTGTGAGCCGCGAGACGTCCTCCGCGTCCCGCGTACCTGCACACCCCTGTCTCTTGGCGGACGCCGGTCGTGTCGGTGAGACCGTCGGTCCTGTCCCCCTTCGTGTCGGGCCGTCCTGCGCCGTACACCAGCGGAGGGTCTGGGCCGAGTGAGCCCGGGCTCCCAGTGCGCGCCGCTCGAGCTCGGGTGGCGTCCCTGTCGTCCATGGAAAGAAATCGGGGTCTTAGGTGTACCACAGGTCCCGCAGCTAGTCGCACTCCGGCTCCGGCTTGGTGAGCGACTTCCTGGACCAGTCCCCGAAGTCGAGCAGCACCGGGGTCCGCTTGAACGCCATAGGTCGGGTACGCACCTCCTTCCGCAGGTGGTGTCGGAAGACCGCGCGCAAGACCCTCCGACCCTCCTCCTTTCGTCCCGCACCCGTGGGTCTGTCTGGACGGGACACCGGGGTGTCGGTCACTCGGACGGGACCCCCGTGGAATCCGACGTCACTTCCGGGTTCGACGTTGACGGTGGACCGGGTCCGACCAGTCGGAGGTGGTCCAGGGTCGTCCCTGGTCGGAGGTCCTTCCTCGCTTGCGTCCCCTGGGTCCTGCGGACCCACACGGCGGACCGCACGCCTGTAGTTTGCACCACTGGGACTGTTCTGTCAGAGCAGCCTTTTATACCTTCAAGGAACTTTTCGGTCATTATCTCGATGGTATACTGGGGTACTGGATGAGGACCGATATCTAGGCCTCTTTTTGTGCTGACTTTCCTAGGTCCGTGGGGTTACAGTGACGTTGCACAAATGTTTTCGTTCTGTCTCCGCTGGACTCACAGGTAGTTGTCTCTTTACTTCTTTCTTTTGCACAAGGTGCATTTGGTGTCTTACAATGAGTCGGTGAGTCCTGTTGCTTCACTGCCGCAGACGTCGTTACCCCTGCCCCGGTCTCTGACAGTATTGGTTACTTCGTCGGGTCTGTTTTCTCTTCATACGATGCCGTAGAGAATGTATATCTTCGCTTCTTTTTTGCTATGTTCATTTGAATCGACGTCTTGTCTTTTCCTGGGTGTCTGAATCTCTTCCTTGAATGCCGACGGTCCCTTCGCTTCACCCCTCCTCTGTCGATCCCTCAGACCCTGTCTGAGCAGAGATGACGAGACAGGATTTCCCCATTTGTGTCCCCAGATGCGGTGTCGTGTGCCTTGGGACGAGCCGCAATGTCCGTGAGACGGGCCCTCCTTTCCCGCGTCGTCCCACCTCTGTGCGTACGCGTGCCGACTCAGGGAGGGGACGAGTAGACTCCGGCACTGGCGTGACAGTCCGCAGAGATGATCTTAAGTCTTATTGTCAGTGCTACCGACGTCGTGGCCTATGACTTTCTGCAGAGAGATCCTCGGTCTGCAGCAGTGGTTTCGATGGCTCTCACGGACTGGGTGTCCTCGGACCAGGTGGACCCACAGGTTCCGACTCGTCTCGAAAACTCCCTGCCGTTCTCGACGTGCCGGTCGGGAGGAGAGGTCGCACAGGAAGCGACGCTGGGAGTCCTGCTTGCCGTCGACTCCGGTCCCACCCCCGTCCGCCCGGAATGGACCTAATCCGACTTAGGAGCGACGGAAACCCCTTCCGGAGCCCCCCTTGAGACGGAAGAACGGTCCTCCAAGTCACGGGACGACACCGAACCAGGGACGAGGGGAGGTCGACGTCCCTCTCTTTGTACTTACGAGTCTCATCCCTGTCTCCACATCTACGGGGTTCCGACGGTGGTTCGAGTTCGAGTTCGAGCGTGCGATGGGTCCCCTGGCTCTCACGTGTTCGGTTATTTGTGGGACAGCGTGTGCCCACGCGGAAAGCTTTGTGTCCCTTGTGAACAATCGTGAAACAGACACAATTTTTTTAGTCTTTTGTTACCAAGGGTGCAAGTCTGGCAGAGACTGTGAGGGCCATGGACTCCGGCAGAGAGACGCGGAGACGAGGGGTCGGTCGGAGAGGGTGGTGGAGACGGGAGAAGACCCGGACCAGGACGGAGGAGAGGACCCCCAGAGGAAGCCCGCGAGATTAGACGTCCAACCCCCCAGGAGCAGCCTTTACGGAAACCCCGAAGACCTGTCTCTGTTCTCAGTGAGCATGTTACTAAGGTAGGGCGAAGATCCTGCGTGGGGCAGGGGTCAGTCTGGACGTCGGTGTGTCCCTCGCGACACCCGACCGACTCGTCAACGTCAAAGGATCTCCTTTACTAAAGGCGAAAAGTATGTTACGTGTCGAAGCTCTCCTCGGGGAAAGAGTCGTCGAGGACCGAGACTGAGGCTACCTCCGAGGCGGATACCCGCTCACATCGGGACCTCCAGTCAATTCGGGGACCGGTCTCGAACAGACCCTTAATCTGGGATTCCCATCGTCCCGTCCCAAGTTGGTGGGGCAGGGGCAGCTACCTCGGTGTCTCTTGTGACGAGTCCGGACCCGGGCCCTGAGGGTGGAGTCGGAGCCTTCCGACGCCGTCTCCGTCGGCCAGTCACTGTTTCGCGACACGCTCCGGCGTGAGCAGGACCGAGGTCGGGGTTGTCGCCGACACTGTCGTTGAGGAGGTCGAGGGTTCTTGTGTCTGAGCACTGACCTTTTCGGAGACCGACGTCGTGGGTACCTGTGGGACCGCCTCCTAGACACTTCAGTGGGGGAAGGTTCTAGGTTTGGGGTGTCTCGGCCCGGGGACCTAGTGCTCTCATCGACGCCGGCTTTGTTTCGAGGTACCTACTTCGTCCAGAGCCCCTGCTCACAGCCGTAGCCTGGGTCTCTCCTCCACGGTCGCCGGAGTCGTACGTGTCCCCGGGGTTGTGAGCGAGGTGTCCTCTGCACCTACAAGTGCGGAAGTAAAGGTCCGGGGAGGACCTGTGGTCGCAGGTCCAGTACCTACGACTCCACACCTTTGCACAGAGAGCCCCCTCTCTGTCGGTGTAAGACGACCGTGTACTGGCACTTCAGTCGTGTGCTCTCACCAGTGTCTTCACTGTCCTCCTTGCGAGAACCGAGATTTCCCTCTTTGGCCGAGAGAGTGTGTGTCTGGAACGTCTCTCTGCCCCACTCTCGTCCGTCGGACGCCCCGCACTCTGGTCGTAGTCAGGGTCTCGGAGAGGGACCCCCGCGGACCCGTGAACCTGTGGGCTCGGGCGCCCTCGCACAGGGACCGTGTCTCGTGGGACCCGAGAGTCTCCGGCCGGCGAGAGGACCCCACCCTGGACGGGACCGAGGACGACTGGGGAGCGGGAGTAGAGGTGCACGAGGGGGCGGGGGCGAGCGGGGGACTTGCCGAGCCCCGGGGGGTCCTGTGCCGGAGTGGGGACGGGGGTGGGAAAGACCTACCGTCCGTGGTGCGTGGACGGTTGAGGGTGAGGAGGGACGACTGGGGTCCGCCTCCGGGGTCGTGGAGGCAGACCCGTCCAGGTCTCCCCTCGGGGGCGGACTGACGAGGGCCGGTCATCGAGGGTCTCTTTTCCCTGCCAGAGAGAGTGGAGGGTTCCTGGGCCTCGTGGTCTGTCCGCTTCTCCTGCCTCCTGTCTTACCGGGAGGAGGAGGGAGGAGCAGAGGAGGCAGGGTGGTCGGGTCTCGTTCCGCCGAGTCCGATTTTGGAGTCTGCGTGCCGTCCTTCGTCTTCAGTAGGGTCAGGGAGAGTTTGTCGGGGACGACACGACTTCGCGAAGACCGGACCTGGGGTGAGTACGGAGGTGGAAGTCGAATGAGGTTCATGGACTCCGCTGTCGGGGCGGTGCCGGAGACCCAAGAGTCGACGAAAGACTCCTCGACCGTTCTGCCCTCCTAAACGACCAGAGTAGACGGTACGACGGCGGCTGGACGACAGGTGTCGATTTGTCCTCTCAGATAAAATAGAGTTTATGCGGAGTTCCGGGTCTCCTCTCAGTTTCCCGCGACCTTTGTCGTGGATGTGTCGGTCGGGAGGACCTTTCTTACCCTGTCCGGCCCTGGAGGTTTTTCCCGTCCAGTTCCCTAAGGTCTCACGGTGTCCCTGCGTTTGGAACGGGAATCGAGGACCGTCGAAGACAGAAATAGGGGTGGGTGTTGGGTTTGTGAACCGGAAATAGAAAAGGTGAAGTTCCTCCCGGGTGCCACCGGGTGCCCGGTAAGTGCCCTCACTGGGCGCCCCCGAGACGTCGAAAGGAGGAGGTTCCTCGGCGCTCGTCTTGGGTCCTCCCTCGACGGGAGGAGGGCCGTGGACGCGAAGGAAGGGTCGTGACGTCACGCACGGTCCTTCGCGGACGTTGTGTCACGCACGTGTGAGGCGCACGTGGGAGCCTGGACCTAGAGTACACTCTGCCGGTCTGTCGTCCGGCGAAGAGTGTCGTCTGCAGACCCGTTGTCAGTGTGCGGCGTCTAATTGTCGGTGGAAGATCGCCCCCCGACCCCTGTAAGATCCGAGGAGGAGTAGAGTGAAGGACGGTTGCGCGACTTCAGATCCGGAGGACGGCGACGGTCTAACGACACGGCGGGGAATCTGTCGGGAGTCCTGCGGGCTCCTAGTACGTCGACCATGGACGGGTGAGCAGTCGGTGCACCTGTATCCTGGCCTCCGGCTTCTCGTAGTCCTGGTGGTCGTCCTTCTCCTGGTGGTAGGCGACATTGGAACTATCGACGAAGGTAAAGACTCCCTGTCTGTTGCTGGTAAAATGACTTTCCTCGTGTCGCTCGTTAGAGAGGACGGCACAGTCTGAGGCCCGCCTACTCCTCGTTAAGGGCTCCGTCGTACCCCGAGACGACGAAGACTTGGCCCCTGCAAAGGAGGTTCACCCCCGGCGTCCGACCTCGCGTCAGCCGGGAGCCCCTGAGCTGCGGACCCCAGGGCTGGACCATGCCTCACCCCCACCGGGTGGATTTGACCCAGTTGGTGCCTGGCCCGGCTGGGTGGGCGGGATGTCGCGGGGCCCGCTACGGAGTTAGAAGCCCGGGGGTTTTCATCCATCGGACCTGTCAACCATAAAAGTAGCCAGCTGTTTGATCAGCAAAATGAGTTTGTTCGGGCATGGCAAAGGGTTTGCAGTTAAGGTGCAACTGTAGCAAATAATAGCCATAGCGAGACCAAGGAGAGGAATATTACTTTTGTTTGTGTTTTCCAGGATCTGGCGGCCTAAGTATCAATGCTGAGTTTGATCAAAGGCTGTTTTTTCATGGAGACTTTATGTCCCTGTAAAACCGAACAGTTTGAACAGATTGGTGATGGCTTCCTGTGAAGAGGTCTGGAAAGAGCAGAATAGTAAGTCGTCCCAACGCTGTAATAGCGTGGAGCCTGCAGGAAGCTTTGTATCGTCCAAATCAGCCTTTAAGTCTGGTGAAAGGAAGGAATTTCAGTGAAACCTCGGGGCATTCGTGTGCAGGTGCGTTTTTGTCCTTCCCAGGTGAAATCTGAGAGGTCTTGGCTAGCCTTATCAGCTGGAATGCAGGCACGCCTCGTTTTAGCATACTTGCCCTTATTACACTTTGTGCATACTGTGTCTTTCAAATTGAAGGTTTGTGGCAACCCTGCACTGAGCAAGTTTATGGGCACCGTTTCTCCGACAGCATCTGCTCACTTCCTGTCTCTGTCACGAGTGGCAATTCTTGCAACTTGTCAGACATTTTTGTCACTATTATATGTTAGGGTGGTCTGTGGTCAGTGATTTCTGATGTTGCTTTTAAAATGTTATAACTTGTTAACGGTGAGCAGTTTTTTGCAATAAATATTTTTTAATGAAGCACATACGTTGTTTTTTAGACACAGTGCTTTTGCACGCTTAATAAACTGCAGAAGAGTATAAAGAACTTTCATGCACACTGGTACCAAAAGGTTCACGTGACTTGCTTTGTTGTGAGATTCCTTGTTTTGCAGTGGTCCTGAATGAGACCCACAGTGTTCCTGAAGGCGTACCTGTGCTAAAGAATGCACAGCGTAACTACAGTGGAGATTGTTGCTTTCAGCAGGAGTGCTTGTAGAGGGTGGGGGTTAAGAGCAAGAGGGTGCTGAGGGGCAGCAGCATTGATTATGGCCTGCAGGTCCTGGACAGACCTCCAGCCTCAGCCCCTGGGCTTTCTCACAGGTTCCGTTTAGCAGTGTGCACGGGGTGGGGAGGCCCTGAGCCCTGGAACCCTGTCACAGGCTTTAAACCTGGAGGGGCTTCTCTGCTTAAGGGTGTTGGTTCGTTCTGGGGAGAGGATTCGAGGGACTTAAGTTTGAGTCTTGACAGGAAGAGCACTGTGGCTTTTGTCAATATCAGCCGGAGATGTTGCCCATAAGGAGGGTGGTGAAGTGAAGTCGCTCAGTCGTGTCCGACTCTTTGCCACCCCATGGACTGTAGCCTACCAGGCTCCTCCATCCCTGGGATTCTCCAGGCAGGAATACTGGAGTGGGTTGCCATTTCCTTCTCCAGGATATCTTCCCAACCCTGGGATCGAACCTGGGTCTCCCGTATTGCAGGCAGACGCTTTACCATCTGAGCCACCAGGGAAGGAGGGTGGTAGCCGATTCAATAGAACAAATAGGTCAGTGTCTCCAGAAACAGCTCCAGGACAGTGAGACAAAACAAAGGAAAAGCAGTGAACAGTCAATTCACTTTGTTGGCTATTTTGATAGTTACTATGAGTTCTTAGCATTCTTTCCCCTTTTGGGAGAAATTCCAGTGTGGCATTTTCTAGGATGTGTTGGCCTGATGAATGGAGGTAGAAGAATTGAGGAGAGGGAGTGGTGGGTATCTCGGGGGGCTTAAACAAAAAGCAACAGGTTCAGAGACACGTTGAGGTTCATCAGGGACCACCACCATTTGGACCACTTTAGTTTTCCAAGACGGGCTACTTTACCACAGTTGAGCTGAGTGTGGTAAGAGATTCATTCCCAAACTGGAAACTTGTTTCTCTGAGTTGATGATGAACAGAGTTTGGAAAAAGCCTCGTCACTGGGGGCTAGGAGGGCGCTGGAAAGGCTGATTAGAGCCTGAAGTCACTTGAAGTACTTAAGCTTGCCACAATCTCTTTCCAGGGTCCTGGCTTTTTGCAACACTAGCAGAAACTAAAAGGGTTTTGTTTAGGGACCATTATTCGCTAGAGTTGAGGTTAAGGATTTGAGAGGTCTCTCTTGGTCGAAGGCTAAATTAGCTAAATCTGGAGTAGACACGGTTTCCTGTTTGATCCCAGTCCTTTGAACTAAAAGGGAAGGATCTCTGTTCAGCCAATTAATGAACACAGAACCAAAGGCTACCTCAGTGAATCTGTTATGAAACCAAACTCAGGTCCACTTGCCCACACACTATAAAGTCAGTCTCCTGATACCAGGCTCAGCCTGCGGGCTCTCGTTTCCGCAGGGCCAGCAGGCTGCAGCCCCTGGACAGACGCAGACCTGGGACACCCCGAGCTGCTCCTGCCACACTTGCTGGTGAGACAGCGCGCTCGCCAGGCCGGGCTGGATCGCAGCACCTTGTGTTGACTGGAAATCCCTGCATTCTGGGAAAACTGAGTTTGTCCATCTTCCAAAACTCAGTTGCTTCAATTAGCAGCTGTCTGAGTGAGAGATAATGGGGGCACGTGGCTCCTAAGGAAGCAGGAGGGAGGTGTTTGTAGCCATGGGACCCCCGACCCACAGGGAGCCTCACCCGGGAGAGGACTCAGCATGACCGGGGTCTCCTGGTCACGCGTCCTCGCATCGCAGGACAGACATTGCAGGAGATGGCGAGGTGCACCCGGGGCCTCTCTGCGCTGAGCGAAACCTCACGCGAAGGTGTAATTATTTGAAAATAAAAAGGTTTTGTGAAAGCAAGCTGTTTTAATAGTTTACCCAACAAACTCGACTTGGCAGTGAGGAGCCCCTGGGCCCCTGGGGACCCTCAACCTCGGCCTCCTCCTTGGTGACCCTCCTCTGCCCCAGGCCCTCTGCTCGCCTGTGGAGCAGCTGGGAGAAGGCAAGTAAGGCACAGGTTAGGACTGACAGCAAAGCCTGGATGGAGGCACAGCCGTCCTCCAGGCCCTGGGCCTGGCCCTGACCCTGCCGTCACACCCGGGGCGGGAGGCGTGGGCGAGCCACTGGGCCACTCCAAGCCCCTGGGAGGCTCACTGCCACTGAAGCCCCCGGGACAGCACCCTTCCTGGGGGAGTCAGCCGCACGTGGGCTGGAGGAGCAGGGAGGGGCTGCAGGCCGCACTTAGGACACTCTTCACAGGAGGAGGGGACAGGCGCCCTGCACTGCTCTCCAGGCAGGAAGCAGGCAGGGCCCAAGCAGCCAAGCCCGTGGAAAGAGACCAGAGGCAGCCGGCTTCTCCCCATCTTGACCAGGCTGAGGGTGTGCAGTGAAGGACTGTGCCCACCCCTCCCTGGGGGCGGCAGTAAGGAGCACAGGCATTGTTGTCAGAAGCTCCCCGTAGGCTTGGGGCAGTGGGGTGGGGCACCCTCCACGGGTCCCACTGTTTTCTGGGGGCTGAGGCTTTGGATGGAACTCAAGAGAACTCTGCCAGGCGTGCAGGCCAAGCTTCCCAGAGAGCCAGCTCTGGACCTGCTGTGGGCCTCAGCCGGGCAGGGAAGGGGCGCCGGGCTGTGACCCCCAGGCTCAGCTGTCCCTCCCAACACGGAGCCTGCAGGTGCTGCCGTCGCCTCGTCTCTGCAGAAAAGCACAGCATGGCTGCTGCTGCTCCCGCCAGGAGGGTCTGCGGGCGCACAGGAGCCCCCTCAGCTCACACAGGCCGGTGCGCCTCTCAGCACCTGCTGCACCCGCCTGGGCCCCACCCCAGTCCACTGGGTCCCTCTGCCTGCAGCCTGGACGCCACTGCAGGAGTGAAGCCAGAGCGCCCCCGGGGGCCCTGCAGGCCTGGGGTCACCCGGCTCCCGGGGCCCTGGTGGTGGGAGGCCTCCCACCCCTGTGGAGAAAGCCCGCTCTGTTCTGTGCTCCCCGGTTTGCAGCCAGAATTGCAGAGCAGCTCCCCTGCCCGGAGCCCAGGTGGGGCTGTGTCCTGAGTCTTGGGCCCCGGGGTTGGCAGGGGTCAGGGCCGCAGCTCCTTGGCAGTGGCCTCATCCAGGATGAGTGGGGGCCGGAACTCGCGGCCTCGCAGGAATTCCTCCAGTCCCTGGAGACAAGCAGGTCGTGATGACTGGATCCCACCTCCCGGTTCACTGGGTGAGGCCCCAGGTCAGCCCGGAGCCAGTGAGAGGCAGGGCCAGAGAGGTTTCTAGGAGTGAGGGCTGGATGCCACCTCGAGCCCCTGGGCCTGCACAACCCTCCCATAGGGCCGGCCAGAACTGCCAACGGGAGGCAGAGCGGGCTGACCTCTCACTGAGAGGCTCCCACTGGCCCAAACCCCAGGCTCAGACGGACCTGCTTTGCCTTGCCCAACCCCTCCAGGCTTCTGACAGCTCGCTGCACCCCAGGTCTCGGGCAGTCCTCTGCCACTGAGGACCGTGGCAGAGCTGTGCCTTCCCAGCCAAGCATCCAGCTCAGCCTGCCCCGTCCGACCCCGCCAGCCCAACCCCAGGGGAGCCTCCGCCGGCCGGCCGGCTCTCACCTCTCCAGCATATGACACCAAGGGTGAGATCTCGCAGATGGCTGGAGGCTCTGTGCTGCCAGGCAGGCTGGGGGTGTACTCATCAGGATCAGCTCAGGGGGCTGTCCCAGTGCCCTCCCTGGCCCCACCCACCAGGGAGCCGGCCAGTCCCGGCCCACCTGGCGGACCATGCCCCACACCCGCAGCCCTCCTCTAGGCAACCTCCTCTTCCTCTAAACACCAGGCCCCAGGCACCACCCCAGAATGACAGGCCCTGACTTGATCTGGAAAACGCTCCTTGTCCTCTGCAGGCATCTCACAGCCTGGATAGCCAGATTCAGGAGGTGGCTGTGGGCACTGGGGTGGAACTTAAGTTCGTATTCTTTCCCCACCCTGGATGGTGGCCTGCCTGCTGCTTTCTGGGCTCCCCGCCTGGGAAGGTGCAGCCCTCACGCACCCGGGGACCTGAGCAGACCTTGAGGACCAGGGACACGGCCACCTGCATTCAGCGTGGTGCCAGGGCAGAAGCCCCCACCCCTGCTCAGCAGCCATGCCAACAAGGCCCTGGGGTGGGGCTTGGGCTGTGACACCCTGACACCACTGTCCTTTGGGCAACACCCCACAGCCCACATTCACCTGGGCTGCTCGAGGAGCCGGGTCCCGTGTGCGTCCAGGAAGCGGGCGCCTGCCCGCAGGGCCCACCGGCAGTGCTGGGCGAGCAGGGCCCGCCGGGACGTGGAGGGGCTGTCCCTGTCGGCTGAGTCGGCGTTCTTGAGTGGGGAGAACTCCTCCTCCCGCAGCACTTGGAAGGCCACGAAGTTCCTGGGGGGCGGGGGAGACAGCTGCAGACCCGATGTGCTGGCCAAGATGCCCTGGGCCCTGGCAGCTGAAAACCAGGCCGGAGAGACATAGACTACGTGGGGGTCTGTTCTCTGGGCCCCCGAGCACGCGTGAGTCTTTGTTCCAAGACCCCGGAGCTATCTTTGGTCCTCTCTTCCCTCCCCTTCCCACCAGCCTGACCCCCAGAACCTGGGACTCCAGGTGGGGGCCACCTACTCTGGCAGCTCCAGCTACTTCCCCTGGAAAAAGCTTCAGGGCCCCGGGCCAGGGCAGAGGGGGCTCAAGAGGAAGCACAGGTGTCCCCCCATGTCCACCGCCCCGAAGGCTCCAACCGCCCCAGACGCGCCCCATGCTCCCGCCCCAGGGACTGCTTCCTCTGGGCTTCTCGCGCCAAAACCTGCCTGCAGCCCCCCAGACCCCTCTGCAAAGGCGCACGGCCTCCATTTCCCTGCCTGTTGGGCCTCAGAACTACCACAAAACGGGGGAAGGGGGCAGGAACAAACACGGCTTCTGCACTGACTTGGCAAACGGGAGCACGTCAAACACGAACTTCTCCATCTTGATCCCGTTCGGCTGGAGCGGCTTTACCGGGTGTCCGTGTTCGTCCACACAGGGGACCTTCTTCACAGCCACATGTGGCTGCAGCAGGGGCTCGAGCTCCCTGGGGACGCGAGGCCAACAGGAGGTAAGACACAGTTCAGATGGACACCTCGGGGGCCCCAGCCTGCCTCCCGCACGCCTGGCCAGGTGGGGCAACTGGACAGACGGACACAACAGACACAGGGCGGTAAGAGCCCAGCTGAGCCCTGTCTCTGCAGAGCCAGAGAGCCAGCCACCATCAGCCTCACCCCTGACCAAGCACAGTGGCAGCAGCAAGCCCCGGGGTGGGTGGCGCCCGCCGGCACAGCCTCTCTACAGGACGGCCCACTCGGCCGCACCAGCTGCTGAGCTCTCTGGTGCCTCCAGCTTGTTTAAACTCAAGAGCCATTCTGCACTGCAACCCACAGAAGGTCAGGTCTGCCCCCAGGCCCTGCAGCCAGGCTGGCGCGGAAGCCGCCTGCTACGCACACCTGGTGACGGTCCGGAGGAAGTCTCGGGTGAAGAAGTGGTTGCAGATGTTGCCTGCGTTGTACAGCAGGCCCCCACCTGGCGCGCGCAGGTGCGCCACCTCGGGGCTGATCTCGCTGTACTCCACCACCTGGGGGACGCCGTCCACCTGGCACACCACGCCCACTGGCTCCTCAGGGTACGCCTTCTCCACCACCTGCAGCCGCGACAGTATGGATAGATGCCTGGCTGGGAGGATAAACTGACTGGGGCGGGACCGGGCAGGCGGGGCCGCGGGGCGGGGAGGGCGGGGTGGGGCGGGGCTTGGAGGAGGAGGCGGGGCCAGGGGCCGCAGGAGGGCGGAGCGGGGTCAGGGGCGGGATGGGGGCGGAGCTGGAGGAGGCGGGGTCAGGGCGGGGCGGGGCGCGCGCCTGCTCACCTTGGCTCCACAGTCGGCGCCCCGCAGCACGCAGAAGCCTATGAAGACCGGGTCGGCCAGCCGCACCAGGATGTTGTCCACGCAGTACACGTGCACGAACTCCACTCCTCGCCGCTCCATGTCCTCTAGGATCTGGTGGTCCTCCAGCGCGCTGTACAGGCCCCCATTGCCATCTGCCGACGGAGGAGAAAGGGCCTTGCAAGGGCTCCAGCCGGCCTCTAGTTGATGGTGTGCTGGAGACAAGGGAGGCCCCTCGGGGCTGGACCTTGCGCCTAAGGGCGCGTTCTAACGCTATCCAAGTAGCCCTGTGGCTGTTCCACGTGACAGATGGGAATCAAGGCCCAGAGAAGGGAGGCCACTTGCTCAGGACTACACAGCTTCGGGGCAGCATATTTTGGCCTCTGTCCCGGGCCTCTTGACCCCGAGCTAGCTCCACATTCTCGCCCTTCCTCCACATTCAGACCCTTCCTGCCTCAGAGACGGGGCGTACCTGGTGCCATGGCGACCTTGTCTTTCCTCTCCAGGATGGCCCTGCCATCGAAGGACACAGCAGGCAGCATGCGCTGTTCAAACATGATCACGTTGTTGGGATCCAAGTGGAAAAAGTCATGCTCCTTGAAGAACTTGGCCGTGGGCCCCAGCGTGAACTCACTGGTCATGATGTACCTGCAAGGGAGGCAAGGCTGAGCCAGCCTTGCAAAGGGCCTGGTCCCCCTGGCAGATGGGACTGGCAGGCCTCCCTCTGGGTGGGGGCTGGGCTCTGTCTGGGGCTGTGCTGGGGTTCAAGCCCTAGTGCGGAGCAGGACTGGGGCTACACAGGTTGGGGGAGGGGAATCACTCTGGGGCCAAGGGAATGCGGGCGGGCACACCAGGGCACCGTGCAGTGGGTCCCGTAGCGCTCGCCGGCCAGCTGCTCCACCCGCCGAATCCGTTCTGCCTGCAGCTGGTACAGGGTCTTCTGGCTGGGCAGCCCGACCTGATACATGCCCTTGGGGTAGGTCACCCCCAGGCGGGTGCCCTGCCCACCAGCCAGCAGCAGCACGGCCACCTTGTTCAGGGCGATCTGACGGAAACCTGGAGGCAGGGGGCACCATGAGGGGGTTCCCACCACACAACCACCCCTTCATTTTAGCGCAAACCAAACTTGAGCCTGGGGCTGCGAGCCACAGCGCAGAACTTTCCAGATGACAGTCTGACCTGGGCTGGGGCCTCACCCACCCCTAACCTTACCCCGACCCTGCCGAGGTTCTGACCACACCCTCCTGGGTCCTTCAGAGCAAACACCCCACGGGCCTGTTCGGAGCCGCCGGCGGGAACCCGGGACAGACGCCCCTCCAAGAGCAATAGCCTCAGCTACGGGCCGAGAGGCAAGGAGCACAGCCCGCCAGCGCTGCTGTGAAACGGAGCCTGTGCGGGTGTCCAGGGGTCCCCTGCGGTCAGTAAGTGGCAGCTGGCCATCCAGGGGCGCCCAGCACGAAGCGCACCCCCAGGGAATTCGGCCTGGGGGCGGCGGCCCCAGAACCAACCCGCGCCGGTACGTGTGAGAGGGCAGGCGATTTCACGAAGAAGGCAAACTGAGCTCCAAGCTCCGCTTCCCCGCGGGCCCCGCTCGGCCCGCTCCGTGGGCGTGGCCCCTTCCGGCCGCCCGCGGCGCCCGCCGCCCGGACCCCCGCCGCCTACCTTCCTCCTCCCAGAGCCGCCGGGTCTGGGGGTCACCCTCGGTCGCGCTGCCCACGCGCTCAGGAGGCAGGGGCTGCAGGCGCGCAGCCAGGTCGGACGGCGGGCCTGGGGGGCGCGCGCAGGCGGCAGCCGCGCGCTGGCAGTGCTGGCGCAGCGCCTCGGGCTCCAGGGCCTCGAGTTGGGCCAGCAGCGCGGCGCGGGGCTCCGGCGCCAGCTCCGCGCAGAAGCGCAGGAGGTGCTCCTGGCTGGCGCGCTGCAGCCGGGCGCGCAAGTCCGCCTCCGAGGCCATGTTGCCGCCGCTGGCCGCGCTGGCGCTTGTGACCCGCGCTCTCCGGCCAGTGTCACGGGACCCGGCGGGCGGCCGGGACTCCAGCCGGGCGGGCCCCGGGCGCCCCGCCTTGACCCCGCCCCGCCCGGGCCCGGCTGGGTCGCAGACCCCTGCCCGCTCCGCCTCTCTTCCGCCCCCGCCCCGCCCCGCCCCTCCACTACTCAGCCCCCGAGGCCGCTCCGAGCCCCGCCCCTGCCCGCCCTGGCGCTGGAGCGCGGGCTTCACTTTTAGTTCACCTCGTCGCCCACAGTCCCCAGCGGAGGCTAAGGTCCGACTCTGCCAGTGGACGTGTCTGCATCTACCAGGACCCCTGGCGCCAGGGACCACAGTCCGGGGGCTCAGGGCTCAGGGCCAGCAGACTGAGGGCTGGGCGGGGGCGGCCTGAGCCGGATCTCCCGCAGGGCCCCCAGAAGGGCAACCTTCCTGCCTGTGGGCCCCCTCCTTCTCATTCCTCCTTCCCATTGCCGTGTGACCGGAAGCACGCAGGGGCTGCCCCGGCCCTGCCTTTTTACTTTAACCATCAGATTTTAAACCTCTTGCTGCTTACAGCCTCCTTGGTGAAAAATATGAAAGAGTAGCTTCAGGCACTAGAGGACGAAATTTTCTTTTAGAAACTAGTTTCACTAAGTCTAAAAGCCATACGTACCCATGGTTAAAACAAGTTAAAGGGTGCTTTAGGACCGGAAATGAAAAGATCTCTGGGACTTCCCTGGTGGTCCAGAGACTAAAACTCTTATCTCCTGATGCAGGGAGGCTAAATTCAATCCCTGGGCGGGGAACTAAGATCCCACAGGCTCCAGTTAAAGATCCCAGATTGTTGTTCAGTCATCAGTCGTGGCTGTCAGTGACCCCACGGACTGCAGCACGGCAGGCTCCTCTGTCCTCCACTATCTCCTGGAGTTTGCTCAATTCACGTCCATTGAGTCCATGACACTATCCAACCATCTCATCCTCCGCCACCATATTCTCCTCCTGCCCTCCATCTTTCCCAGCATCAGGGTCTTTTCCAATGAGTTGGCCAAAGTATTGGAGATTCAGCTTCAGCGTCAGTCCTTCCCGTGAATATTCAGGGTTGATTTCCTTTAGGATGGACTGGTTTGATCTCCTTGCAGTCGAAGGGACTCTCAACGGTCTTCTCCAACACCACAGTTCGAAAGCATCATTTTTTTCTGCTCTCAACCTTCTTTATGGTCCAACTCTCACATCCATACGTGACTCTTATAGCTTTGACTATATGGACCTTTGTCAGCAAAGTGATGTCTCTGCTTTTTAATATGCTGTCTAGGTTTGTCATAGCTTTCCTTCCAAGGAGCAAGCATCTTTTAATTTCATGGCTGCAGTCACTGTCCCCAGTGATTCTGGAGCCAAGAAAAAATCCGTCACTGCTTCCACGTTTCCCCTTCTGTTTGCCGTGAAGTGATGGGACCGGATGCCGTGACCTTGGCTGTTGTTGCTGTTTTTTAATGTGGAGTTTCATGCCAGCTTTCTCACTCTCTTCTTTCACCTTCATCCATAGGCTCTTTAGTTTCTCTTCACTTTCTGCCGTTAGCATGGTATCATCCACATATCTGAGGTTGTTGATTTCTCCTGGCAACCTTGATTCCAGCTTGTGATTCATCCAGTCCAGCACTTCCCATGATGTACTCTGCATTTAAGTTAAATAAGCAGGGTGACAATGTATATATAGCCTTGCCGTATTCCTTTCCCAATTTTGAATCAGTCAGTTGTTCCACGTCCGGTCCTAGCTGTTGCTTCTTCTTCCTTTATTTTAAGTACTTTATTTACTCACTTTCGGGTTTGCTGGGTCTTTATTGCTGCACGGGCTTTGCTCTAGTTTCAGAGAGCGGGGTCCACCTTCCAGTTGCAATGCATGAGCTTCTCACTGCGGTGGCTTTTCTTGCAGAGCACAGGCTTTAGGGCGCTTGAGCTTCGGCAGTTGCAGCTTCCAGGCTCTGGGGCTCAGGCTCAGTGGTTGCGGTGCACAAGCTCAGTGGCTCTGCAGCATGTGGGATCTTCACAGAGCAGGGGTGGAACCAGAGTCTCCTGTATTGGCAGCCTGATTTTTTACCACTGGGCCATCAAGGAAGCCTAACGGTTGCTTCTTGAGCTGCATACAGGTTTCTGAGGATACAAGTAAGGTGTTCTGGTATGCCCATCTCTTTAAGAATGTTCCACAATTTGTTGTGATCCACACAAAGGCTTTAGCATAGTCAATGAAATACAAGTAGATGTTTTTCTGGAATTTCCTTGCTTTCTCCATGATCAAATGAATGCTGGTAATTTGATCTCTGGTTCCTCTGCCTCTTCGAAATCCAGCTTGTACATCTGGAAGTTCTCGGTTCACATACTGCTGAAATCTAGTTTGAAGGATTTTACCTGGCTAGCATGTGAGATGAGTGCAATTATGTGGTAGTTTGAACATTCTTTGGCATTGCCCTTCTTTGAGACTGGAACAAACACTTAGGTTTTCCAGTCCTGTGGCCACCGCTGAGTTTTCCAAATTTGCTGACATATTGAGTGCAGCACGCTAACAGCATCATCTTGTAGGACTTGAAATATCTCAGCTGGAATTCCATCACCTCCACTAGTGTTAGTGATGGTAATGCTTCTGAAGGCTCATTTGACTTCACGCTCCAGGGTGTCTGGCTCTAGGGAAGTGGCCACGCCATTGCGGTTTCCCAGCTTCCAGCTCTTCAGTGCATTCTCGCCACTTCTTAACATTTCCTGCTTCCTTTACTGTGCTCATCCTTGCGTGAAATGTTTCCCTGCTGTCTCCAGTTTTTTTGAAGAGCTCTTTAGTCCTTCCCAATTTGTCGTTTTCCTCTGTTTCTTTGCATTGTTCGTTTAAGAAAGCCTTCTTATCTCTCCTTGCTATTCTCTGGAACTCTGCATTCAGTTGGGTATATTTTTCCCTTTCTCCCTTGCCTTTCACTTCTCTTCTTTCCTCAGCTATTTGTAAAGCCTCCTCAGAAGACTTTGCCTTCTTGCATTTCTTTTTCTTTGGGGATGGTTTTGGCCACTGCCTCCTGTACCATCCCACATGCCAGAACTAAGACCCGGTGCAGAGGAAGGGAGACAAAGAAAGAAAGAAAGAAAAGAAAAGAAAAGCCTCCTCCAGCCTGCCCTGCGAACGCCTGTTGAGGCGCGAGCCCCACCCCTTCCAAGTACCCTTCCTGGGTTAGGAGGCAGAGCTTAACAGCCTCTTGGGGGTCCCCTGCACTCGCTAGGGACTGAAAGAAGTGGGCCTGCCTCTGGGCCTTTGCACCTGAATGGGTTGTTTTCAGAAAGTCAGAGGACTTCCTGCTCCACTTTGCTAGATCTCTGCTCACAAGTCACACTTGGGGGGACCCTTCTATCCTTTTCTGTTCCTCCTTGCCTTTCTGCACCCTGCCCTGCCCGGCTTCCCGTGATCCATGTGCCGTCCCGTGTGCCATCGCGTGATCCATGACCAGCACACAGTGGACACTCAGCCAACGCCTGTTAACAGAACGATCGTGTTGGGCCCCAGGTCTAGCACAGTGACTGGGCCAGACGGCTGTGTGGGTGCGCACGCTGCATGGGGGCTGGTCCACTCCATCAGTCTGTGGCCCTGAAGGGAGGTCTGCGGCAGGCGCTCCAAGTGGACAGTGTGTGTGGGAAGTTGGGATTCAGCTGAGGTCAGGAGGATTCGGACAACTGAGACCATGTAGCTGGAGGCACCTGAAGGGCCAAGAGTAGGGGGGCCGGCCCACCTGGGCAGAGGGGGCACTGACAAACGGGGGTACCTAGGAGGCACAGGAGGGTGCCTGCTT
This sequence comes from Capra ibex, assembly GCA_006410555.1. NCBI lineage: Eukaryota > Metazoa > Chordata > Mammalia > Artiodactyla > Bovidae > Capra > Capra ibex. Next base: position 91,279,183 of record SJYO01040405.1, read on the forward strand.
CTTGGGCCACCTGCCGAGGGCAGCAGAGGACGGCGTGGCCAGTGCCCCTGCCCACTCCAAAGAGCTCCTGGCTGCCACAGAGAAAATTACAACTAGGGTGTGTACCTCTAAAGCTTAAAGGCCGCAGAGGATCTGCCTGGCCTGGGCCTCTGGGAAGCCTCCCCCATCCCCCACCAGGGTGACAGCCAACCTGGTGGGAAGGTGTTGGGCAAGTTGGAAAGCGATGCGGAAGGAGGAAGCGATCAGAGTTCAGGATCAGAACGACATGGGGACCACGCCTTAGTCCCACGTCCAGAGCTGGCACTGACTCCAGCTTCTCCTTGCCTTTCTCCAGTGCCTAGTGAGGGGCCTTCGGAACACCCATGGACCAGGGGCCGGCAGGGCCCACCTTCCCCATGGCTCTAGAAGCCCTGAGGGGCCTTTGCTTCCTTGGCACAGTGGGCTCAGGCTCACAAGGGCCGTGGCCTAGCCTGGGTCCCGCTGGGCATGCCGTCTGAGAGGCAGCAGCTTTGCCCGCTGCCAGCCGCCGGCCTCCACGCCCACACTAACCCCACAGAGCTGCCCCCAGGCCGCCCCCTCCCACGGGCCTCGCCTTGGTTCAGCGTCCCACCCAAAGATGCTCTTTCCGCTGTGACCTCCAGGAAGGTTTCCACTGAGCACCACTGTGGACCAGAAGGGCACGGGGCTCAGCCAGGAGCACGGAGGAAGGGTGTTCTTGGCAGGAGAGCCCCCAGGTGCAAAGACGCAGAGGTGAAGGAATGCCTGAGCATAGGGGACTGGGGTGGGGGATGGGTGCTGGAAGCAGAGAAGGAAGGGAGATGAGCTGCAGGACAAAAGACCTGAATGCCTCTGGGGACTCTGGCTGGTCCTGCCACTAAAGGGGAAGGCAGGGACAGACCAGTCTCCATGGGGTGACTCTAGGCTCACAGCTTTCTAGGTACCCCCCAAATTCCTCACCATAAAAGAGTCCTCACTTTGAGGGATAACCCCAGGGGAGAAGAGGACCCAGGACACTCCCTGGCCAGGGCAGCTGCCCTTACAACAGCTTGAGACTCAGACCAGTGCCTGAGGCCCAGGGACAGAGGCACAGGTAGGCAGGCCAGCCAGAGCGTGGGGCCCATAGCCAAGAGCCTGTCTGGAGGAGGTGGTCGTCAACTCTCTGTTCTTCTGCCCCCCAAGGTGAACAGTCTTCTTCTAAAGCAGCAGATAACTCATGTGCCCTGCTCAGTGGCAAAGTGGGGTATCAGTTACGTGAAGAAGACCATCAGTGGAGAAAAGGGATCAGGACAGGACCTCAGGGCAGGCTATGGGGAAGGCAGGGTCCCAAGCAGACAGCATCTCGGGTCCTTCCCTGATTTGGGGAAGGTCCCATCAGTGGGCCTGAGGTGAGGCCCTCCCAGACTGACCAGACAGAGTGACCAGGGAATGAAGCAGGGGCAGTGGGCAGGGGTGGGAGGGGGGTGCACAGGCCTTCCTAGCTGGCTTCAGGAGGCCATGTGTGCCCTGGTTGCAGCTGGAGGAGGTGTCTGGCCAGAGGAAGGGGCCGGAGCAGAAGGACCTTGTGAGCACACGGGAATCTGGGGACACAGAAAAGTGGCTTTGTCCTGCTGCCGGCAGGAAAGGCCAAGCTGTCCCGAGGGGCCGGCGGAGGAGCGAGCAGCGGTGGGGACAGAGAGGCTTCTGTGATGGGAAGCGCCCAGCTGGCTGGAGCCCACAATCCCCTCGGGGCCCGCCTGGTGCAAGAGAAAGGAGCCCCAGGGCTGCGCCGAGGGACACTCAGCGAAGAGCGCGCGGGGCAGATCTAGGGGAAAGGGGGGTCCCTGGAGGGTTGCTCTCCTCCTTATCCCGGGAGGCCACCTGGGGACAGGTTACCGCCAGCCCCGGGCCCGGCCTCCGGAAGGTGGGCTGGGCGGCCAGAGCCAGCGAGGTCAGGACCGCGGAGGGAGCGGCCGGAGTGGTTGGGCTGGGGAGTCTACGGGGGCGCTCGGGGGTCCCGCCCCCACCCGCAAGCCCGACAGGGAGGCGGACTTGGGGGACCCCGCCCCCTGCCCGCCGGGCGCCTCCGCGCGCCCCCGGCCCCTCTGGGCACGGCGGGAGCGCGCGAGCCACCGGCCTCTCCACCCGAAAATCAAACAGGGGCTGCCGGCTTCTCAGCCAATCAGAGAGGAGACGAGCTAGCCTCGGCCAATGGCCGCCGCGAATGCTAATGAGCGCTGACGCCACGGTGAGGCCCATTCAAAAAGTCGCCGCTATTGTCGGGGCGGGTCGCGCGCCGCCAGGCCCGAGGTCGGGCCGCGCGGGGACCGAACCGGGGCGGCCTGAGGCCCGAGCGCTGCGGGCGGGCGCCCATGGCCGGAGCCGCCATGGCCGAGCCGGGCGGCGGGCCGCCTCCCGCGCCCGGCACGGAGGGGCTGCCGCGCGCCTTCCTGCAGAGCCTGCGCACGCTCTTCGACATCCTGGACGACCGGCGGCGCGGCCTGGTGCACCTGCGGGAGATCGAGTCCCGCTGGCGGGGCGCCGACGCGCGCGAGCTGCCCCGCGGCGTGCTCGAGGGCCTGCGCCAGGTGGCCCCAGCCAGCGGCTACTTAACCTTCGAGCGCTTCGTGGCCGGCCTGCGCACCGCGCTGCCGAGCGCCGACGGCGACACGCGGGCCCCCGCGCGCGCCCCGGCCCGGGGAGGCTGCTCGGCGCGGCCCGGGGGCCAGCCGCCGCCCCCGCGCCTGGTGTTCGCGCCGGCCGACGAGCCGCGGACCGTCCTGGAGAGGAAGCCCCTGCCCCTGGGCGCCCGCCCCCCGCCAGCTGGCCCAGGCGTCGCGAGTCGGAACCTGGAGAAGTCGTGCGGCCTGGCGGAGGTGGCGCCCGGTCCGGCGGAGCCCGAGCGGCCCCAGGGCGCGGCACTGGAGCGGAGCCCGAGCAAGGACACTGGTGAGTGGGGGCGGCCCCTGGGCCCGCCCGGAGCTCCCCGCGGGCGTGTAAACCTGGGTCACCCCGCTGCCTGGAGGAAAAGAAGTTCCTCCGCGCCTCGGGAGCTGGTGGGAGCCCCCGCAGACCCCACCAGGAGCCCACTCCAAGCTAAACCCGAGCGGGGAGCCTTTTCGGCCTGAGGGCTCTCCAGCTCAGTATTTGCCCACACCTAGGGACACCCGGGCCCTTGGGCTCGTCTGGTGACTCAGGCAGAGGCAATTCTCACTGGTGTCAAGGGAGGGTCCCCAGATTGTGAAGGGCCTTTGCTGCCTCCTTGGGTCCTTCTCGGTCTAGCAGCTCGGGGAGAGGCCTGGGCGGACCGCCCCCTTGAGACCAGGGCAGGCGGGAGCTGCCAGGCGTGGTGCAGGAGGACCTGGCCCGAGAAAGGGCAGAGAGTGGAGGGTCTCCAGCGGAGTCTTCCAGGCCTGGAGCCTTGGCGCCTCTGACACCTGGGCGGAATCAACCACAGCCCCTGGGGATGGCCCAGCTTCTGGTCCAGTTGGCAGGGACAGGACATGACTGAATGGTCCCCTGTTTATCCCCTTGTTCTGCCCTGGGAACAAGACTGGCATTATTCGGGGGTGGGGGGCGGGGGCGGGGGCGGGGGNGCCCCCTCGGCCTGTTCAGCCTGTGCAGGTGCAGGCCTTCCGCTGGGCAGCTGTGGCCGTTTCTGTGCTGCCCACCGCTCTGCCAGCCTTGCTGGACCCCACGCCCAGGCTCAGACATACTCCCCAACCCCGTGACTGCCAGCTGGAGCTGCGGTGGCCCCTGCCTGCCTGTCGAGCTCATCAGACCCTCAGCTGGGGGCTCCTGCATCCAGGCTCCTCGCTGCCCAGCCTCCGCATCCCTCCGGGTGTGAGGGGAAGCGGGCTTCTGGGCGTGCGGCCCTGAGTGCGGGCCCGGTGCCGTCCGCGTGCTTGCGTGCGGTTGGAAATTAGCCGTGGGACTGGGGTTTGCAGCCTCAGGCCTGTCGTCGCACCAGGTCCATCACTGCGGTCCTCTGAGGTCCAGTTCCAGCGTCCACTGTCACCTTTGACCAGCGGAGGCCCAGACGGGGCTCGTGACATACTGTTTGGGTGCAAAACCTGGAGGTCCGAGAACACTTAGCACCCCAGGAAGAGAAAGGTGCCCCACGTTCACAGCCCCCAAGCCCTCCCCGGTGTCCAGGCCCTCCTTCCTTTCCGTGTTGGGGTTCAGCATGCATCGCAGGCTGGCTTGACCTCCGTAGGTACAGGCTGCTAGATCCCGCTTGGTCGGGGTGGGATGGGATGGGGTCAGGGATGCCTCTGCCTGCTGGGCCTCCAGCCTGCTGTCATCTGGGGGCCCTGGGCTGCCCTGCAAACCTGGTGATGCCGGCCAGCTCGGGTGTCCCGGGGTGCCCCCAGCACCCCCCTGCTGTGTCTTTTCTGCCTGCAGCGCAGCTCGGCAGGTTGGAACATGAATTCAGCCTGCCTGGAGCCGGTCTGCCAGGGCTGGCTGGTTGGAGCTGGTCTGCCACAGCTGGCTGGTGGCCCACATGGCCACCTGGTGCCAGCCCTCTGGGCGTGTCCCTGTCAGACATGCCTGTGCCCACTGCCGTGCCAGGCAGGGCATAGGGCTCGGGAGCCCAGGGAGGGCGCCCTCTTCGCCTGCACCCTCTCCCCCCTCACGGGCAGCCTTGCTCGCCCTCCCCATCCTCCAGGGAAGCTGGTGGCCCTCCAGGGGCCCGCCCAGAGAAGCACCTGGCTTTCTGGCCCCACAGCAACTCTGCAGGGGGCTGTGTGTGTGTAGGAGTTTCTGCTGGGGCTCCACTGGTGCAGGTGTGCAGGGGTCAAGCTGCAGTCTCCTTCCTGGGAGAACGCTGGGCTCTGTTGCCTGAGCCCTGCATTCCTCCTGCTTGAACTCCGTGAGTGCTAAGTCGCTTCAGGCGTGTCTGACTCTTTGCAGCCCCATGGACTGTAGCCCGCCGGGCTCCTCTGTCCCTGGAGTTCTCCAGGCAAGAATGCTGGAGTGGGCTGCCATGGCCTCCTCCAGGGGATCTTCCCTACCCAGGAATTGAACCGAGTCTTTTTGTGTCTCTTGCATTGGCTGGAGGGTTCTTAACCACCAGCGCCACCTGGAAAGCCCCAGTCACCCTTAAAGGGCCCCGGGCGGACAAGGAGAGAATTGTGGAGGCCAGAGGTCACCTCGCTGGCTCCGAGGTCAGCAGCCTTTGAGCCCTTGAGGTATGGGCCCTGGGTGTGCAGAGATGAATGAGATGGAGCCCCCTGCCTTCCAGGAGCTCGTACAGGGGGTGCAAGTGCAAACCTGAGCCTCAGTGGCTGCACGGCCATCTGCACGGCAGGTGTGAGGGCTGAGAGAGGACCAGGCTCCAGCCAGGCCCTGGCAGGGTGTGGTCCAGGGAGGCTCTGGATCGCTGAGGATCCCAGAGGCGTGCAGGGCTGGGCACCTGGCTTTGTGCAGCTGGGGTTGGTTGGGGGTGGGTCTGGGATGGATGTTTGGGGGTTTGGGGGAGTCAAGCTCGCCTCATGGGAAGTGAGCCAGGCTCTCACTTCTCTGCTGCAGGAGCAGTGACCTGCAGGGCCCAGGAACTCGGCACGGGGGACGCCCACTGGGGGCCCCGTGCCCGAGGGGAACGGCGGAGGCACACCATCACCAACGGCGTGGACTGCGCCCTGGTGAGTAGGGGCCCAGGGGCTCTACCATCTTGCCTGGGTTTGGACTTGGCCCCCACACGCGTGGTTTCCTGGACCATTCCTCTGCCTGGGAGGGGACCCTGTGGCAGGAACGTCGGCAGTTCTAAACCTCAGTTCCCACCCTAGTTTGAACCCACTTGGGAGCTGGCCCACGGTCAGGTCAAGAAGTCCTTTGGTCAGCCCCTCCCCGGCACCGCACTGGCCCCTGCCTGCTTCCCTGGCACATCAGGCTAGCCCACCTGCTGAGAGTGACCACGTGCCATAAAGAGGGGGGAAGATGCCCTTGGGAACCCTGTGTGCAGAGGCCAAGGAAGGCCAAGACTGCCCCCGGTCCCGGGAGGAGGAGCCGAGCTGTGCTCCCCGTGCAGAGGCGCACAAGCGCTCCTGTCGGTACTGGGCTGTGTGAGTGCAGGTGTGTTGAGCGGGGGTGTGTGCTCAGGGGTGTGAGTGTGGGCCGTTATGAGTTCCAGGCACAGGCAGGTGCAGGCTGTCCTGTCCTGCTGTGTGCAGCATGGCACGTGCCCGTGTGGTGCCCGTGGGTGACGCCGCGTGTGCCTGTGGGTGACGCCGCGTGTGCCCGTGGGTGACGCAGCCCGTGCCCGTGTGGTGCCCGTGGGTGACGCAGCCTGTGCCCGTATGGTGCCCGTGGGTGACGCAGCCCATGCCCGTGGGTGACGCAGCCCGTGCCCGTGTGGTGCCCGTGGGTGACGCCGCATGTGCCCGTGGGTGACGCCGCGTGTGCCCGTGGGTGACGCAGCCCGTGCCCGTGTGGTGCCCGTGGGTGACGCAGCCCGTGCCCGTGGGTGACGCAGCCCGTGCCCGTGTGGTGCCCGTGGGTGATGCAGCCTGTGCCCGTGTGGTGCCCATGGGTGACACAGCCGGTGCCCATGTGGTGCCCGTGGGTGACGCAGCCCATGCCCGTGGGTGACGCAGCCCGTGCCCGTGTGTGGCAGCTGAAGCAGATGAGGGAGCTGCAGCAGGAGCGGGAAGTGCTGCTGCAGGGCCTGGAGATGATGGCGCGGGGCCGGGAGTGGTGCCAGCAGCAGCTGCAGCGCCTGCAGGAGCGCCAGCGCCACCTGGGCCAGAGCCGGGCCAGCTCGGTGAGTGACACTGTCCCTGGGCCTGTCTCCACCCCCACCCCTGGGCACAGCGACCCGTCCCCCACAGTGATCCCCTGCCCAGGTGGGCAGAGGACAGTGGGTGCCCCTCTACCCAGAGTGCTGGGCCACCCTTCCCTGACGTGATCCTCCCCACCTGTGACACTCCTGGGCTCCCCGCCCACAGGGCCGCCCCTGGGGACCCCCCCGGGGACCCCCCCGGGACCCCTGGGCCTCCCTGCACCCCCGGGCCGGCCCTGCTCCCTGACCGCCCCTCTGTGCTCTCCTCCAGGACCTCGGGGCTGAGGGCAGCCCCCGCCTGCTGGGGCAGCTGCTGCCTAAGGTGCAGGAGGTGGCCCGGTGCCTGGGGGAGCTGCTGGCCGCGGCCTGTGCTGCCAGGGTGAGTGCCTCCCAGCCCAGCTCGTGCCACCCTCGCCCTCACCCTAGCGGCTGTGCCAGGCCTGCCTGACCGTGCCCTCCTGTAGGCTCTGCCCTCATCCTCCTCGGGGCCCCCGGGGCCTGTGTCACCCTCGGCCCCCAACTGGCAGCAGCAGACCATCCTCATGCTGAAGGAGCAGAACCGGCTCCTGACCCAGGTGGGCGGGGGCGGGGGCGGGGGGGGGTGCGGGGGCAGGGGGGGTGCGGGGGCAGGGGCTGGGGGCAGGATGTGGTCTGGTGCCGGCAGGGGGCTGGCGGCGGTGTGCGGGCGGGGGCTGGGGGTGGGGGGTGTGGATGCTGTCCCGGTGTGGGTGGGGGCTGGAGGCGGGATGCGGTCCCCGGTGCGGGCAGGGGCTGGGGGGCCCTGGCCAGGCCCTGACCACCCCACCCCCCCACCAGGAGGTAACCGACAAGAGTGAGCGGATCACACAGCTGGAGCAGGAGAAGTCTGCCCTCATCAAGCAGCTGTTTGAGGCCCGCGCCCTCAGCCAACAGGACGCCGGGCCCCTGGACTCCACCTTCATGTAGCCGGCCCTGGGCACAGATAGAGGACCTTGCCGCCTGGCCAGTCTCTGAGCTCCGGGCGGGGGGGCACTTCCTTGGTCCCCCCTCTGAGGCAGAGGTGCCTGGACACCTGCCTGGACGTCGCCTCCCTCCTCCCTTCTGATCTGGGCTTCGGGGCTGGCAGGGTGGGAGACTCCATCGTGCCAATGCCCAGCCTGGAGCCGCCGCCGCTGCTGTTGGTGGGGAGGGGCGCCGGCCTCAGCAGCTCCGGGCAGGCCCGCTCCGTGTTCTGCTGGCCTGTGCCCCCTCCAGGTGGGGCCTGGAGTGGGTGGCCCTGGGGTGGGACACCTCAGACCCAGTGGTGATTGGCCCCGAGTGTCCGTGGGCACGTTTCCTCCCTCAGGACTAGGGGTCCCACCTCAGCCAGGAGTCCAGGGGCTTCTACTGGTGTCCAGTTCCAGGGGAGCCCCGGGGCGCAGTGTTCAGAATTGCTGGATTCCTGCCTGAGCCAGAGCTGGCCTGCTTTCTCTTCCTCGCGGACCTTAGACGCTAGGTGAACGGGCTGGCGGTCACCCCTGCTGGCCCGGACTCCACTGAGCAAACAGTGCCCTTTCTCGGACCTGCCAGGTAACCAGGGCAGCGTAGGGTGCCCTCCGTGGGCAGGGCCCTGTCCTCAGGGTGGTGGTACCCTCTGGTGTGCCCCAGGAAGTCCTGGAGACCCAGCAGCCTTAGCAGCACCCCCACCAGATGTGCGCTTCCCAGGGAATGAAGGGGCTGGGTCTGGGTCTGAGGAAGGGGGTCCTGAAGGATTCAAGAGCCTGGCAGCGGGTCCCGCCGGGGTCGTTTGTTGACTGTGCCCCCATGCCCAGCCCGCTCTCGGGGAGACCACCTGCTCAGCTGGCCTACAGCCACCCCAGGAGGGGCTCCGAGCGCACGCAGGGCCCGCCCCTGGAGCTGAGGGCATCCAGACTTTGCAGGCAGGCCATGTGTTCAGGCCTGGACATGCTGGGCACTTATAGAACCGGGCTCTGAGGGCTGACTGTGCATAGCCTCACATGCCTGGGGGTGGCAGTCTGCCCAGAGAGGAGGGGTCCGGAGTGCTGTGCCCGCAGGGCCCAGCTCGGCCTGTGCCAGCTGGAGCCCTCCCCCCACACCAGCAGCCAGTGGAGGAAGGTGGTTGCCTCAGGTCTGGCACTCAGGCTACTTGACCTTGACCTGGGCAGGTTCCCTGGGATGTGAGGCAGAAAGGGAGCTGGACCCAAAGGGCGGCACCAGGTCTCCAGCATCTGAGCCATGGGGTGACTGGACCAGGGCCCACCAGAACTGCCCAGAGGCTGCCCCTCTCCTGGTTCGCCCAGTTGTCCCCCTCTGCCAGCCCTTGAACGGAGCCCCCGCACCAGCTCGGGCCCTGAGCCCCTCACTAGGAGTCCGCTTACTTCCAGAACTGAAAACAGCCCTCCCGAGCTCCGGATCCTCCCTCCGCCCATGCGTGAGTCAGGGCAGGCCGGGCTGTGGGCCGTCCCAGCTCTGGGCCCTCCAAGTGGTGCTCCGGCCCCCGGAGCTCCCTCCCCTGCTCCCCCTGCCCTGCTCCTGCCCAGCCCTGCCTGAGCCTGCAGGGGCCCGGACAGCAGAGGTGGCAGCCTTCGCCCTGAGGGACTCTGCGTCCCTGCTGAGAGCTCGGTGTTCACCCCAGGGGTACCACCAACTGCAGGCGGTCCCTTTAGTTGCAGGGTGACTCGCAGAGAAGCCTTTAGCGATGATGCTGGCCTTCCACGCAGGATGGAAGACGCACCCTCCTTCACTGAAGCCTGCAGTGAGGCTGCCTGTGCCGCCCTGGAGACCCCAAGGGGAGAACTGTGAGTGCCCACAGGCTGGCGAGCCCAGGCGGCTGGCAGGAGCAAAACAGCCTTTCCAGAGCAGCGAGTGTTAGCCACACAGGGGCAGCGACTGGGGCGGGGTAGTCTTGGGGCCTGCCCGTGCCCTGGAGAACGTTTAGCAGCATCTGTCCACTAGATGCCAGCAACACTCAGTGTGACGCCAGTGGGGCGGGGGGAGGGCTTCGCCCCCCTTAGCTGAGCATCTGCCAGAGCGGCGCAGCTCCACCAGGCCTCAAGGATTCCCTGTGGTCTGAGTGCCACGGACAAGGGGCGTCTCCAGTTTAAAACCTGCTCACAAGGGATGGAGCCACTGTGAGAGCTGGGAGGAAACAGATTCTGTGGCCGTTTCAGATGCTGGGACGGTCAGAGAAGATGCTGGTGTTTCGTGTAGCTGGAGAAATAAAGAGATGCTTGAAAACACGAACACGGAACCGTCTATAGTTCTTATTCCATTAAAAGTGTCAACCTTGACTCTATAAAGGTGGCCAATAAAATGAAAAGAATCTAATAGAACTAGAAATTTGAAAGTAAAATTAAAACTTGACTGGGCCTGATGTGGAAAATTTCAGCACAACTGAAAGGAGGCTCAATGAATTGAAACAGAGCTTAGGGAATGATTTGAGGACCATTCAGTTAGAAACTGCAAGAGAAGGGTCTTGAGAGGTGGAGGGCTGTTTGATTAGATTTCCTGAAAGAAAGCATGGGGAGAAGGAACAATATATGAAGTTAGAATGGCTTAAATTTTTCCAGAATCGTCTTAGAATTCCAATCCTTACATCCAGGAATCCCAGTGGATCCCAGGCAAAATGAATTAGGAAAATGGCATTTTCTCTTACAAGATTGTTAAAAGAATCCAGAGACAAAGCCAGTTGCCATCAAAGGAGATACCACAGTGACATCAAAGTCCAGAGACTGAAAAGCCATCAGTGGCTGAGAGGGTGTCATTACTAGCCTAGAAGCCTGCGCCCACAGATGCTGTCTTTCAGGAGTGAGGGGCAGGGTTCCCCAGGTGATCCAGGGGCCAAGACCACGCTCCCAGTGTGGGGGCCGGCTGCAATCCCTGGTCAGGGGACTAGACCTCGTATGCCACAACGGAGAGATCCCACGTGCAGCAAGGGCGCTATTTTTTAAAGCCCCAAACTTGGTGGCTTATGTACACAGCTCGGTTGCCTTGTCATGTCCGAGTCTTTGCGACCACATGGACTGTATGTAATAGCCTGCTAGGCTCCTCTGTCCATGGGATTCTCCAGGCAAGAGTACTGGAGCGCCATTTCCCCTCCAAGGGAACTTCTCGGCCCAGGGATTGAACCCACGGCCCCTGCGTTGGCAGGTGGGTTCTTTACCACGAAGCAAGCAACACATTCTCTTGCCATTTCTGTGGGTTAGGAACTGCTGGCATTGGCCTGGAACTGCATGAGTCTGCGGCAGAGGCGGTCCTCAGGACTGCAGTCTTCTGCGATGCTGAGTGACCGGGGAGGACTCGCTCCCGAGACGGCGTGTCCGCACGCTGTCAGCGGGCCTCCCTTTCTCGTCTGCTGTGGCAGTAACCCTAATGAGGATGAGGGTGCTGACCTTTCAGGGAGTGGAGTAGAGCCCAAATGTCACGACTGCGGAAATGGGGGGCGGAGCCGAGGCATTCTCAAGTATAATTGTTCACAAGGTGGGAAAAGACGCCAACTGTATTTATTTCGCTAAGTCTGTAAGTTACAATAACTGGGAGAACCAGGTAAGGTAATAGCTAAAGGTATACCGTTCTCAAAAAAAGGGAGGGGCAGGGAAATGAAGGAGAAAAGGGAAAAGAGATTCAAATCTAGAAGAAAAAGTGTAAAAATCAGAAAACATAAGATTGAAGAAATATATTACTGTTCACAGTATATGTGAATAGATTGGTGAGTTATCAGATTGGGTTTTTAGAAATTCAGATATGAGCTGTTTTAAGAGACACACCTGAAATATAATGATACCAAAACAAAAGAGAAAAACCCAAGCAGTTGTATTAATCTAAAACAAAATAGATTTTAAGGCAAGAGATGTTAATAATATTGAAGAGAGTAACAATCTCAAAAAGTTTAATTTACCAGGAAGACACAGCAACCCTAAACTGTAAACTATAGCTCACAAAGATATGCAGACATCTGACCGAGGAGGGCACACAGCGGATAAGCGTGTGACGAAACGTTCAACACGATCAGCCATTAGGAAAATGCAAGTTGAAACTGCAGGGAGCATGGGTGCGCCCCAACCAGGGAGGCTGGCGTGGAAAGCTGGAAGCGCTGCACGCTGGCGAGAACGTGGGGAAACGGCCACTCCCTTGTTACTGGCCGGCGTGTGCAGCGACGCACCCACTCCGGAGAATAACTTGGCCACTCCTTTCAAAGCTAGAATCGCCACACGTGACAGCTGATTTCACGTGTCAGCTTGACTTGGGTATGGTTCCCAGTCCTTTGGTTACGACACAGAGGTTGCTGTGAAGGTATGTTTTAGACGTGACTGACTTTTACATCAGTGACCTCTGAGTTAACCAGACTGTCCTCCATAACGTGGGTGGGCCTCGTCCAATCAGTCGAAGGCCTTAAGAGAAAAGACTGCAGTCCCCCAAAAGGAAGGGGGTCTGCCTGCAGGCTGCCTCTGCACGCAGGCTGCTACACCGGGTCTTCCTGGGTTCCAGCCTGCTGACGAGCTTTGCAGACTTCAGACTTGCTGGCTCCCACAACTGCGTGAGCTAGTTCTTTAAAATAAAAATCTGCTTCTCCCCCTCTCCTTCTCTCCCTCCCCAAATATACATTCCTATTGGCTCCCTTTCGTTTCTCCGGGGCACCCTGACTAATACATCGTATGCACAGTGATGGCATTCCTGGGTGTTTTTCCCAAGGGAACAAAGACTTGTTTTCACGCAGGAACATGTACGAGATGACTCACAGCAGCTTCACTGGTCATCGCTCCCAGCTAGACACGGCTCAGATGTCCTTCCTTCTGCGGGTGTCTGTTCGGACACTGGTCCAACCACACCACAGGATGCAAGTCAGCAACGAGAAGGAAGGGACTGCTGGTAACGCAGCAACGTGGGTGAGCCTCGGGGAAGAGATGCCGGGCGGGGAGAACCAAACTCAAAAGGACACGTGACGCGTGACCCACCCCTGTGCCAACCGGGGAACAACAGGGCGGAGCAGGGCTGCTGGGGCGGCGGGAGCTGGCGCAGGGCTCTCTCGGGGACAGCTCAGCTGGGTTTCCTAATTGTCACGGTGGTTACACAGGGCTCCACACGGGATAAAGCTGCAGAGAGCTGCACACGCACGCCCTTGCAGGTGGAACCAGGGAGATGAAGTGAGCCCCTCGGATTGCACCGCTGTCTCAGCTGCCAGGTCGCGCCTGCCTCTTTGCGACCCCATGAATGGGAGCACGCCAGGCCTCCCCGCCCCTCACTGTTTCCTGGAGTTTGCCCAAGTTCATGTCCACTGAGTCTGTGGTGCCATCCAGCCGTCTCCCCCTCTGCTGCCCTCCTCTCTCTCCTTCTGCTATGGTACCATATGTTTATATGCACACGTATGAAACACGTACGTATGCTATACATGCATGTACAGCAAGACTCGTCAGAACTGTAAAGAAATGTTAGCAAACTCATCAGCACACTGAGAACGTGTCTCTTGACTAGTGACGGTAGGTTTGGACGCTATCGGTAATGGTGATGTAGTGCACAAATCCAGACCAATGCACTCGCCGGAGAACACACAATCTTCTCCAGCACACGAGGAACATTTCTATCTCTTTGTGACCACATGCTGGGCCCAAAACCCAGTCCAACAGATGCCAGAAGGCTGCTGGCAAGCCGGCTACACGATGAAACTGCGATGCAGGCACCTCAGATAGAAGCCCAGGAGCTTCCCCGGTGGTCCAGTGGCTGAGACTCCAGGCTCCCAATTCAGGAGGCCCGCGTTCAATGCCTGGTCAGGGAACTAGGTCCCACGTGCTGCAATGTAGACCCAGTGCAGCCAAATAAAAAAATTTTTTTTAAAGCCCAGACTTCCGGGCTTTAAGACACACACACTTCCTCAGAAAAACAAACCCAAAACAAAGCAAAAGCAAAAACAACCAAAAAAAAAAAGGAAAAAAGGAAAAACATGAAAAAAGAAATTAAAAAAAACCCACCCATATCCAAGCAATTCCTGTGTCAGATAAGAAATGGCGATGAAACTGGGAAAAAATAAAGAAGAAGACAAAACAGCATGCAGCAAGAGCAGAGACCAGAGGGAAACGTGCACAGTCAGACAGTCACATTAGGAGAGAAGAAACGTGCACAGACAGTCAGACAGTCACACTGCTGCTGCTAAGTCATTCAGTCGTGTCTGACTCTGTGCGGCCCCATAGACGGCAGCCCACCAGGCTCCGCCGTCCCTGGGATTCTCCAGGCAAGAACACTGGAGTGGGTTGCCATTTCCTTCTCCAGTGCATGAAAGTGAAAAGTGAAAGTGAAGTCGCTCAGTCGTGTCCGACCCTCAGCGACCCCATGGACTGCAGCCCACCAGGGTCCTCCGTCCACGGGATTTTCCAGGCAAGAGCACTGGAGTGGGGTGCCACTGCCTTCTCCAACATTCGCATTAGGAGAGAAGAAACGTGCACACACAGTCAGACACTCACATTAGGAGAGAAGAAAGGCGTGTAAAGCATGAATTAAGCATTGAACTTCAGTTTCTGGAAGAAGCAAGAGCCGATACAAAGAATACGGAAGAAACTGTGACAGGTCAGTTTAAGACATTTTTACTGAGTGCATATACGCGCCTGACAGGGCTTCCCAGGTAGCACTAGCGGTAAAGAGCCCGCCGGCCACTGCAGAGGCCCAACAGACGCGCGTCCGACCCCCGGGTGGGGAAGATGCCCTGGAGGAGGGCATGGCAACCCACCACAGTATTCTTGCCTGGAGAATCCCATGGACAGAGGAGCCTGGTGGCTAATGGGGTCACAGAGTCGGGCACGACTGAAGCGGCTTAGCACACATGTGCATGGACCTGACCCCTCTCCCGATGCTGGGTAACAGCTGCTGCTGCTGAGTCGCTTCAGTCGTGTCCGACTCTGTGTGACCCCATAGACAGCAGCCCACCAGGCTCCCCCGTCCCTGGGATTCTCCAGGCAAGAACACTGGAGTGGGTTGCCATTCTGAGTATAAATAATAATGATTAGAGCAGGAATTCGTGAAATAGAAAACAAACATCCAAGGACCTCCCTGGCAGTCTCGGGGTCAAGACTTGGTGCTCCAGTGTGGGTTTGCCTCCTGGCTGGGGAACTGCGCTCTCACACACATTATATGAAACATCGACAAAGGGGCAAAAACTTGACTGAGAAAACTCACAAAGTGCAGAAACATCTGGCTGGATTAGTGAAGAATAAAAGACATAAAACAAACAAAACGTTGTTAGGGATTAAAAAAAAAACACACAGAAATAACAACAAATGCCGCAGAAATAAAGCAGACAGTTACAGGAAATTTTAAACAAGATCACACGAATCCACTAGCCGTGGATAAACACCTCATGGCACCAAAAGGCGCAAAGGATAGAGCGGAAAACGGACACGTCGGACTAGTCAAGAGCTTCCGTGATTTCACCGCAAAGAGCTCACGGCCAGAGTGTACATAAAAGCCGTGCAAATTAGCAAGGAAAAGACAACCATCCCCGGAAACTGAACTAAAGATTCAAACGGATGTTTCACGGAACTCAGGAAAGACTCGGCTTCTCTAGTAACTGATGAAACAGCACGAAAAGCTCAAAGAGGTTTCTTTCTCACCAGCGTCTCAAAAACCCGAGAGTTGCAGGGGGGCTTCCCTGGAGAGACCTGGTGGCTGAATGCTTACGAATCCGCCCTGCAATGCTGGGGATGTAGGTTTGATCCCTGGTCTGGGAACAAAGACCCCTCCTGCCTTGGGGCAACTAAGCACATGGACGGCAGCTCCTGAAGCCCGCTTGCTTCAACCAGAGTCCATGAGCCACAATGGAAGACCCCCATGACCGTGACGGTCTCACATGCTGCAACTGAGATCCGACGCAGCCAAATAGTGTTTTTTAAAAAATCCAAGAGTTGCAGAATACCAACCAAAACAGTGGCGTGTGCCCTTGAGATCACCAGGTGGCGCCACCTTGCTGTAAACCGGGCGTGTTGGCGGGTGACGTTGAAAGCACGTGCGCTCTGGTCCCCAGCCCCTAAGCTCTTCCCCAGGGAAAGGCTCCTGTGCAAGTGTGTGTAGCAGCAATCTTAGTGAAAGCAGCCTGACGCCAGGACCACGAACACACTCAGTATGAAATGTGAGGTTTGCAACACTCGTACCCGAGGACAGCGCTTCACGCGTTAGCGCTAGGAATCTCAAAGCTCCAAAGGCAGCGGAAGAAGCTAACTCCAGAAGAGCATTCCAGCGCATCAAAAAAAAAAAAAAAAACAGGAAAAACAGCACAATAGATTATTTAGAAATGCGTCGAGGGGCGGCAAGCTATAAACAAAAGCAAGGGAATCACCAGTACAAAGGTCGGGGCAGGTCAGGCGGTCAGGGCTCTGTGACCGCCAGCCACCCCCGAACAGGACTCCTCCAGAGGCCCGGGGGCTGCACCTGCCGTGTGCCTGCGTCGCCTTGCGAGGCACCCCTCCCCGGACAGGCAGCGGGTCCTCCCCGCACAGCGCTGTTGCTCACTGTGCACAGTCTGGGGCGCCTGGTCTTTAGAAGGGTCCCGGCAAACATCCGCTGAGTGACTTCTCGAGCACAGTGAGTGGCGAGGAGTTTCAGCCACAGGATGTGGTGGCATCCCACGAGGAGATGGAGGCAGGGGCAGTGGAGGCCTTGACCTCTGGGACCCCCTCCCTGGGAGGTCTGGGTCCTATGAGGGGGGCGGGTTGCAGGCCCTCCCCCATGGCCTCTCCTGGCACCTCTCTGCAGCCACATTCCTCTGCCTGGAGCCAGGGCCAAGCATGTGGAGAACATCTGGAGCCCCACCTCCGCCGGGGTTCCCGGAGGAGGCCGGAGCCGCCTCCCGCCCGGTAGGCCCATGCCAGGGCCTCCCTGTCGCCTGCCCCCCAGCCCGCCTTCCAGAGTCCAGTGGTCGTGGTTGAAGGAAGTCTCTGGGCCAAGAGGCGGTCCCGCCCGCCCCTGTGGGGGAGAATTCACTTCCGTTCCCGTCGCCTTGGCTGTTCCATGCCCCACTTCCTCCCATCGGCTCTTCCCAGGCTGGTCTGGGCCCTTGGCATGAACACGGGGGCCAGGCCTGCGTCCCCGCAGCCCCCTCCACTCGGGCCTCGAGGGCTGGGGGGGCCAGGGCAGGCTGGCACACCAGTGTCTGCCAGGCTCCCTTTGGGCCGCCTTTGTCTCTTCCTTTTCAGCCTGAACTGCCAGCCTCTCCCTCCTCTGAACCTTCCGGGGTGGAAGAAGAAAGGGCCTGGGGTGGGAGGGGTGGGGCGAGCTGGCGGGAATCCGGGGCCTGGAGCCCTGAGCCGGCCGCACCCAGTGACTCTCTGCTGGCCCCAGCCAGGAAGGTTTGGGGAGGCCAAGCGAGGGCCCGGGGCTCCCACCCTTCCCGCCGGGTCCTGAGCTGGAAACAAGGCTGCATTGCTGGGCCTGAGACACCAGACCCTCAGCCTGGGCAGCCGGCCCAGTGAGCCTGATTGTCCCATCCGGTTCCAGCCGGCTGTGCCACTGCCCAGACCCTGTGCCCATCAAAGGCTGTCCTTCTGGGTCCTCTCCCCGCCCACCCCTGTTGCTGGCACTCCGGGGTGGTCTTGCCACATAGTTCTCTGCTGTGGGAATTCCCATTTTGCGCAAAGTGGGGGTGGCCCTTGGCCGGAGTAAGGAGTGATTCTTGGCCAGGGTGGCACACAGAGTGGCATAGGGATTCAAGGCATAGCAACCAGACGTGTCGTGGGGCGCAGGGGCAGAGCTGGGGCTTCGGCCAGTTGAGTACCTGTCCACCCCAGTGTGCCCACTGGCCGGCCTGCAGCCCCTCTCCCCCTCCCCCCAGCGGGATGAGGCCTCCTGTGTAGAGGCCCCTCCTCCCAGTCCAGGCTTCTGGGCCCCTGGGCGAGGGCCCTGCGCTGGGTGGGATCAGTGGCGGGGCCCCGGGCCCCTGAGCAGGGCCCCCTGTCTCCGTGGGACTGTGGGCCCCCTGCTCTGCTCTCTGCCTGCACCCTTACCAGTCTCCTTGGAACCGTGTGAAGTAGGTCTGGCTTCCCTCTGCTTGGCCCTCAACTCTCAGCTCTCAGCACCTCCAGGGCAGGCAGACCCAGCCTGGGCCAGCACAGCGTGCTGGGGCTTGACTGGCACGGTGCCCTGCCATGAGCCCAGGACTGAGTGGGCACCGCAGGCAGGTTGGTCCTCCCCTACAGGGACCCAGCCAAAAGCCCACGTGGTTCCTGTAGCTGGTAGTGCCTCCTCCTTCAGGATCAGGCCAGGGGAGAGCCGGCTCTCCAGAAGCACGACCCTCCAAACAAGCGTGCCCAAGAGGACCCCAGGCCAAGCCCGGAGAGGGCAGGGCGTTCTCTGGGTCCTGCTGGAGTGCCCAGCTGCCCAGCGTGGCTGGCAGGCTCTTAGAGGTAGGGGTGGGGGTCCGGTCAGGAGGGATGACTCTAGGGCAGAGCAGACAGGAAGGGGAAAGGGGGCAGCGAGCAGGGTTCCTGGGCTGCGGCCGGGGCGCCGAGAGGGGCGGCGCGGGTGACTCAGCAACCGAGACTCACCTGCGCTCTGGGCGGGCTGGAGGTGGGCGGGCCGTCCCGCCGTGGGCGTGGCCTCCGCTGACCGCTCCCCGCCGCGGGTGCCAACCCCACGGTTCCCCGACTTCGCTCAGCCTCCCGGCTCCCCGCCGCCACGCCGTGCACGCCAGGCCCGCCTGCGCACCCATGGCCGGGAAGGCGCTGTCGCTGCTGCCGCCGCTGCTGCTGGCCGCCGCCGGCCTCGCCGGCCTCCTGCTGCTGTGCGTCCCCACCCGCGACATCCGGGAGCCGCCCGCCCTCAAGGTGCACGCTCGAGCTCCCGGGCAGCCCGGCGCAGTCCGCGGAGGCTCGGACCGAGCCGGGCCCGGCTGCGCCCGCGTGCCAGCCGGGACTCCGGGCGCTCCTCAGCCGTCCCGGCGGGGTGGGGTCCGGGCCCCTCAGCAGCGCTCCGGCCCCGGCCCAGGGCGCTGCAGCGGCGCTTCCGGGGGACGCGGTGCCGGAGGCCGAAGTGCCAAGATCTCTGCTCGCTGCCCCCGCCGCGGAGCCGTCTCGGAGCAGCCAACGGGGAGTCTCTCCGCACCCCCAAGGCGCCCAGGACGTGGCCGGGCCCGCGCCCCCAGCACACTCGGCCTCCCTCGGGGTTTGGCCCAGATGGGATGCGACAGGCGCTGGGCCAAGGGACCCCTCCCCAACCTCGCCGCTGGCTCTCACGGTGCGGGGGCAGCCCTGGCCGGTCCTAAAAAAAAGTTGGAACGGACTGGGCCTGATTCCCCACCCGCCCCCGCCAGCCTGGACCTCCGGGAGCCTGGGCTCCGTTAACCCTCTGCTGTGCGGAGGGCCAGTCTGGTGCCCGGGGGGGACAGCGGGTGCTCGGGCGCCAGGCGCCGGGAATGCAGATGCAGGATGAAGGCGCTGTTGCCAGGGGAGGCCCCCGGCTGGGGCGGGGCGGGGCGGGCGATGGCGGCTCTGCTCCTGGAGTTCCAGGGACCCCAGCAGGCTCCCCTTGCTGGAATGCAGGCCCCGGGGGCAGGTGCGGGGAAAGTGGCTCTGGCAAGCTGGGTGCTGGCATCTTCCAACCTGCAGGAAAGGCCCCTGTGGCGTTCCAGCAGCTCTGCAGGACAGTGCCCCCCTGGCCCTGCCCTTGAGGCCCAGGGACAAGGCCTCTGCTCATTGGCCAGTGGTCAGCCTTGGTCCTGGCTTCCCTGGGGCTTCTATTTCACATCCTCAGCTGGGGCAGAGGTCAGAGAGATGGGATGGAGGGCGGGAAGGAAGGGCCAGTCTGAGGGGCTCTTGCTGCAGCCTGAGGACCTCAGGCCCCCGGCCAGGGCTCCCAGGGTGGCCCCCGACCCCTGCCTCTGACCACACCCCTCAGGAGGCTCCTGCAGTCAGCGGGGGTGCGGCCGATGGCCCTCCACCTCCACCCCATCTCTGCCCGCCAAGCTGTGTCCCCGCGGTTGTCCTCAGCCTTCTCAGAGCCTCAGAACTTCATTCTGAAGCTTCCAGTCTGGACACAGGGTCGGGCAGGGTGGGCCAGATAGCTGAGAGAGCCACAGGGCATGGCTTCACGCCCCGCCCCACCCCTGAGGCTGGCCCGCCCCACCCGGAGGCTGACCCCGCCCCACCCTGAGGATGGCCCCGCCCCACCCTGAGGATGGCCCCGCCCACCCTGAGGCTGACCCCGCCCCACCCACAGTATGGCATCGTCGTGGACGCAGGCTCTTCCCACACGGCCATGTTCATCTACAAGTGGCCAGCGGACAAAGAGAACGACACAGGGATCGTGGGCCAGCACAGCTCCTGCGCCGTGCGAGGTAAGAGTCCCCTGAGTGCTGGACGCCCCCGACCTACATGCCCACTCACTGTGGGGCCTCGGGAGCCCTCCCTGGTCTCAGCTTCTGCAGACTCGAGCCAGCAGACCCCTCTGCTTGGCGCCAGGGGGCCACTCTGGGCAGGAGCTGCAGGAGCCCCCCCAGAGGGAGGCTGCGTCCCTGGGCCTCGGAAGGGCTGTCGACAGTTCCTAGAAAAGAAGCCCCAGGGAACATCTGGAAGGTTTGGGCCTTGCCTGGCCCAAGAGTGGCTCTACATCCCAGGCAGAGCAGGAGGGGTACCGAGGAGCTGGTGGGCACACCCAGGCAGGCCCCTGGGGAGGCCGGGCTGGGTGGGCACCCTCAGTGCTTTGTCCGAGCACCTGTGTGCATACCCGCTGGGCAGGTGGCGGCTCGCAGACCGTGGGTGGCCACAGGCAGCCCTTTTATCTCTGAGCCGGCGTCTCTGATCATTTAAGCTGGGAGATTTGGTCTAAGCAGCTGCCTGGCTTGGGAGCACAAACGCCCCCAGTCCTGCCGGCCTGTGGACCACCTAGAGGTGCCCACCAGGCCCCTCCTGCTGCTCCCTCCAGGTGGGGGCATCTCTAGCTATGCTGACAACCCCTCTGGAGCCGGGCAGAGCCTTGTGGAATGCCTGAACCAGGCACTTCGGGATGTGCCCGAGGAGAGACACGCGAGCACGCCACTCTACCTGGGAGCCACAGCGGGCATGCGCCTGCTCAAGTGAGTGTCCTGCCCTGTCCGCTGACCTCCTGGCCCTGGGGACCACGGCATCCTGAGCCCGGGGTGGGCCCTGCACACCCCCCGCTGCAGCCCGGGGCTGGGGCCCCTCAGCTGGCTGGGCAGGCGCTGAGCAGCCCAGGAGCAGGATCACAGCCACCTGGGGAGGACTCTGAAGCCCTCCCTGTTCACAGCCTGACCAGTCCAGAGGCTTCAGCCAGCGTGCTCGCTGCTGTGACACAGACGCTGACCCAGTACCCCTTTGACTTCCGCGGTGCCCGCATCCTCTCAGGCCAGGATGAGGGCGTGTTTGGCTGGGTGACCGCCAACTACTTGCTGGAAAACTTCATCAAGGTGGGCCCGGCGGCCAGCCCGATGAGCCGGGGGTGTGGGCACCCACCCACTGGCTGACCCCAACCTCTACTTCCCACAGTACGGCTGGGTGGGCCGGTGGTTCCGGCCAAGGAAGGGGACGCTGGGGGCCATGGACCTGGGGGGCGCCTCCACACAGATCACCTTCGAGACGGCCAGCCCCGCAGAGGATCCGGCCAATGAGGTTCAGCTCCGGCTCTACGGCCAGCGGTACCGAGTGTATACTCACAGCTTCCTCTGCTACGGCCGGGACCAGGTCCTGCGAAGGCTGCTAGCCAGTGCGCTCCAGGTATCCTCTACTGAGCTGCCCTGGAAGTAGGGCTCAGGGAAGATGGGGTCCAAGGGCCCAGAGCAGAGCCTGAAGGGTGGCCAGAGCGGGCTTCTCCAGGAACCGAAGTCGTGCTTGGATCAGCTGGAAGGACAGGTGGGCGAGAGTCCAGCATGAGCAAAGACCCGAGGCTGGGGGTGGACCTGGTGAGTAAGGAGGGCTGGGGCCAGCTCTCAGAGAACCTGGACTGCCTGGCCAAGCGCTTTGGGTTTTGTCCAGCAAGCGACGGGGAGCCATGGATAGCTCATGCGTTCAGAAGAAACTCTGTCCTCTGAGGAGGCCCTCCCAGGGTCCTAGGGCGGAGGTGGCTGGTAACACTCGGAGCGGGACTGACGCGCACCCTTGTCATTCCCCAGACCCACGGCTCCCACCCCTGCTGGCCGCAGGGCTATTCCACTCACGTGATGCTCCGGGAAGTCTTCGAGTCGCCCTGCACCGCCGCCCAGCGGCCCCGGGCCTTCAACGGGAGCACCAGGGTCAGCCTGGCGGGCAGCAGCGACCCCACCCTCTGCCGCGGCCTCGTCTCCCAGCTCTTTAACGCCTCCTTCTGCCGCTTCTCCAGATGCTCCTTCAGTGGCGTCTTCCAGCCCCCTGTGGCCGGGAAGTTTATCGTGAGTCCAGAGGACAGGAAGGGGGGGGGGGCGTGCCCTGAGGTGCCTGGGGTCTGGTCACAGTGTGACTGTACCCATGTTTCAGGCCTTCTCTGCTTTCTTCTACACGATGGACTTCCTGAGAACGGTGATGGGGCTGCCTGTAGCAACTCTGCAGCAGCTAGAGGTGGCTGTGGTCACCGTCTGCAACCAGACATGGAGTGAGGTGAGGCCTGCGCCCCCATTCCACCAGGGCTGTGCGGGGTGGGGCTGGGTTTCTGCCAGCCAGCCCCAGGCCTCCCGATCTTTCCTTTGCTCTGTGAGTAGAGGGGTGTGGGGATACACTGCCAATCAGACTTGAAAAGTGGCCAGGCTACAGCCAGGAGCCCAGCAGTCAGATGAGATGGGACTGAAGAAGCCTCTCTGAAGCCTGACCCTAGATCCAGGATCTGCAGGTGGAGGGGACAGGCAGTGCAAAGGCCCCGGGGCAGCAGGGAGTGTGGAGTGGACAGGGCCGGGAAGAGTGTGGCTGGGAGAGCGTGGGAGAGAGCAGACGACCCGGGGAGAAGTAGGAGGACCAGGGGAGGCTCAGCAGGAAGAACAGGCAGGGCTTGGGGGAGTCAGGAGTGGAAAACAGCTGCGCTGGTCCCAGGTGGAGTAAGATGGAGGGGTCTGGGCCCGCGGAGGAGGGGGTGATTCCTGAGAAACCCTGGCGTGTCTGTGAGGCTCCTCCTGCCCTCTCTGTGCCTAGTCCCGAGCAGACTTGGGGAGGTGCGGAAGTGGGCTCTGGAGGCAAGCCCAGGGCCCGGGGCCAAGCCGGGAGCTCCTGCTCCCCTGATCTTTCCAAGCCCACTGCAGCCCCCCTCTCTGGGGGCCACGCCGCTGTCCCCTGGCCGGCAACCTCACAGGCACCCCGCGGCTGCCATCCAGAGGTCACGCTGCTCCTCCCCAGGGGAGGGCCCCGCCCACTTCTTTCTGGGACCTGCAGCCCCGCGCTGCGTTTCTGTGTCTGGTGGGGCAGAGACCTCCGGGTGGTCGCTGGCCCTAGAGTCTCCCACGTGCATTCCAGCTGCAGGCTCGGGCGCCGGACCACCGGGCCCGCCTGCCGGACTACTGTGCGGGGGCGATGTTCGTGCAGCAGCTGCTGAGCCGCGGATACGGCTTCGACGAGCGCTCTTTCGGAGGCGTGACCTTCCAGAAGAAGGTGGGAACCCGGGAGCAGAGGGGCGGGGCCGCCCGGGCCGGGGTGCGGAGGGTAAGGGCCGCCCTGGCTGCGCAGAAGCTCAGGCCGCACCTGTGGCCCGCAGGCCGGGGACACTGCGGTCGGCTGGGCGCTTGGCTACATGCTGAACCTGACCAACCTGATCCCCGCTGACCCTCCTGGGCTGCGCAAAGGCACGGACTTCAGCTCCTGGGTCGTCCTCCTCCTGCTCTTCGCCGCCATGCTCCTGGCCGCGTTTGCCCTCCTGCTGTACCAGGCGCGCGCCACCAAGTCTGCGCGCACCATCTAGGGGTCCCCAGTGCCAAGCCTCCCCATCTCTATATCCCCGCATCCCTCCCCGACCCCGCCACCAACATCTCTGTCCCTAATGCAGCGCAGGATCAAGACTCAGTGCCCACGCCGACGTCTGGCTGGGACGGGCAAAGGGAAGGGAACCCAGCCCCACCCCCCAACTCCAGCCTTGGTCTCACCTCCAGGCCTCCTGCTCCCCCTCTTACTGAGGGTGGGGGTCCTCAGCCTGTGAAAGCAGAGTCGGGTCTCCGGGAGTGGAGTTCTGAGGGCCCCCTCCCACCCCAGGATTGGGTATTGGGGGGGGGGTCATGGTCACAGCCCAGGGCCTACTGGCACACATTTTTTAACATTGAATAAAAGGATTTTCGTAGAGCAGCGGAGAGAATGTCCACGGGGCAGGGCCTCTCTGTCGCCTCCCTCCCCACCCCAGCTGCGTTGGCTGCACAGGCCCTGCTCTGGTCCTAGGGGAGGACCCTGGCTCTTCCTACTTCCTTCCTCTCTGGGCTCAGGCTAGGGGAGCACAGACCCTGGTCCCTTGCTGCACCACTGTGGCCTGGAGTAGCTGTCAGCTGGCTGCTCTAAAACAGAGTCCCTGAGACTCCTGCCAGACTGGAACCTGGGCCGTGGTCTCAGCTTGGCCGGGGTGGGGTGGGGATGGCAGACGAGGGAGTGAGTGGGCCCAGTGATGGCCTAAGTTGCAGGCAGTGCTCAAGGGGGCTTCCCTGGCGGCTCAGCGGTAGAGTCCGCCTGCAATGCAGGAGGTGCAGGAGACGTGGGTTCAGTCCCTTGGCTGGGAGGATTCCCTGGAGAAGGAAAAGGCAACCCACTCCAGCATTCGTGCCTGGGAAAACCCCGTGCACATGACTGGGCACACAGGCCTCGCAGGCGGTGCTCAAGACTCTGAGGGAGGTGGGGGGGAGGAGGGGGCAAACCTCCCACAGGAGGCGGGTGGTGTGGGGGGGAGCCAGGGCCAGGAGGGACGCAGGGCCCCATTGCTCAGGAGGATGAGCCTCGCAGGGAGCCTGGCTCTGGCCAAGCCGCATAATCCGCACAGACTCCACCTGCCGCGCGGGCAGCCCCTCCCCAGGCCCTGTCTCCCTGCATCTCTCCGCCCCCTCCCCCACTTTCTGGGAAGTGAGCTCTGACACTATTTCTGTCTAATCAGCGCCTCGTAGGGGACGGGGGCGGTCCTTGTTCTGCTCACACACACACACTGCACACACCGCCCCCCCCCACGCACACCCCACACACACGTCTGCCAGATTCTGAGCATTTCACAAACCTGCGGGCCACCAGCCCCGTCTTCGGAGTTCCGAGACTCAAAGGGCCGAGAGGCGCACCGAAGGCGGAGGGGGCGGGGGAAAGCCGCCCTGATCTCTCAGGGACGGGAGCCGGGGAGGTTTCCAGGTGGGACGCGGAGGCTGCGCTCCCAGGAGGCAGCAGGTGGGGTTAGGGGGTGCACCCCAGTGCGTGCCGTCGTGGGCATCCCGGAGCTGAAAGGCTGTCACCCGGGCACCGTGGACAGCTCCCAGCTGGCTTTCAGCAGCAGTTCCAGGTCACTCTTGCCCCCTGGTGGCCTCACGGGGAGCGGCCGGGCTAGTCCTGCGCGCCTGTCTGTGCCTTTGCCGCGTGTCTGAATGCCCGGTCGGCCTCCGGGCACACCTGCGCGTCCCCGTGCGCCTGCCCTGCTGTGTGCGCCTAATGTACCTGCAGACCCAGGCGGATCCTCCGCTCCAGGAGGGTGGCTGGGGGTGGGTGGGAGTTATCAGCCCGAGAGGGACCGGCTGGGGAAGGGCATCCCAGGGAACCCAGCCCCGACCAGTGCCCCGCCTGGAGAAGGTCCAGCTTGCAGAGGTCGCAGAGGCTGAGGCGCCCCGAGGGCGGGCTGCGGGGTCGAGGGGGGGCTCGGAATCGGAGGGGGGCGCAGCCTGACGGCGGTCCCGCCTCCGCAGGTGGGGCGCGCAGGCGCACTCCGGCTCGGCGCCCTCGCCGCCCCCGCCCGGCTCGTCTGCCGCAGCGTCAGCGCCGCCGCCGCCTGTTCCCCTCGGCGCCCGCCTCCGGCCTCCGCCCCCTCCTCGCCGCCGCGTCCCCTGGCGCCCCGACCCCGCGCCCAGCCCCGGGCCGCGCGGTGCCATGCTGCCCCGGCCGCGGCGCTGAAGGATGGCGACGCCCGTGCCCCCGCCCTCCCCGCGGCACCTGCGGCTCCTGCGGCTGCTGCTGTCCGGCCTCGTCCTCGGCGCGGCCTTGCGCGGTGCGGCCGGCGGCCGCTCCGGTGAGCGACGCGCTGGGCAGCCGGCTGCGGGGCGCCCCGGGGTCGGGGGTCGCCGGGTGGGGCTTGGGCCGCGCGGCGCCGCGCTCACCCTCCCCGCCGCCGCCGCCGCCCTGGTCTGGGCCCGCAGGCCTCGCAGGCCCCGCCGGCCCAGCCCGCGAGCCGCCGCGCCGGCCTCGCCTGGCCCTGCCCGGGTAAACAGTCCCCGGCGGGAAGGGCGCGGCGCCGCACCGCCGAGGGACTCCTCTGGACGGGGCTTCTCCGGGCTCCTTGGCGGCGAACCTGAAGTCCATCCGCTTCTTGTCTTTGTCTGGGTTCGTGAGCCGGTGGGTCGGTGTCGCAGGCGGGCTGTCTCGGAGCGGGCCGCGGCCTGGAGCCGGTCCCACGGGCGTTTCTCTGTGCGCGCGGCTCCGGTGCCTGCTGGCCTTCTTGCTGGTGGCCGTCCTGGAGTTGGAGCCGCAGTGCTGGTCTGTCCCTGCCGCTCCGGCGGTGGACACGCACCTTGCTTTGCTGCCGTGGTGGCGTCTGAAGTTTCCCGGGCGTCTGACAGCTCGTCCCAGGCTTCGGGGCTTGCTCTGGCGTCTCTGAGGGCAGGAGGAGCTCACAGTCTCTGCTTCCTCACTCACCCTCTGCCCTGCGGGGCCCCTCCGTTCCGTCTTCTGTGCCTGGCAGTGGGGGCACCCCCCAGGGCAGATCATGCAGAGAGGGATGAGCCCAGGGTCCTGGGAGACCCTGCCAGCTTCCCAGATGGCACTGAGGCTCCAGACTTCTGCAGGAACCCAGAATCCTCGCACCCTCTCAGATGGCAGGACCAGGGGGCTTTGTACCCAGGCCCCATTTTTCCTAGCAGCTCCACAGGAGAGGTGCTGCCTTTAGCCCACTTCACAGATGAGAAAACTGAGGCACAGAAGTGCCGTGACCAGTATGCAAAGCGGCTGGGACGCTAACCTGCGCCGGTGTGGTCTGCATGTAGCCTCAAGAGGCCAGAGCAGGGCAGGCTTCTTCCTGGGCACAGCACCCCTGGTCAGGGGCCTGGCCTGACCAGAGGAGGCTCCCAAGGAGGCCTGAGGGCCAGGGCATGGCTGGCCCGGGATGGTGGAGGCTGCCTGCTGGCGGCCTGGCTCCAGGGCGTACAGCGTGGGGCCCCTGAAGAGACCGGGAGGCCGGGTGCCGCCCCAGCGGCTCGTCAGCTCTGTGCTCGCCCAGATGCGGGGCAGCGTGCCAGCCGCTGTCCAGGTGTCGTTGTCCTGGGGCCTCGTTTGAGCTCTGATTAGAGCGGGGACCTTCCCAGGGTCAATGTGGAGCACCCGCGTCTTCCCGGGGCGGGGGGCAGGGAGCGAAGGGAGACCCCTAGAGCCCAGAACCAAGAGCTGGCTCTGGACCGCAGGCCCCTTGCCCTGGTCAGTGTACCCCGAGTTCTCAGCACCAGGGGCTGGGACTGCCTGGCTCCCCGGGGGCCCAGCTGTGGGTGGGGTCTAGACAGACCTGCTGGCCCAGGCTTAATGTTTAACCAGCCCCAGCCCTGGGTCCACCACGCTGACACTGGTGCCTGCCAACCCAACTTGTGCAGGAGGTGGGATCCCTGGGAGGGGAGCCCCAGCCCACTTGCCCACCTGCTGTAGAAGCTGCTGGAACTTCCTCCAAGGGATACCCACAGCCAACGGGCTGTGAGTATCGTTACCAGGGAAACCAAGTCAGGCCAGCTGAAGTCTGGAGGACAGCCTGGGATGTCACCCTCCTGTGGGGGCGGGGGCGGGGCTGGGCCAAGGGGACCAGTCCTGGTCGTCCAAGATACCCCCAGCCCCACCTCCCCAGGCATGATTGACGGTCCTGTTGGGTCTCTCTGTGGCTCCCCAGGCTCTGCTGCTGAGTGGCTGGGGCCAGTGTCCCAGGCCTTGAGACTCCGCAGCGTGGCGGTGCCTCGCCTTCTGCATCCAGAGAGGAGACTGAGGCTGAGAGGGCCACCGCCCTCCAGTGCCCAGCATCAGGGTGGGAGCCATGGCTGTGTGCGCAGGACGCTGAGGTCTGGGCCCCCAATTAGAAGCAGCCTCCCTGCTGCAGTCCCAGGCCCCCCGTCCCTGGCAGCGGCAGCTACAACAGCGCCCCGCCTGGTTTCTGTTTGCGAGGCCAGTGAGCCCGGCAGACCCCATCCCAGGTTTCCCCACCCCAGCAGCCCCTCTCTGTGACAGGACAGGCTAGAAGGTGGGGGGGAGCGACTGGATCTGGGCCGTCTCCCAGCCGGGCTTTCTAGGGCTGTAGGATGTCGTGATGGGCTTTGAGTGGCGGCTTTGAGTGGCAGCCCTGAGGGAATGGGACAGACCAGGGCCCCACCCTCTGGGGCTCCCAGGCTGGGTGAGAGGCTTGCTCTGGGTCAGCTTGAGGCCAGAAGCAGGGCTTGGAGGGCTGCCCGATCCTGCCCAGGAGAGCTCTGCACTCTCAGGACAAGGGACAGTTTCCGTGCAGAAAGCTGGCCTGGGCCTGGGCACTGGACTCTGGGGAATGGGTGGGGCGAGGGAGTTCCCATAAGTGTCAGGCCTGTTTGTCTTCCTGGTTCTGATCCCTGACGCAGGGGAGGCAGGGCCTGCCCAGAACAATGGCCGGAGCCTGGCTTGGCCAGCTCTGGGGTGGGGGCGGGGTGGCCAAGACGGCACCACTTCTGGACAGGGGCTGAGTCAGACCCTCCGAGACCCTTTTCTTCCTCTGCTTCCTTCCTAGATGCAGCTGCCTGTCCTGGGAGCCTGGACTGTGCCCTGAAGAGGCGGGCACGGTGCCCCCCGGGTGCACATGTCTGTGGGCCCTGCCTCCAGCCCTTCCAGGAGGATCGGCAGGGGCTCTGTGTGCCCAGGATGCGCCAGCCTCTGGGTATGGCCCCCTGCCCCCCGGTACATTTGCTCCCTTCCTCGGCGCTCGGGGGTCCTGCACCTTGTGGGATGCCAGGACTCGCCAGTCTCCCTCCAAGTGGACTGGTGGCCCTTTCCAGATGGCACCAGTGTGGAGTTGGGCAGTGGGCTGGGGCCTGGGGCAGTCACCCTTCCCAGGGCCACCAGTACCCAGCAGGAAGTGCCAGGGTGACCCCAGGAGAGACAAGGTCAGCGTTCCCCAGGCCTGAGTCTCCGCAGAGTCAGGCAGCCACCTCTCCACCCCCCGAGCTGCCTCTGCTCTTTGCCCAGGGCCCCTTCTCTCTCCATCACGCACTCGTCCTGTCTGCTTGAATGCCTTGGTGCTGCCCTGTCTGTTGGGATGATGCCAGCCAGAGTAACTTCAGGTGTAATGGGGCATTACAGAGGGTATTGTGGGGGCTGAAGAGTTGGACAGGGTCGGGGGGGCTTCCTGGAGGAGCACGTCCCTGGCAACGAGTTGGGGGGTGGGCACTGAAGCCACGTGGTCTGCTCTGCGGATGCTGAGTGTCAGAGTCTACTTGGCACCTCTGTCTGGGATGGGGAGGCCCATCCATAGCCCTGCCCCTGCAGCTGCCCTCCCTTCCTCCTGGTGACCAGGCAGGGGTGGGGTTAGGACGGGGCTTCTCTGCACGCCCTGGGGAGTCCTGCCCCCTTGGCCGAGGCCCATGTGGCCCGGGTGACGCACTGTCCCTGCGTTCCTCCCGCCCCTCTGTGGGAGGCGGGTGGGGAGAGGGCCTGCGCCCCTGTCCTGGCCTCTGCGTGTTACCCTAGCGCTTGCCCCCTGCCTGCTTGCCTGGGAACTGCTGCACACACAGTTGCTTCAGTTCTCACCATGGCAACTAGGATGGCCAGGGCCCGCGGACTGGCACCTGGTCCTCTGGCTCCGGGGGCCTAGGAGGAGCCTGTGGGGAGGAGACCCAGGCCTGGGGACTGGCTGGTGGATGGGCCTTCCCGCTGTCTCTGGGAAGGCCACCTGTAGCTGGTGTTGCCAGGGAGGGCCCAGGGCCTCTCCAGCTGATGGCCCCTCGCCCTCGCCAGGGGAGGGCTTGCACCAGCCCAGACTGGAAGAGGAGATCGACTTCCTGGCCCAGGAGCTAGCCCGGCAGGAGGCGGGGCGCCCTGGGCTCAAGGCCCCATCCCAGCTTGAGGGACAACAGCGGCCCCCGGAGGCGGGTGAGACCCTGACCCGCGCATCTGTCTGGCTCCCCACACCCTTGATCCCAGCCCGGTTTTGCTGTGCTAACTTGCCATCTCCCTGCAGTGGCCACCCTTGGGCTTTCAGAGCGAGGCCAGGGACTCGGCCTGGGCCTCCCCTCCACGCGGGGAGCCCCGGCGCCCACACCCCGCCCCTCCCTGGGCCCCGCCATGTCGTCTGGGCCTGTGCACATGTCCCCCCTGGAGCCGCGGGGCGGGCACGGTGACGGCCTCACCCTCGGTAGGTCCGGCCGGGCGGGGTGGCGGGATCCTGCCCCGAAGGCTGCCCTGACCGCACCCCCTCCCTGCAGTGCTGATCCTGGCATGCTGCGTGGCTGGCGCAGCCGCGCTGGCGGTGGCGGCTCTCTTCTGGTGGCGGTGAGCGCGGGGCGGGGTGGGGCCGGGCAGGTGGGAGGGGCTAAAGGGGTGAGGCTGGTCTAAAGGGGCGGGGCTGGGGAGGGTGGTGACCCCGAAGGTCTCTTCGTTCCCCGCAGGCTGCAGCGAGACATCCGCCTGACCCAGAAGGCCGACTACACGGCCCCGCAGGCGCCCAGCTCCCCAGCTCGGATCTCGGTGCGTGGCGCCCGCCCCGCCCCCCCCCCCCCCCCCCCCCCCCCCCCCCCCCCCCCCCCCCCCCCTTTCCGCACCCCCCCCCCCCCCCCCNCGCAGCCCGGGGACCAGCGGCTGGCGCACAGTGCGGAGATGTACCACTACCAACATCAGAGGCAGCAGATGCGATGCCTGGAGCGGTAAGACGCCCCGCCCAGCGCTGCCCACCCACCCACTCCAGGGCCTGCTGCCGCCTCCTCAGCCCTGCCCACCTCCACCCCGGCCTGCCGCCGCCCCTGCCCTCTACCCTGGGCCACTGGCACCTGCAGGGTGAGGGGACACCCAGCGATCCTGCCCCCCACCCAGGCATAAAGAGCCGCCCAAGGAGTTGGACTCCGCCTCCTCCGACGAGGAGAACGAAGACGGCGACTTCACGGTGTACGAGTGCCCGGGCCTGGCCCCAGTGAGTGCGGGGCTGGGGGGTGGGGGGTACGGGCGGGGAAGGGGTGCAGGGGGAGGTGGAGGGGGATCCCTCCCCTGCTCTGGGCCCACCTAACGCCAACGTTCGCAGACGGGAGAGATGGAGGTTCGGAACCCATTGTTTGACCATGCCTCGCTGTCCGCGCCCCCGCTGCAGTGACCTGAAGGCTGACGCCCACCCTCTCGCCCACCCTCTCGAGGACGTGATCCACACCGGTGGGGAGGAGCATGGGGCCCGGCCTTTCCCATTAAAGTGAGGGTGTCCTGATGCGCGCCTGCTGTGGCTGGGGCCTCAGCGGCTAGGAAGCCCTCGGGGGGCAGACTCCTGCCTGACTGTGCCCCCTTGTTGCACCTGTCCCAAGTGTGGAACCCCCCAATCGAGGGGAGGAGGAGAACCCTAGAGATCAGGCATGGATTGGTAATACTGGAGACAAGCCAATTAAAGTACATTTCAAAGCTTTGGCTGAGTGTGTTAGAGACTGACCTCCCCCCAGCAGGGGGCCGTGGTGGATGGACCCTGGAGTGGGTCCCCGGGCCTCTGCTGCACCCCAGCCTGGGAAGACCCTGTCTTTCTGCTGCTTGCTGGGGAAGAGGGCCGGGGAGGGGAGAGTATGGGTGCATGGCCAGGCCAGTTTGGAGTTAGCGCTTTTCCCTCAAACACCCCATCCTGTGTACAATGAAAAGGGCTGGGAGTGGGCACTGCAGATGCTGGCCAGTGGGCACTGAGGCCTTCGTTCCTGCCCCACCTCCGCTAGGAGGGATGGGCTGCACACCTTGTCTCTGGGCTTACTGCGGGACCACGTGGACTCCCGGGCCCCTGTATGCCAGGCATAGGAACCTAGGCTACACACAGGCGTGCAGACCAGGGTGGACAGCTGAGGCGACAGGTGGTGGGGTCCCTGAATGTTAGGAGGCACCTCTCAGTCGACCCCAGCCCCCTGCCGAGAAGCAGGAAAGCCAGTGGAGGGGAAGGTGACCTTCAGCTGAAGCCCCAGAGTGGGGTCCAAGGTTTGTGCTCAGAAGTGACGAGCAGACTGGGCTGGGAGGAGGGGCTTCTGGGGTCCAGGGAGCAGTGGGGGCCTAGTGCAGACAGGATGGGGTTCAGGCTGGGGAGGAAGGGTGGGTGGGGTTCAGAAGCCCCTTAGTGAGTCCTCAGGGCGGGGTCCCGAGGTTGCTGGACCTCTGGCTCCTGGTGCGGCAGCCCTGCAGGGGGTGGGCATGGCCCGCTTGGGGCAGTCTGGTCCCTCAGGTGGGGCTGGGCAGTGGAAGCCGGGTTGGCCCTTCTTAGACCTAGTGGCTCTCCTAAAGCAGTGTGTCTCTGGGGCTATGGCCGGCTATGGCCTTGGGCGGGCCCCCAGCGGGAAGCCACGGTGTCCCTCTGGTGCGCTGGTGTGGGAGATGGAAGGGGGTGGGGACAGGAAGCTGGCAATGAGCGCAGGGTGGCATGTGGGCAAGGCATGGAGGACCCCTGTCCTTTGCTACTTAGTCTGTCATGAGGGGGAACAGCCACAAAGAAAACTGGGGGGCAGAGAGGTTAAGGCCTCCCTTAAGGGTAAAGGCCAGTCACCGGCTGAACCCTGCAGACCCAGGACTGAAGGTTGCCCTGGAGCCCTGGGCTCGGTCCGTGGATTCCTGCAGCCCCTGCAGCCTCGTGCTGCTCTGACCTGGGCAGAGGGTGGCCACCCACATGCCCCGCTGGACCACCGACTCCCTCCAGACAGCAGTGTCTAGGCGGGGCTGAGGAAACACCCAGCTGCAGCCCAAGGGGCGCCTTGGGGCCAGAGGGCCAGAGCACACCGTCTACTCCCAGGGCTGGCTCAGCCCAGCCAAGAGGGGCCACGGGCTCGGAGCGCCCCCTGGTGGCGGAGCTCGGCCGCGGGCTCCTGCAGGAGGGGATGAGGGCAGCAGGGGGAGACTGCGCAGCGTTTCTCCAGGGAGAGTGTGAGGCCAGGGCTTTTGGGAGCCCCTTGGGGAAGCGGGGTGCACAGAGGCTGGCAGTTGGCCAAGGGGGCCCCAGGTCGGGTGCAGCTGCGGGGGCAGCAGTCACAGCAGGCGGCTGCCTTCAGCCTCACTGCAGACCACCCGAGGCCACCAACTCCTCCAGCCCTCCTGCCCTTCCCGGCCACATCCCATCCAGGGGGAGCTCCAGGACCTGCCGGGCCCCTCCAGGGCCCTGCGCACCACAGCCTGCCCCGGCTCAGCCCCGGGTGCCGCTGGAGCGGCAGAGGTGTGTGTGCAGGATAGGGGCTCCAGACCCGCCCACCTCCAGGCTGTCGAGGGCTTGGTTCGAGCAGCGATTGCAGGAGTTTGGCTGCTCTGCTTGAGCTCGCCGGGGCCAGTGGCAGGAGCGGGCACTGGGCTCCGTGGGGCCAAGAGCCCCGTGAGTGTGCTGAGGGGCCCGGTCCCAGCCCCTGGTCCCTCTTCCCTGACTAGCGGCCGACCCTGGTTTCACTGAAAAGGCCTCTGGAAGGGGGAGCCTCTTCCCTTGGGCCCTGGAGACCAGTTAGGGGCCCTCCAGGCAGTTCCCCCCGGTGGGCTGGCCCTGGAGCAGCGCCACATGCGGCTGGGCTGCGGGGTTGACCGCATGTTCCAGGTCCAAGGTGCTCATGGGCGGCTGAGCCGGTGGTGAGTGCCTGCCTGCACCCCGTTGACTCTGGGGCCTGGCACCGAGCTGGCAGGAGGCCCCGCTTTCTCTTTGACTCAGGCTCACCCGGCTCTTTATTTTTTCCTCTGAGAATCTCTCATTCTGACCCATTTCTGGGCCAAATCCTGAGCCCCATTTCCCAGCAAGCAGGTTCTCACAAGTGGGGCCCCGGCTGCCCCCCGAGCGGGTAGGCGTGCAGGAGGCCCCGGGGAGCATCCCAGGCGAGGGTGGGGGCGGCTCCTGCGAGTCCACCCAGGAAGGGAGCGGGCTGCGGGTGTGGCTGGGGCCTCTGGCAGAGCCCCCACCACCTGGCAGTGCAAACAGGAAGGGCAGAGGCCCTGGCAGCCAGGAGCCAGGTCACCAGCGGTCTGTGGGGGTGTCGGCTCCTTCCTGCCCTCCCCTGCTGCCCTCAGGGCGCCTGCCACAGGCGGAGGGGGTGGGGTCCTCGGGGGTGCCGGCCACCCTCTGCTCTGGCCAGCCCGATGCCACATCCACCCCGCGGGCCTCCAGATGGTTTCTGACAGTTCCCACGGCCCTCTCCCCACGCCCCCCACCCCCCAGTGTTGCACAAGAGCCTCGCCACCACCGTTCAGAGCCTTTGCTGGGGGTGAGGAGCCTCAGGGGGGCCAGAGTGCCCCCTTCTCCCAGACCGGCCTCTGTCTCCCCCATGGATGTGCTGATGGCTCCTCAGTTCCCGTCCTGGACACAGTCTGGTCCTCACCGGGAGACGAGAGCGGGGACAGGCCGGTAGTCCCAGGAGCCCAAGAGTGGACAGGGGGATGGGCGGCCCCCAGGACATCATGAGTGGCAGGCCTGGTGAAGGTTCCAGGCTGGAGTTCCTTCCACGGCACCCAACCTGCAGCCTCCAAGAACCAGGCCAACCTGAGGCCCTCAGGACGCTAGCGCCAGGGCTGGGCCTTGCTGGCCACATCCGGCTGGGGCGAAGGAAGCTGGTGACCGAGAGCAGAGCGGGCTGGAGCCAGGGCAAAAGGGGAAGGAACTGGACCTCCACGCCTGGGCCCCAGGACTGGCAGACGGCGGGTGGGGAGAGGGCCTCTGGACTTCGGCCTTCCTTTTCCTGGAACAGGTGCCCACGTCAGGGACACAGCGACTCCTTCCCTTTCCAGCCTGGAAAACCCCCTCCGTACTCCCCCGCCCTGGGCTGTGGGGCCTGGAGGAAGAAACCCGGAGCCCCCAAGGGCAGCGTCCCAGCCCAGGTTCCTGCGTCTCTTCCCGGCCTGGCCAGACCCAAAGCCACCCAGGCTGGGGCTCCTACAGACCGATGCCCTTGGTGCGGAAGGTGGGCGTGGCAGCCCCACAGCCCACCGGAGCCAGGCCCAGCCTGGTGCTGTCCACTGAGGGCGTGCGCTGGGGCCCTGTGTGAACCCTGTGACAGAGCCCCTCCCAGGGAATCCAGGTTCCAGGACAAAAGTGTCCTCAAGGCAGCAGGGCTGGGCGGCATGAAGAGGCCCGGCTAGAAGCAACGCGCCGGAGGAACCTCAGCCTCCCGGGTGGAGCTGAGAGCAGCATGTCTGTAGCCAGAGGGTCTAGGGGCCCACCGCGGAGCCGAGAGCGGGGAGCGGGGGGAGCGGGGGAAGTGGGTGATGACACAGCGCCGGGGGAGGCGGCGGCCCGCGCTCGGCGCCCCGGGGAAGCACGCCTGCTCTCCGTGGCACCCCTGGCAGGGCAGTGGGCAGCCACTGAGTCCTCGATGTCAGGGTTGCCCTTTCCGGGTGGGGACCACCTCTACTCGTGATGGCCTCCCTGTCTCTGAGGCCAGGCAGGCCCTCTCCTCCTGGGCCAGCTGGCGGGTCATCTCCAGGCCTTTCCAGAGGCCAGCAGGGGTTGGGGACACGGTCCTGGACCCTGGCTGGGTGCCCTTCCGGGAGCCGTCACCCCCCCCAGCAGGCAGGGGCCTCTCGGGGGAGGCGGTGTTTGGATGCTGGTGGTGTCAAAGGTCACTGGGGGCGGGACGGGAGTGGGAAGATACTCTGGTGGCCTTCCTCCGGAGCAGACGAAAGGAGAGTGTTTCCAGGCGGCGCCCAGCGCGGGGGAGCAGCTGTGGTTTCAGGGCGTTCCCGCGGAGTGGCGGCTGTGATTTGAGGCGCCGTGAATGCAGAATGCTGGTGAGTCTCTGGCCTTGGGGGAGGCCTGGGCTGGGAGCCCGGGGCCCGTGATGAGCTGGAGGACACAGCCTCTCTTCCCGTGTCCCCTGCAGGGCTCAGCCCCACTCCGAGCCTCCGGGCTCTGGGGGGCCTGTCCGTGGCGGCCCTTCTCTCTGCTGTCTGGCTCTGGTGGCGGCTCGGGGCGGCCCCCGGGGGAGCCCCGGCCCCACAGCCTACGATCACCGTCCTCGTCTGGCACTGGCCATTTGCCAGCCATCCCCCAGAGCTGCCTGGGGACACCTGCGCCAGGTACGGGGTGGCCCGCTGCCGCCTGACCGCCAACCGCAGCCTGCTGGCCAGCGCCGACGCCGTGGTCTTCCACCACCGAGAGCTGCAGGCCCAGCGGGCCCGCCTGCCCCTGGCTGAGCGGCCGCGGGGCCAGCCCTGGGTGTGGGCCTCCATGGAGTCGCCCAGCCACACCCGCGGCCTCGGCCGCCTCCGAGGGGTCTTCAACTGGGTGCTGAGCTACCGGCGTGACTCGGACATCTTCGTGCCCTACGGCCGCCTGGAGCCCCGTGAGGGGCCTGCACCTCCTCTGCCGGCCAAGCGTGGGATGGCCGCATGGGTGGTCAGCAACTTCCAGAAGCGGCAGCGGCGTGTGCAGCTGTACCGGCAGCTGGCGCCGCACCTGCGGGTGGACGTGTTCGGCCGCGCGGCTGGGCAGCCCCTGTGTGCTGGTTGCCTGCTGCGCGCCGTGGCCAGCTACCGCTTCTACCTGGCCTTCGAGAACTCCGAGCACCGGGACTACATCACCGAGAAGTTCTGGCGCAACGCGCTGCTGGCCGGCGCCGTGCCCGTGGCCTTGGGCCCCCCGAGGGCCGCCTACGAGGCCGTCGCCCCGCCCGACGCCTTCGTGCATGTAGACGACTTTGGCTCGGCCCGCGAGCTGGCCGCCTTCCTCACCGGCATGAACGAGAGCTGCTATCGGCGCTACTTCGCGTGGCGAGACCGGTTCCGCGTGCGGCTGTTCAGCGACTGGCGAGAGCGCTTCTGTGCTATCTGTGCCCGGTTCCCCCAGCTGCCCCGTGGCCAGGTCTACCAGGACCTTGAGGGCTGGTTCCAGGCCTGAGCTCTGCCCGTGGAGGCGGGGGAAGGGGAGGGTGGCTGGGGAGCTGGACACGTGGGTAGAGGGCTGGGTGTTGAAATCAAACCACTGGCATCCGACCCGACCCCCATAGGCAACGGCCGGGCAGACGTGGAGGCTGGGGTGGGGGACTGGGAAGCAGGGCTCGTCTGGGCAGCCTGCCTGGAGGAGGAGGCTGCTGGACATTGGAGCCACTCTGTGGAGGCAGAGGCGAGAGCAGGGAGGGAGGGAGGGAGTACGGGGTGCTGAGGTCCGTCAGGTGGACGGCCACACAGGCCCTCCGTCCCCACCTCGATCATATCTGAGAGGAGTGGGGGCTGCGAGAGGCTGGAGGCAGGGCCCTCGGGGCTGCAAACATGCCCCCTGAGGTCTGTGGGGGCAAAAGCTGGGCCCCTGACCCAGAGCTGGGGTCTCTTTGTCCCGGATGTGCAGTCTGGAGCCCGGCGTGCCACCCAGCCTGCTGTGCCCTGGGGAGGGGACACCGACCAATAAAGACACGAGCAGAGCACGCGTGGACTCTGCCTCCCCTGCGGCCCCACCACCCGGGCCTCCTGTCCTGGCCGGATCCTGCCCCCTGCCCCCCAGGCTCGTCCTCCCGGCCTCCATCGCCGCACTGAAAGGCTCTGCAGCAGAGAGCCCGCCCTGACGGCCCCCAACCAGAAAGGCCCAGGGGCGGGGAGCAGAGGCCCAGCTCAGAAACGCGGCTGGGGGACGTGTGCAAGGCGCCCTGGGACTTCATTCTCAGGCTGTGGGCATCCAGGGTGTGACGAGGCCTGGTTAGATGTGGGCACCCTGTCACTGGCGGCAGCGTGGGCATGGGGGAGCACCAGGTTCCTGCTGCACCAGGGGGCCCTGGTGTGCAGGGGAGGGGGAGTGGGGGCTGGCGCTGAGCCTCTGGGTGGCGCTGCCAAGGCCCCAGGTGGCTGGGAGGCAGGTGGAAGCAGGAAGCTGCTGCCCTCCCCCTTGGCAGTGGCTTCCTGTCCTGACCTAGCCCCACGTTCTGACAGAGAAGGAAGTGTCCTCAGGCTGCGGGTGGAGGGAGGGGAGGAGGGGGGCAGGAGGGGGGGATGGATCCCCACCCCCTCCTGCCTGGCGCTCAGGTTAGAGCCTTCTCTGTGTAGCGCAGACTCAATACCACTTGGTTTGCCCCTCCCATTCACAAATTGGGAAACTGAGGTTAGGAGGAGCCCAGAGAAGTGCAAGGCAGGACGCTTCTTGCAGCAGGGGCGGGCCTGCCCTCTGCTGGCCTCCCTGGGAATGGGCCTCCCCACCAGGCTCAGCCCCCGCCAGGCGCTGCCCCAAGCCTGTGGGTGCACTGGCCCCAGAGACCCCATACAGAGGCCACAGTCACCTGCACCCACAGGGAGAGAAAGCAGCCCCTCACAGACGGCGCAGCCTCAGCCTCCCCAGACACCAGCCTGCCTCGCCTGCACAGGGCGATTCTCTGGGTCCCTTCTCCCCCTGGCTGAGCCCAGGGAGCTGCAGCCCCCACGGAGCCCAGCCAGGGCCGCCCTGCCACGTGGTCACCAAGCGGTTCACTCACAAGGAGCACAGGGAGGTCTTACAGGGGAAGGACAGCCTCCCTGCTGCCCTTCTCGCCCCCCAGGGTGCAGGTGGGGCTGCCCCCAGTCTGGCAGGAAAGCCAACTTTTTGAGCCTTTAGAGACATGCCCGCCCTGCACAGATAGGACCCGCATCCGAGGCTGCGCGCCCCCTCCCCAGGTATGGGTGACTGTCCCCCTCCAGCCCCCGAGCGCCCCGCGCGCTGGGATCTGGCTCTCAGGTTCAGATGAAATTCCTGCCATCGTCAGGCAGCCAGAGGTGGGGACCTGGTGGGGGACGAGCAGCCCCCAGCATCCCCCGGGGGCCACGGGCCAGGTCCAGGGTCGACCTCGGAGCGCCTCTAAGGGAGGACTATTTCAGGGGGCCGGGGTGCTGCGCCTCTGCTCGGCGCCCCTGGGAGAAGAGCGCCCTGGGACTGAGTCGGGGGTCTCGGTGTACGTCTGGCCCTTGTGCGCACCACCTCAAAGCCTAGCGGGAGGCGGGCAACCAGAAAGCCTCTCGTGGCGGGTCAGAGCTCCGGGAACCGCCCAAACGCCGGCGGGCAGGCGACCCGGCTCGGGCGGCGTGCGGAGGGCGCCCGCCGGCCCCTTTAAGCGGGGGCGGTGCGGGCGGGGGGCGGTGCGAGCCGCGGCCGCCGGGGCGGAGCCAGCGCCGAGCCGGTCCCGGAGGCTCGAGACCCCGCCCCGCGCGGGCGATGCCGAGCGGCGCGGCGGGCGGCGGGCGGCGGGGCGCGCAGAGGAGCGGGCGGCGGGGCGCGGCGGGCGGCGGGCGGCGGGGCGCGCAGAGGAGCGGGCCGCGGCGCGGAGGCGGCGGAGCGCGGCCCCGCCATGGGCTTCCTGCACCAGCTGCAGCTGCTGCTCTGGAAGAACGTGACGCTGAAGCGCCGGAGCCCGGTGAGCGACCCCCCGCGCCGCGGGCCGGCGGGAGCCGGAGGCTGCGCGCACCGGGGCCGGCGGCGCGCTCCCCGCGCGCACGTGCGGCGGCCCGGCCGGGCGCGCGCGGACCCCAGGCGGGCGGGGCGGCGGGTGGTCGCCCCTTCCACGCCTGCCCTCGCCCCGGCCTCCGGAGAGGGGGCTCGGCTGTACCCGGCCCGCCACCCGCGTCCGCTGACATTCGTGGAGCTCGGCTGAGTCACGGGGCGGGCGCCCTCCGCAACGCGCTCTCCCGGGCCAGCCTCAGGGCTGGAAGGTGGCCCGGGCCCCTGGGGGAGCGGGAGGCCCTGCTTCCTCCGGCAGAGGACCGGCTGGAGGTCTGGGTCCGGCTCAGAGGCGCTGCGGTCTCTGGGCCCAGCCCTGGCGCCCCTGCAGGGACCCTATCCCTCCTCCGGGCGCAGCCCTCTGTCCTTGGACAGGCGCCTCTCCTCGCGCACATCCACCGGCCCTCGCTCACGGGCTCGCGCCGCGTCCTCGCTGTGCCTGCCTCGGCCACCCAGGCCCTGCTGCACCCTTTTGTCCTTCGGGGCCCTCCTCCCTGAAGCGCTCCACTCTCCGCTCCCCCAACCCGGCNGGGGCTGGGTCCTGTGACTACCGTGCTCCCCAGCTCTCTGCCCTGTGCTTGAGGGTGCAGGGCACAGCAGCTGTCAGGGGCTGAAGCGCCAGTGAGGAGAGGGGCTGGGGCGGTGTGGGTGTCATCACTGCCACTGCTCCAGCCTTGGGAAGGGCAGGGGCATCTGCTGGCCTGCCCAGCTGGCACCAGCCACATCGCAGCGAGGCCTGGGCAGCTCGGGTTCTTGACAGGACATGGGATTTTCCAGGATGGGGCTCAGGGCAGGTTGGGGTCTGGAGATGGAACCTGAGGTGGAGGCATCCTCTCGCCCCTCTGGAGTTTGGGGGCTCCTGTCCCACCTGGCCCCAGGGCCCCTTGAGCCGACCTGCTCCTGCCTAGGCCCCTCCCTGAGAGGGGTTTCAAAGTGCACAGTGGGAAACCCAGACCTGCAGATGGGCAGGGTAGCCGTCATCACCCTGGCCTGGCAGGATTCCCCTGGGCACCTGGCCCTGGCAGGGAGCCAGGCTTGTGTTCGCTCGCTGCCCGTGGCGCCCGGGGCTGGCTGGCGCTGGGCTCATGGATCAGACCTGCAGCCTCTGGTGCTGCCTCCTCCGCTGCAGGGTTTGGGTCACCGGGGCCAGCAGGGTGGGGCCCTGGGGAGGGATTGAGACTGGACGTGGGCATGCGTCAGTGTCAGCCCTTGAGTTCCTGGCAGGGAGGATGGGAGCTGGGAGCAGAGGCTCCCGTGAGGGCCCCAGCATCTCCTGGGGACCCCAAGGCTCAGGGAAGTGGGCACCTGGCAAGCAGGGGGGAGCTGCCCACTGACCTACACCCAGGAGTAGCCCCCGCATGTCAGGTTGGGCCTTCCCAGAGACTTCCTTGCCCTGCCCCATGGTGCCCCCAGGGATGGCTGAGCTTGTGGAGGTCCTTGGCTGTGGCCACAGCACGGCAGGAATTCTTCCTCCAGGGTGGCTGAGGCCTCGCTGGGCTCACGCCGGGGGCTGGGGCAGGCTAGGTGGCGGGCACACTCCTCCACTTTTCTGGGAGGGTCTTGGGCGTCACAGTCGGCTCCCTGGACTTGGCCGACAGAGGGTCTGCCTGCGTGCTTCACGCCTCACTGAGGGTGCATATGTGCCCTGGGGGAAGCCTGGTCTGGGGGGTCGGAACCAAGGATCTCTGTGCCCGGCTTGCTCCATCTTCCCAAGCTTTGCGCCTCGGTTTCTCCATCTGTCGGTGTGGACCTCGGTCTGGATACCGGTCTGTCCTGGGGCTTCTGGCTGCTCCTGGTGGGGGAACCAGGTCCCTGGAGTCGGGGGCAGCGCCTCCGTCCTCAGGCCTCACCTGTTCTCTTCTGGACTCAGCGGGAGGGGCCTGGAGGGGACACACGGCCGCTGGGTGGGGCACCCAGGTGGGGCTGACCCTTCACTGCCTGCCGTAACCAGATGCCCCTCTGGCCACCCGCCCGCCAAGCAGGCCTCCCTCCTCCCAGCAGCTCCTGTGCGGCCGTTGCTATAGCAATGAGGAGGCAGCGGGCCTGTTGCTGCAGTTACTCGCGGAGGTGCCCGGAGGCAGGGCGGGGGTGGGTGCGGCCGGCTCAGCGGCCGTGACCCCAGCCACTCGGTGTGCACATGGCAGGCACCTGTCCTGGTCCACATGCCTCCCGGGCTGGCCCCGGGCTGGCTGCTGGCTCAGGGCGGGGGTGGAGGCTGGCACGGGCTGGGGCGGGCGTGGGGCGCAGACACATGGCAGGGTGTTCCACACCACAGAGCCCTATTGTCAGCCCAGTAAACACAGCAGCATCTGGCCCCGCCCTGGGGGACCAGGGCTTGGGCCCTGGGCCAGAGAGAGCGCCGCTGGGTCAGCACTCTGGTCAGTTTGGGATGGGGGTGAGGCTGAAGGAACCTTGGTGCCTCTGCAGAAGCTTAGTAGGGGTAGGGGTCAGGACGTGCCCTCGGGTGGGCCGGGGGCCCCCAAAGAGCAGCCAGCCCAAGGTCCGCCTCCCCCTTCCATGGTGCCCTCCCTGAGCCAGGAGGGGTGCAGGCGGGAATGGAGGGAAGTCTGGACCCCGGGCACTTCTTTACCACTCCAGGCAGGTCCCAGCAGGGCTCACCTCAGTGCTCAGCCTGCAGCCGAGTTGCGCTGGGAACCCTGATCAGAGGCCCCAGGCAGGCAGGGCTGCGCCCACCCGAGCCACCTGGGGGCGGGGTGGGCCAGGGCAGGAGGCACCTGCGTCTCAGGGTCGAGGGGGGCTGTCAGACCCCTGACCAGGTCTTCCCGGAGGCTCAGGGACCAGGGCTACAGCCAGGCCCTCCCCCGAACCAGGCCTCACCTTCTTAGGCGTTTGCGNGGGGCGGGGGGGAGATTGATGGCACTACAGCTGCAAGGGAGGAGGGCTGACTCCGGGGACGGTGGGAGTCACAGCCCAGAGCAGACACTCCTGGATCCTCTGAGACCTTGCCCAGGCAGCCCTGCAGGCAGGCAAGGAGCTGGGCGGTGCGTGGGTCAGCGTGGACCACCTGCTGCCTGATTCGCCCCTGCCAGCCTCCAGCGAGGTGCACCTGGACTGGGTGTGGAGACCCGGCTCGCTTGAGCCAGAGAACGCTGACCCTCTTCCCTTAAAGAGGCTCCGGAAGGGAGGGGCTGCGATTTCCGTGGGCTCGGGAGGCCTGGGTGGACCTGTGGCCCATGGCGGGCCATGCAGGGTTCGGTGGCGCTGGGCTGGCCCTGGGAGGGGTGGGTGTCTGTCTGTGAGGGAGAGGAGGGTTTGGGTGTGTCCTGTCCAGCCCTGGGCAGGTGGCCTCACTCCGCCCGCCCTTTCCAGTGGGTCTTGGCCTTCGAGATCTTCATCCCGCTCGTCCTGTTTTTCATCCTGCTGGGGCTTCGGCAGAAGAAGCCCACCATCTCTGTGAAGGAAGGTGAGGGGCTCCTGGGGGCCCGGCCGGGAGGGGCGGGCAGGCGGCCCTCACGGCGTCTCGCGCCCTCGTCGGCGTGCACACAGCTGCTCCCGGCACAGGGGTGCCTGTCCCCCGGCGCGGTCCCGCGCCCCGCGCCTGGCCGGGCTGGGGTGCCCGCGGCGCTGGGCCTCACTGTCTCCTCTGTTCTGTTCTGCCCCTCCTCCCTGCCCTGCATGGTCTCTGTCCTCCTCCCGGGCCTGCACGCAGTCTGTAAGTGCGCGGTCACCCCCCCAGCTGGCCCGGGCATCCTCGGGAGCCCTGCGGGGCCTCCTGGTGAAGCTTGCGCCCTCCCCCGCCTCTCGCTTGCACTAACGGCGTCTCCTGGCCAGCTGGGTCCTGCAGGGCCCCTGCCTGCTGTCAGGAACAGCTGGCTTGGTGGGGTGGGGGTGGGGTGGTGGGAGGTCAAGGCTGGAGCCCCTGGACCTCAGTGGCTCCCCAGTCAGGCTTCCCAGTGTCATCCAGGGTGGGGTCGCCTGGCCCTAATGTGCAGGGCTGCAGCACCTGGCCGCTGTCCACTCAGACCTAGTGGGCTCCTGCGTTCACTCTACTAACCAGCTGGCCAGAGAGGTCAGAGGTCA
Organism: Capra ibex; assembly: GCA_006410555.1. Classification (NCBI taxonomy): domain Eukaryota; kingdom Metazoa; phylum Chordata; class Mammalia; order Artiodactyla; family Bovidae; genus Capra; species Capra ibex. The sequence goes on from SJYO01040405.1 coordinate 91,322,630, forward strand.
CTGCCCAGTAGGGGCCCCCTGTGCTCCTGAACCCTGGGGGCAGTGCTGCCTCGTGTTCTTAGGGAAGCAGTCAGAGCGCTGGCCTTGGCTGGTGGAGGGAAGAGGGACGCTCTGGCAGTTGTGGGGAAGGGATGGTGAGATGCCCTTTGACCTCTGACCTGCCGGGGTCATCTGCACTAGAACACTCAGCCGTCTGTTTCCCGTCTGCTGCCTGCAGCTGCTTTTCTTCCTGACTTTCTCTAAATCTCTCTTCTCGACCTCTGTCTCTTCCCCTCCCCACCGACCGCGCCCCTCCCCGGCCCTGGGCCCTCTCGCCTGCCCCTCAGCCTTCTACACGGCGGCGCCCCTCACCTCCGCCGGCATCCTGCCGGTCATGCAGTCGCTGTGCCCCGACGGCCAGCGGGACGAGTTCGGCTTCCTTCAGTATGCCAACTCCACGTGAGTGCCCCGCCCCCGGCTGCCCCGCCCCCGGGCCTGGGCCCCGCCCCGCCCCGCCCGGCCGCCCCGCCCCTGGCTGCCCCGCCCCGGGCCTGGCGGCCTGCGGGTGACGGCCAGTGGTGCTTCAGGGTCACACAGCTGCTGGAGCGCCTCAACCGCGTGGTGGAGGAGGGCAACCTGTTTGACCCGGCGAGGCCCAGCCTGGGCTCGGAGCTGGAGGCGCTGCGCCAGCACCTGGAGGCCCTCAGCGCCAGCCCGGACCCCTGGGACAGCCGCGCAGCCCGACCTGCAGGTGTGCCCGGGGGCGGAGCGGTGCCCGAGCCCGCAGTCAGCGGTCATTGGGGTTTGAAGCTGGGGTCGGGCGCTTCCTGCCGCGGGCTCCACGCCCACACCCCCGCCCGGCGCTCACCAGGAGCCTGCTGCCCTCACGGTGGCCAGCCACAGTGGGAGCTGCTGGGAGCTCAGCTCTGAGGCCCTTTGGGGCTCTCTGGCCCCGGGCAGGGCCGGCCCTTCAGCCCTGTCCTTCTGTCTGTCCAGTGTCCTCCTTCTCTCTGGACTCGGTGGCCAGGGACCCGCGGGAGCTGTGGCGCTTCCTGACACAGAACCTGTCACTGCCCGATAGCGCGGCCCGGGCTCTGCTGGCTGCCCAGGTGGACCTGCCCGAGGTGAGGGCCGGGAGCCTCAGTGGGGCGCCTGTGTCTGCTCCTGGGAGCCCCCTGCCCTGGCCCTCCGCTGGCTTCCGTGGGGGTGCAGGGCTGGAGCCCCAGCAGCTGATCCATGACCCCCTCACGCTCAGGTCTATCGCCTGCTTTTTGGCCCTTCGCCTGGCTTGGACGGGGGTTCAGGGCCCCCCAGGAATCAGCAGCCCCTGTTCCAGATGGAGGTGAGGGGCACACGCTGCCTGCTTCTGGGTGGGTGAAGAGAGGGCTCCCATTGAGGGCGAGGGGGTCCCCAGGAGTTGGTGGTTGTCCCAGGGAGGCAGGGTGGGAATGCGTCTCTCTCCCTCCCCCTGCCCCCACTTGCTGTTGCAGGACCTGGGTGACCTCGGACCCAGCCCGCTGGGCGGGGCAGGGTAAGGCCCTGGGCCGTGTGGGCCAGGCCTTTGGTATCCTCTTGGCTGAGGCTCCTTTCAGCCATTCCTCTGCACCCTGTCCCCAGGAGCTGCTGCTGGCCCCTGCCCTCCTGGAGCAGCTCACGTGCATGCCAGGCTCCAGGGAGCTGGGCCGGGTCCTCACTGTACCCCGGGGTCAGCAGACAGCGCTGCAGGGATACCGGGATGCGGTCTGCAGAGGGCAGGCTGCAGCACGTGCTCACCGTTTCTCGGGGCTGGCTGCTGAGCTCCGGAACCAACTGGATGCAGCCAAGATCGCCCAGCAGGTGAGGCCTGCCCGCCAGGCGGCCTGCAGATCTGGCACCTGGGCGGGGGGTGGGGATGTGCCAGGACTCCTCGGCGTCGCGGGGAGCGCCTGGGCCCGGGGCTCTGCCTGGCTATCCTTGGGTCCCCTGCCTGGGCCTTCGATCCAGCCTGTCTCCCCGCCTCTGGTCGGCGCTCCTTGACCCCCAGGCTGCTCCCCTGCTTGCCTCCTGCGTCTCCTGCGGGTGTCCTCCCCGTTCCACGCTGACCTCAGCCTCCCGTGCAGAGCAGCCCCCAGACCCTGGGCCTGCGTCTGCCCACTCGCCCCGTTTCCCCTCAGCTGGGCCTGGACACCCCCAGTGGCTCTGCTGCCCCACAGCAGCCACCACCCCCACCGCGGCTGCAGGCGCTCCTGGAGGACCTGCTGGACGCCCAGAAGGTCCTGCGGGACGTGGACGTCCTCTCAGCCCTTGCCCTGCTGCTGCCTCAGGGCGCCTGCGCAGGCCGGGCTTCTGGGCCCGCAGCCAGTGGCCCTGGTGGGGTGGCCAACAGCACCGGGGCTGGGGCGGGCCCCAGCTCCAACAGCACGGCTGAGGAGGGGGCCCCGTCCGCTGCAGCCCCGGCCCCCTCGGACGCGCTGCAGGGCCAGTGCTCAGCTTTCGTGCAGCTCTGGGCCGGCCTGCAGCCCATCCTGTGTGGCAACAACCGGTAGGTGGGTGGCAGGGGCAGGGTGAGGAGGCCGGGGGTTGCTGGGCCTGCCCCCAGGTCTGGCTCTGATGCCCCCTCCCTGGTCCCGGTCCACGGACCCCTACTCCATGCCAATCGTTTGATGCCTGCACCCGCTTGGAAGCCCCGCGCCCACCCCTCCCTGCCGATGCCCCGTCCCACCTCGAGTCTCACCTGCTTGCCCCAGCACCATCGAGCCCGAGGCGCTTCGAAGGGGCAACATGAGCTCCCTGGGCTTCACGAGCAAGGAGCAGCGGAACCTGGGCCTCCTCGTGCACCTCATGACCAGCAACCCCAAGATCCTGTACGCGCCCGCGGGCTCTGAGGCAGACCGTGTCATCCTCAAGGTGTGTGCCTCAGGCTGCCCATGTTCTCTGGGGCAGGAACTGAGGGAGCTGGGCAGAGGGTTCTGCAGGCTGGGGACGCCAGTGGTGTGGGGGGGTGGCGGTTGGTAGAATTGGCACGAGAGGGGTGCAGCCCTGGCTCTTGAGAACTCCGGGGCTTGGCTCTCTGGGTGAGGGGACCTGGGAGCAAGCCCTAGGTGCAGGGGCACTTTGAAGGCTGCCTTGAGGATGCCCCGCCTGGCTGAGCACAGCCAGGGCTGGGCAGCACTGGTGAGGACAGAGCGGGGCTGCAGGCAGAAACCCTCCAGAGCGTTGTCCGGGTGAGATTTGGGCAGGGCAGCTGCGTGGTTTGGGACCAGCTGAGAGCACGGTGTCCGTGGCCCTCCCAGGTTGCAGTCTGGAAGAAGTAGAAACCAGGGCTGGAGATGGCCCAGGAAGGGGAGGGGCTGTGGAGGGGGTCCCTAGGATGAGCGTGGGGGGAGATGAGGGCCAAGTGTCAGGACCACTTGGGACATATGTGGAGGGGTCCCACAAAGGGGCGGGGAAGACACCACTGGTGGCAGGGAGTGGGGAGGCTGTGCTTTCCTGGGAGCCGGGCAGAGGGGGTCTCAGGGGAGGCGCTGAGCAGAGGCCTGGGAGGGAAGGCCTTGGAGCTTCCAGGGGCCATCTGGCCAGACCTAGATTGGTGGTTGGTGGGGACTGGCCAGTGGGTGGCCTCCAGCCAGGGAGCGAGGTAAGGAGTGAGAACCCCCCTTGCTGGCTGGGGTCCTTCCATGAGCCCCATGCTCTGCCCTCACGCTCTGCAGGCCAATGAGACCTTCGCCCTTGTCGGCAACGTGACTCACTACGCCCAGGTGTGGCTCAACATCTCAGCGGAGATCCGCAGCTACCTGGAGCAGGGAAGGCTGCAGCAACACCTGCGCTGGCTGCAGCAGGTGCTGGGGGCTGGGCTGGGGTGGGTGTGGCAAGGGCCCACCTTGGCTAGCCCAGGCCACCCTCTGAACCGGTCTCCCCCTCCCCCAGTACGTGGCCGAGCTGCGGCAGCACCCGGAGGCCCTGAGCCTGTCGCCCGAGGAGCTGCCACCTGCCCTGCGCCAGGACAACTTCTCACTGCCCAACGGCTCGGTCCTCTTGCAGCAGCTGGACACCATCGACAATGCGGCCTGCGGCTGGATCCAGTTCATGTCCAAGGTGGGTGGGTAGGCCCCACGGGGCCCTGCGGGTGCCCAGGCCACCTCTCAGGACACTCCTCTCCTAGGTGAGTGTGGACATCTTCAAGGGTTTTCCAGATGAGGAGAGCATTGTCAACTACACCCTTAACCAGGCCTACCAGGATAATGTCACCGTATTCGCTAGTGAGCCAGCCCCCTGGGCAGGTCCCCAGCCCGGGTCCCCCCGCCTCTCCCCTGCCCTAGACCTACCCCTTTATGGTCGGTCACCGGCCCCGCCCCCACCCCTCGGCCCCGCCCTCCCTCTCCCCTCCTCGGCCCCGCCCCTCATCTCCCCTTCCTCTGCCCCGCCCCTCCTCCTGTCCCAGGTGTGATCTTCCAGACCCGCAAGGACGGTTCCTTGCCGCCCCACGTGCACTACAAGATCCGCCAGAATTCAAGCTTCACGGAGAAAACCAACGAGATCCGCAGGGCCTACTGGCGGCCGGGGCCCAACACCGGCGGCCGCTTCTACTTTCTATATGGCTTCGTTTGGATCCAGGGTGAGGGCCAACCTTGGGGCCGCGGGGGAGGGGGGGGGCGGGGGGCGGGGCACGGCCTCCGCTGACCACCATCCTCTTGCTCCTCCCACCCGCAGACATGATGGAGCGCGCCATCATCGACACCTTCGTGGGCCACGACGTGGTGGAGCCCGGCAACTACGTGCAGATGTTCCCCTACCCCTGCTACACGCGGGACGAGTGAGTGCAGATGGAGCGCTGGGCGAGCGCTGGGCGCCCGGTCCGCCGGCCTCCGCCTCACGCCCCTCCCTCCCCCCAGCTTTCTGTTTGTCATCGAGCACATGATGCCTCTCTGCATGGTGATCTCCTGGGTCTACTCTGTGGCCATGACCATTCAGCACATCGTGGCCGAGAAGGAGCACCGGCTGAAGGAGGTGGGAGGAGGGGGAAGAGGGGAGGGAGGAGGGGGAAGAGGGGAGGGCTGGAGGCGGAGGGGCGATGGAGACAGGTGAGAGGCGGAGAGGAGAGCCCTGCCCCCCACAGGTGATGAAGACCATGGGCCTGAACAACGCGGTGCACTGGGTGGCCTGGTTCATCACGGGCTGCGTGCAGCTCTCCATCTCGGTGACGGCGCTGACCGCCATACTCAAGTACGGCCAGGTCCTTGCCCACAGCCACGTGCTCATCATCTGGCTCTTCCTGGCTGTCTACGCGGTGGCCACCATCATGTTCTGGTGGGTGCTGTGTGGCAGCAGCGGGCTGGAGGGCGGGCTTGCCTCGAGTAAGCACCCAGGACTCGGGTGTGGTTGACGGCCCGTGGCCCTGCCTGCCCCCAGCTTCCTGGTGTCCGTGCTGTACTCCAAGGCCAAGCTGGCCTCGGCCTGTGGCGGCATCATCTACTTCCTGAGCTACGTGCCCTACATGTACGTGGCTATCCGTGAGGAGGTGGCCCACGACAAGATCACCGCCTTCGAGAAGTGCATCGCGGTGAGGGTCGCGCGGGTGGCCCAGGCCTGGGGGTGCCGGCCTCCCTGCCTGCACTGACACTGCTGTCCCCTCAGTCCCTGATGTCCACGACAGCCTTCGGCCTGGGCTCCAAGTACTTCGCCCTGTACGAGGTGGCGGGCGTGGGCATCCAGTGGCACACCTTCAGCCAGTCCCCGGTGGAAGGGGATGACTTCAACCTGCTCTTGGCTGTCGCCATGCTGATGGTGGACGCGGTCGTCTACGGGGTGCTCACGTGGTACATTGAGGCTGTGCACCCAGGTACCGAGCCCTTTGGAGGGGAGGGGAACAGGAGAAGGGGGCTGTCTCTGGGGGGACACATGGCCTGGGGGGGGGTCGGTGACCCCAGGCCCTGGGTCAGCCTCCCCTCTCCCCATAGGCATGTACGGGCTGCCCCGGCCCTGGTACTTCCCACTGCAGAAATCCTACTGGCTGGGCAGCGGGCGGACGGAGGCATGGGAGTGGAACTGGCCGTGGGCTCGCGCCCCCCGCCTCAGCGTCATGGAAGAGGATCAAGCCTGCGCCATGGAGAGCCGGCGCTCGGGTGAGTGGACACCAGGGTGGGGACTGGGGCAGTTGCTGACTTTGAGGGGCTGAGGACATCCTTGGTGCTGACTTTGGCCCCGGTGCAGAGGAGACCCGGGGCATGGAGGAGGAACCCACCCACCTGCCGCTGGTGGTCTGCGTGGACAAGCTCACCAAAGTCTATAAGAACGACAAGAAGCTGGCTCTGAACAAGCTGAGCCTCAACCTCTATGAGAACCAGGTCGTGTCCTTCCTGGGCCACAACGGGGCTGGCAAGACCACCACCATGTGCGTGGCGGGGGTGGGTGGCAGGGAGGGCTCCCTTCAGGAGGTGGGGCCGTGACCTTACCCGTCTACCAGGTCTATCCTCACCGGCCTGTTCCCACCTACGTCGGGCTCAGCCACCATCTACGGGCACGACATCCGCACAGAGATGGATGAGATCCGCAAGAACCTGGGCATGTGTCCCCAGCACAACGTGCTCTTCGACCGGCTCACGGTGGAGGAGCACCTCTGGTTCTACTCGAGGCTCAAGAGCATGGCCCAGGAGGAAATCCGCAAGGAGACGGACAAGTGGGTGGGGCTTGGGCGGACGGAGGCTGCAGGCAGCAGCACCCCACCCCGCGGCTCACCTCCCATCTGCCCTCAGGATGATCGAGGACCTGGAGCTCTCCAACAAACGGCACTCGCTGGTGCAGACGCTGTCCGGCGGCATGAAGCGCAAGCTCTCGGTGGCCATCGCCTTCGTGGGCGGCTCCCGGGCCATCATTCTAGATGAGCCCACGGCCGGTGTGGACCCCTATGCGCGCCGCGCCATCTGGGACCTGATCCTGAAGTACAAGCCAGGTGAGCGGCTGCTGAGGGTGGGGAGAGCAGCCCCCTGCCCGGCCCCACCTGGCCGCCCCTCTGATCCCCGTCTCCCCCAGGCCGCACGATCCTCCTGTCCACCCACCACATGGACGAGGCTGACCTGCTTGGGGACCGCATTGCCATCATCTCCCACGGGAAGCTCAAGTGCTGCGGCTCGCCTCTCTTCCTCAAGGGCGCCTACGGGGACGGCTACCGCCTCACGTTGGTCAAGCGGCCTGCCGAGCCAGGGGGCCCCCAAGGTCTGTGCGGAAGCCACCTGCCCCAGACTCCTCCTCAAGACCAGTGAGGTTGAGGGGCTGGGCTCTCACCATTGCCCAGTGGGCCCAGGATGCTAGCTGGGCCTGGCCCACCCTCTCCCCCAGCCCCTGAGTGAAGCCCTCCCTACCCTCCCAGAGCCAGGGCTGACAGCCAGCCCCCCAGGTCCGGCCCAGCTGAGCAGCTGTTCCGAGTCCCAGGTTTCCCAGTTCATCCGCAAACATGTGGCCTCCTGCCTGCTGGTCTCCGACACCAGCACCGAGCTCTCCTACATCCTGCCCAGCGAGGCAGCCAAGAAGGGGGCCTTTGAGCGCCTCTTTCAGGTGTGTGAGTCTGGGCTGGGCTGATGGAGGAGGTGGGCTTGAGGTCTGTAAGAAGTGGGGGAGGTGGAGGAGGTGTGTTCAGCAGAAGAGGCAGGCAGGCCTGGGCTCAGGGGTGGGGCCAGCAGGGGGCGGGACTGGTGGAGGAAGCAGGACTGGGCTCGGGGGCAGGGCCACTGGATGGGCGGAGCCACTGGAGGGGGCGGGGGTGGGACGGGGCCAGTAGAGGAGGAAGGTCTGGTGGAGGAGGCAGGACTGGGCTCGGGGGCGGGGCCGGCGGAGAGGGCGGGCCTGGTGGAGGAGGCAGGACTGGGCTCGGGGGCGGGGCCAGCGGGGGGCGGGACTGGTGGAGGAAGCAGGACTGGGCTCGGGGGCAGGGCCACTGGATGGGCGGAGCCACTGGAGGGGGCGGGGGTGGGACGGGGCCAGTAGAGGAGGAAGGTCTGGTGGAGGAGGCAGGACTGGGCTCGGGGGCGGGGCCGGCGGGGGGGGGGACTGGTAGAGGCAGGACTGGTCTCTGGGACTGGGGCAGAACTGGGGCGGGGCCAGTGGAGGAGGCGGGGCTGCCCAAGAGGTGGGCACCGCCTGCGCTGCAGCCGCCCCCTGTGAGGTGGGCCTCACGCAGCTCTTCCACAGCACCTGGAGCACAGTCTGGATGCACTGCGCCTGAGCAGTTTTGGGCTGATGGACACGACACTGGAGGAAGTGTTCCTTAAGGTGTCGGAGGAGGACCAGTCGCTGGAGAACAGTGAGGCAGGTGAGACTCCAGAGCTGCTGATCAGCTCTGCCCCCATCCCCTGGTTCCGCCAGCTCTGAGCGTGAGCCTTAGGGTTGTCACTCTTACCCTGTCTCTGGGGGCCAAGGGTTTTAGGCGGGAACAGGCAGCCAGGAGGCCCCAGGGTCAGGCTGGGGCTGGTGCCTGGGGTGGGTGGGTGAGTGTGGAGGCCTGCAGGTGAAGGCTGCCCTGAGCCCCCACGCGTCTCCCCTGGCCCCTCTGCAGATGTGAAAGAGTCCAGGAAAGATGTGTTACCAGGGGCTGCGGACCCAGTATCCGGGGAAGGTCCTGCCAGCAACCTGGCGCGGTGCGCGGAGCTGGCCCAGTCACAGGCGTCGCTGCAGTCTGCATCCTCGGTGGGCTCTGCCCGTGGTGACGAGGGGGATGGATACACCAATGTCTACAGCGACTACCGCCCTCTCTGTGACAACTTGCAGGACCCTGACAATGTCAGCTTGCAAGGTGGGGGCTGTGGGATACAGCTAGGAGGGTCCCTGGAGGGTGGAGCGGGGCCCATGCTCAGCTCCTGCCTCCTGTGCAGATGCAGAGGCGGAGACCCTCACGCGGGTCGGCCAGGGCAGCCGCAAGCTGGAGGGCTGGTGGCTGAAGGTGCGCCAGTTCCACGGGCTCCTGGTGAAGCGCTTCCACTGTGCCCGGCGCAACTCCAAGGCACTGTCCTCTCAGATCCTGCTCCCCGCCTTCTTCGTCTGCGTGGCTATGACCGTGGCGCTCTCTGTCCCAGAGATCGGTAAGGCTGCCTGGCCAGGCACCCGGACATCCACCTGCTTGGGAGCCATGTGGGGGGTGCCCTGGGCATGGTAGCTGAGGCTAGTGGGCACACTCTGGGGTTCCTTTGGGGTGCAGACTCCAAGCTTGGGACCCCTGTGGGTACTAGGAAGAGGGGACCTGGGCCGTGAGGGGCTGGCAGGCTGTAGGAACTTGCTCAGGCTTCTCCGTGTTTCCCGCCAGGCGACCTGCCCCCGCTGGTCCTGTCCCCCTCTCAGTACCACAACTACACGCAGCCCCGTGGCAACTTCATCCCCTATGCCAACGAGGAACGCCGGGAATACCGGTGAGCTGGCAGCGGGGCCACCGTGGGGCGCGGGGGCTAGTGCAGGGGCTGGGGGGGCTGACCTGACCCCCCCTGGACTTGCTCTTTGCTTTTCCAGCTTGCGACTGTCCCCCGATGCCGGGCCCCAGCAGCTGGTGGGCACCTTCAGGCTGCCATCGGGTGTGGGAGCCACCTGTGTGCTCAAGTCTCCGGCCAACGGCTCGCTGGGGCCCACGCTGAACCTGAGCAGCGGTGAGTCGCGCCTGCTGGCCGCACGGTTCTTCGACAGCATGTGCTTGGAGTCCTTCACCCAGGGGCTGCCGCTGTCCAACTTCGTGCCGCCCCCACCCTCGCCCGCCCCGTCCGACTCCCCTGTGACCCTGGACGAGGACCTGCTGCCCACCTCCGGGTCAGGTACTGGCTAGTGGGGCTGCCTGGGGCTCGGGAAAGTGGGGGCCAGGCTGACTGTGCGCTCTGCCTGCAGAGAACTGGACCTCGGCGCCCTCCCTTCCACACCTGGTGCGGGAGCCCGTCCGCTGTACCTGTTCTGGGCAGGGCACTGGCTTCTCCTGCCCGGGCGGTGTGGGTGGGCACCCACCCCAGATGCGGGTGGTCACGGGTGACATTCTGACTGACATCACGGGCCACAACGTCTCCGAGTACCTGCTCTTCACCTCTGACCGCTTCCGGCTGCACCGGTGAGCAGAGGGGAGGGATGCGCTGGCCATGGATGGGGAGCGGACCCCCATTGCCCGCCCGGCCTCACAGGTGGTCGGCTTGCCACCCAGGTACGGGGCCATCACCTTTGGCAACGTCCAAAAGTCCATCCCAGCCTCGTTTGGGGCCCGAGCCCCGGCTATGGTGCGGAGGATCGCAGTACGCAGGGCTGCCCAGGTGAGCCCCGCTCAGCCCTGGGCCCGGCCGTGTCCCGCCCTCGCCCAAGGTCTGCAGGGACGACAGGCTCTGGGGGTCTCTCTGTGTTCCCCCGCAGGTTTTCTACAACAACAAGGGCTACCACAGCATGCCCACCTACCTCAACAGCCTCAACAACGCCATCCTGCGTGCCAACCTGCCCAAGAGCAAGGGCAACCCTGCGGCCTATGGTGGGTGAGCGGGGCAGGGCGGGGTGGGCCTGCAGGGGCAGAGCAGGTCCTGAGGCTGCCCCTGTGCTGCAGGCATCACCGTCACCAACCACCCGATGAACAAGACAAGTGCCAGCCTCTCTCTGGATTACCTGTAGGTGCCGGCAGGGGTGGGGGCGGGGCGCTGCCGCGGGACCGCGTGCCGGGCAGGGCTGAGGGCCTCCTCGCCCCCAGGCTGCAGGGCACCGACGTAGTCATCGCCATCTTCATCATCGTGGCCATGTCCTTCGTGCCGGCCAGCTTCGTGGTCTTTCTGGTGGCCGAGAAGTCCACCAAGGCCAAGCACCTGCAGTTTGTCAGCGGCTGCAACCCCGTCATCTACTGGCTGGCCAACTACGTGTGGGACATGGTGTGCCCCCAGACCCCCGGCCCTCCCCCGTGCCCCCGCCCCTCGCTGGGCCCCCCGTCCTGCCCTCGGGACCCTTGCCCCTGTCCCCAGGCCGCTTCACCTCTGGCCCCTCACCTGCCACCCCTGCTCCGATAGCTCAACTACCTGGTCCCGGCCACCTGCTGCGTCCTCATCCTGTTCGTGTTCGACCTGCCGGCCTACACTTCCCCCACCAACTTCCCGGCTGTGCTCTCCCTGTTCCTGCTCTACGGGTAAGGTGGCGATGGTTGGGGGGGGGAGGGGGCGGGGTGCAGGGGGCGGGCGGCTCAGTGACGCCGCCTGGCTGCCGCCCGCAGGTGGTCCATCACACCCATCATGTACCCGGCCTCCTTCTGGTTCGAGGTTCCCAGCTCGGCCTATGTGTTTCTCATTGTCATCAACCTCTTCATCGGCATCACTGCCACCGTGGCCACCTTCCTGCTGCAGCTCTTTGAGCATGACAAGGTGGGCCAGGGTGGCGGGGTGGGGGATGGCAGGGCAGGGCTGAGGCTGGACACCTGAGGTGCCGTGACACCTCCCCCCCACCCCGGCCGTGACCCTCCAGGACCTGAAGGTTGTCAACAGTTACCTGAAGAGCTGCTTCCTCATCTTCCCCAACTACAACCTGGGCCACGGGCTGATGGAGATGGCGTACAACGAGTACCTCAACGAGTACTACGCCAAGATCGGTGAGGCTGCGGGGCTGATGGCGCGGCCCCTGGTTCGGGGGGCCTAGGCGGGCTCCAGGCCTCGGGGTGAGCGGGTGCTCCCGAGGCCCCGGCCCTGAGCCAGCTGCCCCACAGGCCAGGTTGACAAGATGAAGTCTCCCTTTGAGTGGGACATCGTCACCAGGGGCCTGGTGGCCATGACCGTCGAGGGCTTTGTGGGCTTCCTCCTGACCATCATGTGTCAGTACAACTTTCTGCGGCAGCCGCAGTGAGTGCCACGGCCCTGCGGGTGGGGGCGGGGCTGGGCACTGCCCTCTGGCGTGGCCCCGGCGCTCGGGCACCAGGCGGCGTCAGCCACGCGCTAACCCCACCCCGCCCCCCAGGCGCATGCCCGTGTCCACGAAGCCCGTGGAGGACGACGTGGACGTGGCCAGCGAGCGGCAGCGAGTGCTCAGGGGAGATGCAGACAACGACATGGTCAAAATCGAGAACCTGACCAAGGTGGGCCCTGGGCGGCTGGGGGCAGGGCCGGGGTGGGCGTTGGGGGGGGGCTCCTGGCCGGGGGGCGGGGCCCAGGGCAGGCGGGGAGGGGGCCTGGCTGGGGAGGCGGGGCCTGGGGCAGGGGCANNNGGGGGGGGCGGGGCCTGGGGCAAGGGGGGCCGGGCCGGGGGCGGGGCCGGGCCGGGGCCTGGTCAGGGGCGGGGCCTGGTCGGGGGCGGGGCCTGGGTAGGCTGGGGGCAGGGCCTGGGGCAGGTGGGCGGGGGGCGGGGGGGGGTGGTGCAGGGGGCCCAGTGGGAGCTCATAGGGCCTGCTAAGCGGCCGCCCTCTCACCTCCGACAGGTGTACAAATCGCGGAAGATTGGTCGCATCCTGGCCGTGGACCGCCTGTGCCTGGGCGTGCGTCCTGGCGAGTGCTTCGGCCTCCTGGGCGTCAACGGCGCGGGGAAGACCAGCACTTTCAAGATGCTGACAGGGGACGAGAGCACGACGGGGGGCGAGGCCTTCGTCAACGGGCACAGGTGCGGGCAGGTGCGGGCAGGTGGGCGGGCGCCTGGGCGGGCAGGCTGGCGGCGGCGGCCCGGTGCTGATGGCGCTGTGTCCCCAGCGTGCTCAAGGAGCTCCTCCAGGTGCAGCAGAGCCTGGGCTACTGCCCGCAATTCGACGCCCTGTTCGACGAGCTCACGGCCCGCGAGCACCTGCAGCTGTACACAAGGCTCCGGGGCATCCCCTGGAAGGACGAGGCGCGGGTGAGGGTCGCCCGGCGGGGGAGGCGGCCGGCGTGGTGGTGTGGAGGGGGGCCCCCTGACGTTCCCGTCACTCCCAGGTGGTGAAATGGGCCCTGGAGAAGCTGGAGCTGACCAAGTATGCCGACAAGCCTGCTGGCACCTACAGTGGAGGGAACAAGCGGAAGCTGTCAACAGCCATCGCCCTCATCGGGTACCCAGCCTTCATCTTTCTGGTGAGCCCAGGGGTGGCACTGGGGGGAGGATGGGGGATGGGGAGGATGGGGGGGATGGAGGATGAGGTGGGTTGGGGAGGATGGGGATAGGATGGGGAAGATGGGTGATGGGGGAGAATGGGGATGGGATGGGGAAGATGGGTGATGGGGGAGGATGGGGGGTGGGGTGGGGGTGGGGATCAGGTACCCCAACCTTCATATTCCTGGTGACTGATCATAAGGGAGGGATGAGGGTCAGTACCCCATCTTTGTGTTCTTGGTGAGCCTGGTGGGAAGCGGCTGCTGGGGCCAGCCGGGGTAGACGGGGTATAGCAGCTGAGCCTGGCACTACCCCCAGGACGAGCCTACCACAGGCATGGACCCCAAGGCTCGGCGCTTCCTCTGGAACCTCATCTTGGACCTCATCAAGACGGGGCGCTCGGTGGTGCTGACTTCACACAGGTCTGCCCCTGCCCCCACCTGCCCCCCGCACAAGCCCCTCCACTCCGTGCCAGCCTGTGGGTCTCGCCCGCAGCATGGAGGAGTGTGAGGCGCTGTGCACGCGGCTGGCCATCATGGTGAACGGACGTCTGCGCTGTCTGGGCAGCATCCAGCATCTGAAGAACCGGTAAGCCCCGGCAGCGGAGGGCCTGGGGGGGGGAGGGGCACAGGGGGGCGAGGGAGGGGGTGGGGGGCCTGGGTGGGGAGGGGCACAAAGGGCAGGGTCCCACGGGGGCGGCCGAGGTCACAGGGGGCGGGGTGTCCACGGGGACAGGCCGAGACTGGGCCCCTCTG
>SJYO01040415.1:0-40000 GCA_006410555.1 Capra ibex
AGAATAAACAAGTCTATACATTGCTAGAAATGCCTTGAGCAACCGAAAACAAAGGCTTTCTTTTTAAGCTAAAAGACAGTTTTATTGAGGGAAAAGGGGAGCGAGAGGGTAGGGAGAGAGTATCTGAGGTATAGGAAAGGAGAAGGGAGAAGGAAAAAGGTTAAAGTGTGTTTCTGGTAGAGACTGAGGTTGGCCGTAACTTAAGAAGTGGAATTAATCTCTCCTGAGCCATCATTGGGTAGCTGTTAATTAAATGATACCACATCTTCTTATCTTCAGACTTTCATAGCTCTACAGCTAAACGCTGAACTTGCTTTTTCAACAGATAAGATTTTCCTTTGGCAGTTACCTGTAACTTTCAATGAAAGCTTAAAGCTTCCACTGCTTTAAAGTTCTCTTTGTATTCACTTGCCAAGCAAATAAAAGTTGCTTAATTTTGCTGACTGAAATTAGTTAAGCAGGAATGGAAAAGATTAGGAGCTTTTTTACTCTCTCCTCTCTACAGATTCAAAGGAGTGAGATCTGAAAGCTTGTGTGTTACTCTGCAGGAAGTTTCAAGCCAGAGCCCCTTGACACATTTTCCTGATGATTACGTTTTGGGGGTTTGTTTCTGTTTTCTGCCTGATAGGCTGTTTATTTAACTTTGCCTTCTTCTCTATTTTCTTTCCCATATGGACCAAGCATCATGTATTTAGGAAATTTCAGTTCAGTTTAGTTCAGTTCAGTCACTCAGTCGTGTCCGACTCTTTGCAACCCCATGAATCGCAGCACGCCAGGCCTCCCTGTTCATCACCAACTCCCGGAGTTCACTCAGACTCATGTCCATCGAGTCAGTGATTCCATCCAGCCATCTCATCCTCTGTCATGCCCTTCTTCTCCTGCCCTCAATCCCTCGCAGCATCAGAGTCTTTTCCAATGAGTCAACTCTTCGCATGAGGTGGCCACAGTACTGGAGTTTCAGCTTCAGAGTTATTTAGTATTTAGTAAATCCTTTATTGCATTCTGATGTAACTTATCAGTGGGTCACTGGAGTGATGTCTCCTCCAGGACTGAGGGGCAGGGTGTCATGGTGTCAGGTCATCTCTGCCGGTTCCCTCTGGGGGTCCGGAGTCCTTTCTGGGGACCCGAGGTGCAGGCGTGGGGGGTGTGTGATCCTTCGAGTGAAGGGGGACGGAGGATGCAATGGCTGTGTTTGCTTCTTCTCTGATTAGTATAGAAGCTGGAATCCACACTCGGGAGTGAGAACTGTGTGTCCCTCTCCAATGCAGTGACCCTGAAGAACATGCAGTATGTCCTTATACTTGCCTCTGGGTCATCTTGGCTAAGGAACCACTGAGATACTGGGCAAGGTTTGAAGTAGCTTGGATTCTCTGCTGTACCTGTATTCCATGTTAGGAGACTTTATTATTATATATTTTTCTTTCTTTTTGTTTTTTTACATTCTCTGAAATTGTCTTTCTGGTTTTTCATCTAAATTTTTTGTCCACTCCCTCATGCTATTGTCTTTCCCTGTGCTTTAAAAAATTCCTCACCTAGGATGCATTTATTTATTTATTTTCTTAAATATAAATGTTTCAAGGGGTCAGTTTAAGTCTAGCAGCTTCACTGGATCCTACATACTTATGCAACCTATACTTACGTGCTGGTCCTTGTCCTCTTTGAAATCAAAGCTTTGTAGACAGACACACACACACACACACATAACTGAAATAAAGGCACATTGTTACAAATGGCATTCTAGATACTGTCTTGGGCAGGAGTTGGAATGAAGATTGCCAGGAGAAATATCAATAACCTTAGATATGCAGATGACACCACCTTTATGGCAGAAAGTGAAGAGGATGTGTGTTTCCGTCCGTGTGTGTCTGTGAGTATCTATATGTACATAGATACACCAATAGATACTCACACACACGCACATAGACATGTACACAGACACATGGGTATCTGTGTACATAGGCACATGTACACGGACTTCTATGGACGTGTGTGTATACAGTCGCATGTTTGCATATGCATACATGTGTGTGTGCATCTATGCACATCCATCTGTGTATAGGCACTCTAGACGCACACGTGCACTTGTAGGTATGCACGCATGCCTACTTGTATATACATGTGTGTATATCGACACATATACACTCGTATGTCTATGTGGACGTATATACGCTACACGTAGACATCTATGGATGTGTCCGTATGGATGTATACATGTGTGCATACACGTGTGCATATACACACGTGGATAGATGCATCTATGGAAGCATGCACGTACGTGTACACATATACGTGCACCCACATCTGTGTGTATACATCACACGTATTCATACGTGTGCATCTGTATGCGTTGACACGTCCGCCTTTATTTGTATGTATGTGCATATGGATACCGATGTATCTGCACATATGAGCATGTGTATTCGTGCCTGTGTATATCCGTGTACGTCTGTACATGTATGCCTGTGTCTACGTATATACACGCAAGCATACATGCACACTAGAAACGCCTAGGCATACATGTGTGCCCCCAGACACATGCGTGTATGAGCACGCCCTTCGAACGTGTTTGTTTATATGCATGTGTGCGTGTATATATAGATGCAAATATGCGTGCATATACATATGTAGACGCGTATATGCACATGTGTATGCATTCTCTGTCTCTCTCTCTCTCTCCCCCCTTCTCCCTCTCCCTCTCCCTCTCTCTGACTTTTAAGCTGCCGGAGCAGTTCTACGATTTGACTTTCCTGCATGGTGTTTTTGTTTCATTTCCTTCCTGATCTACTTCAAAAAGTTATTTATTCATTTAACTGGCTGTTGTCATGGAACACAGGGTTAATTTAGTGGATCCCTATTGACTCAGCCCAGTCCTCCTCACCACCACGTCCCTCAACCCCCCTCGCCCTCCCTGCCCCCCCGCCCACTCCCCCTCCTCCACCCCCACAGCCCTGCCACCCCAGACCTCCCGCCTGCCAGCCTGCCTTTCTGGTGTTTGCGGCCAATTATTTTGAAATCCATGTTCTCCTGACCTCAAGTGCACTTTCCCCACCCACCCCCACATACTTGGGTTTGTTGTCTTTGGAGTTTGTCACGGTCTCTACCCAGGTTGAGTTTTGTTTTCTCTTGTTGGGGGCCCAAATGTCTCCTCCTTTTCCTTTCTTGCTTCTGGGCTTGCGTGTCTGTGTCTGCTTTCCAAAGTCCTGCTTTGTTCTTCCAGTGGCGCTCGCCTGGTTTCGCTTTGCTGCTCCCTCCCTCCCTCCCTCCCTCCCTCCCTCTCTCTCTCTCTCTTTTGGGGGAGGGAAGCCAGGGAGTCTAGGATGCCACTGGTGCCCCTCTCTCTGCCAACCCTGCCTCGAGCCCCTGCCCGCCTGCGTCTCCATGAAATGTCCCCCCACCACCACCCTGGAATCGCTTGGGGGAGTACGTCTCCTTCGTGGCAGCCTCCTGAGGAGATCCTTCCCAGCTTCTCTCCCTTCCTTTGTGGCCGGCCGGCGACAGCGACCGGTCCTTGGGACGTTTGAGCCGGTTGTCGGGAGCCACCTGGAGCCCGCTTTTATACTGTCCCTCCCCTCTGGAGCTTCGGCGAGGCCTTCAGGAGGATTGTGACTCAGCCGCTGGGCCCAAGGCAGAGCTCTCAGACACTGGCGATGCTGGCGGCGACAGTCCCGGTGGCTCCAAGGCCTAGGGACGTCCTGCTGTTGCTGGAGACTGGTTCTCTAGGTTTCTAGGGAGGGTGACCATCGTGGCGCTCCAGATCCAGGTTCTGGGGCAGCATGACCGTGTCGACCAGCATCTCCACATGTCCCTGTGGCCGTGGAGACAGATGGCCCGGACCCTACCTGGGCCAGGCCGCTGTGGTGGGCAGGGAGAGGGTCTTCCCTGTCCGGAGCGCCTGGACTCAGGCTGGGCAGTCTGGACTCCTCCTGGGCCTCCCTCAGGAGCATTTGCTTCACTCTCAGCTCTGATCCGGAAGTGGAGACCGGCCCGGACTGTGGCTTGGAGGTCGCTGGAGGGCCCGCATGCGTCCAGGCCCTCGGGTTCTTTCTGCCCGAGGTGTTTTCCGTGTCGCACTCTGGAGGTGGGGACCCGCCCGCCAGAGTGGTGAGTGTTCCCTGGGGGAGGTGCGTGTGCAGTCCCCCGTGGGATCTGGTCTCCCGAGGTGTCTCCTGGCACACATGCTTTTTCTTTGTCAAAGTCCTGATGGGTCTGGAGACGTGGATGGACCAGACCCTGCTTCTGTGGGTGGCCAGTGAGGGCGCGCTCGACCCTTCAGTGTGCCCTCGTGGGTCTCGGTCGTCGGGCGTGACTTTTGCTCACCCCTCTGCAATTCCCTGAATCCCAGTCAGGAGGTGGGGACCGGCTCAGGCCGTCCTGGGTGCCCCGTCTAGGATGTTCTGGGCCCCAGGCACGTTCCCTGGTCAGGGCCTGCTAGTCTTGTGGGAAGCGACTCGCTGACGGTTCTTTCTTCTTTTTTCACATCGAAGCCAAATCCCCGTTCAGAGACTCGGGTGGACCAGTACCCCTACCCGTGTGGGCGAAACGTGGAAGACATCCCCATCCAGCTCCCTCTCCCTTGGTGTCCCTGCCCCCACTTTTGCTAGCACACGCCCCCTCTCCACTGCTCCTCTGTCCCCGGTCCGACCAGATGATCCCCCAGAACGAGAGCTCTGGCCTCATGTTTATGGGGTAGCACTGGGGACAGGTGGCTGAGCCAAGTTTCCCAGGTCCCTCCCTGCGAGTCGCAGATGGGCCCCGCTGTCGGCTGCTGTCATTTTGTCGCCCTTAATGGGCCTTTTTTTTTGCCACAAGATGAGTGCTGACACGACCTTCTTTGGTCCCCACTGGTTACTTCTCACCTGTGCTCTCAGCACTGTACAGAGAGCTTCCCACACTTCCAATGGCACAGTGAGCTATGATTTCCTTATTTTATGTACAGAAGATTCAGTAAGCTTCCCGAGTGATAGTACTAGGTATTGGCCAATTGAATCCAATCTTAGATTGTATTGCTTTAAAATAATTTTATTTATTTTATTTATGTTGGGGCGTGCTGTGTCTTCATTGCTGTGTAACCTGTTCTCCCTCTGTGGAGAGAGGGGGCCGTTCTATGGTTGTGTGTCTGGGCTTCTCATGGCTGTGGTTCCTCTTCAGGAGCATGGGCTCTGGGGCATGTGGGCTTCAGTGCCTGCTGAGTGTGGGCTCAACACTTGCAGTGTTGAGTTGTCTGACACCTTGATCAACTCCCCTCTTCCTCCCTTCATCCACCTCATTCTCCCAAGACACATTGGTGAAGGGGCCCTTGGAGGGCAGAGAGTCAGACCTGGAAAACCAATAAGCTCCCTGGGGCTGAATGGGCAGGGGAAATGCTAGCCACACTCCTCTCTTACCCTCCAAAGCCTCAAAGGTTCCTCCAGTCACCAGTGAACCTTTCGAGGTAAAGTGAAAGTGAAGTCGCTCAGTCGTGTCCGACTTTTCGTGACCCCAAGGACTGTAGCCTACCAGGCTCCTCCATCCATGGGATTCTCCAGGCAAGAGTACTGGAGTGGGTTGCCGTTTCCTTCCCCAGGGGATCTTCCCAACCCAGGGATCGAACCCGGTTCTCCCGCATTCTAGGCAGATGCTTTAACCTCTGAGCCACCAGGAACCCCCCTTAACCACCCCTCAGGGCTGCTGACCTGTCACAACTCAACTTCTCCCTTGCTCCCTTCTTCATCCTATGTAATTTCTCAGGGTTACCTCCATCTGCTCTAGTGTTTTGGTACTCCACCAGCATCTGGTAAATGTCACTGTTTTGGAGACACATGGGCTCTGTGTCCTTCCCTCTACCACTTGCCTACAAGCAAATGCAAAGGAAAACTGCAAAAACAGGGATAGAAAAAGTAGACCTTAAAAAATGCCTACCTCAAAAGACAAAAATAACCATTATATAATGATAAAAAGATAAATAAAAAATAGGATATAGCCCTTATTAATATATATGTACCCAATAAAGAGCATTGAAATATATAAAGCAAATACTAGTGATCATGAGGGAAAAATTTAATAATAATAGAATAATAAAGATGAATTTAAGCCAACTTTTTTTCACTCTCCTCTTTCACTTTCCTCAAGAGGCTTTTTAGCTCCTCTTCCCTTTCGGCCATAAGGGTGGTGTCATCTGCATATCTGAGGTAATTGATATTTCTCCTGGCAATCTTGATTCCAGCTTGTTTCTTCCAGTCCAGTGTTTCTCATGATGTACTCTGCATAGAAGTTAAATAAGCAGGGTGACAATATATAGCCTTGACGCACTCCTTTTCCTATTTGTAACCAGTCTGTTGTTCCAGGTCCAGTTCTAACTGTTGCTTCCTGATCTGCATACAGATTTCTCAAGAGACAGGTTAGTTGGTCTGGTATTCCCATCTCTTTCAGAATTTCCACAGTTTATTGTGATCCAAACAGTCAAAGGCTTTGGCATAGTCAATAAAGCAGAAATAGATGTTTTTCTGGAACTCTCTTGCTTTTTCCATGATCCAGCAGATGTTGGCAATTTGATCTCTGGTTCCTCTGCCTTTTCTAAAACCAGCTTGAACATCAGGGAGTTCGCAGTTCACATATTGCTGAAGCCTGGGTTGGAGAATTTTGAGCATTACTTTACTAGCATATGAGATGAGTGCAATTGTGCAGTAGTTTGAACATTCTTTGGCATTGCCTTTCTTTGGGATTGGAATGTAAACTGACCTTTTCCAGTCCTGTGGCCACTGCTGAAGAAAGTGAAGAGGAGCTAAAAAGCCTCTTGATGAAAGTGAAAGAGGAGAGTGAAAAAGTTGGCTTAAAGCTCAACATTCAGAAAATGAAGATCATGGCATCTGGTCCCATCACTCCATGGGAAATAGATGGGGAAACAGTAGAAACAGTGTCAGACTTTATTTTTTTGGGCTCCAAAATTACTGCAGATGGTGATTGTAAACATGAAATTAA
Organism: Capra ibex; assembly: GCA_006410555.1. NCBI lineage: Eukaryota > Metazoa > Chordata > Mammalia > Artiodactyla > Bovidae > Capra > Capra ibex. Next base: position 6,958 of record SJYO01040415.1, read on the forward strand.
AAGACGCTTACTCCTTGGAAGAAAAGTTATGACCAACCTAGATAGTATTTTCAAAAGCAGAAACATTACTTTTCCGACTAAGGTCCGTCTAGTCAAGGCTATGGTTTTTCCTGTGGTCAGGTATGGATGTGAGAGTTGGACTGTGAAGAAGGCTGAGTGCCAAAGAATGGATGCTTTTGAACTGTGGTGTTGGAGAAGACTCTTGAGAGTCCCTTGGACTACAAGGAGATCCAACCAGTCCATTCTGAAGGAGATCAACCCTGGGATTTCTTTGGAAGGAATGATGCTAAAGCTGAAGCTCCAGTACTTTGGCCACCTCATGCGAAGTGTTGACTCATTGGAAAAGACTCTGATGCTGGGAGGGATTGGGGGCAGGAAGAGAAGGAGACGACTGATGCCAGGGGCCAGCGTGAGGAACTCCGCCCATGGCAAAGGTCATGAGGAAGGAGGCTTGGCATATGCAAAGGCATGATCAAGCCTCAGGAAACCCCCTGTTCCTGAGCATCTACCCCAAAACCAGAGTCTGTTTTATGCTCTCACCTTCACCTCTGACTTTACAGGGGGCTCTCCCCCATAACCAATTCTCTCAGAGAAGGAGTTAACTTGCAGCTCCAAGTCAATAAAAATTCCTGGGCGTGACAAGAGTGTTTCAGCTTATGGACTCCTCTGAAGGTTATCTAGCCCACCTGTATAGGTTGGTCTAGCCACATGTGATTGTTTACAGCCTCCCAACCTGAGAGCCACGAGATGTTTTAGACTTACTAAAGGCAAATTATTTTGGGGAGTTGGAAATTATTAGTATAGTGGGTTGGTTAGGAATTATATTGGTGAAGGGTTTTTTATTTGTTGTGCCGATAATTGCTGCTAATTCTCTGCCCTGGGTGGGACAAGGGTGTCTTAGGTCAAACCTCTCTGCTGACAGACTCGCTTGTATGACAGGAGTATCCATACTCCTGCCACTACCTCTCAACCATAAACAGCACAGAGAGTTTTGGAGTATTTTGAAAGTCTTAATTAGCATAGGACTTTTCTCATTGTTGAGTCAATGATTGCCGCCAGGCCTCCATATCCTTAGGCACCTGGGAATATATTAATCAATGTATTTGGAATATTGAAAAGGAAATATAGTAGTTTTTAAGGTGAGCAAATACTAGACTTTTTGAGTGAATGAATGTTCTCTTTTGTAATAGATCACTGTAATTTGCTATAAATCTCTGCATCCTTGCTATGTAAAAATGTAACTTTATCACTATCTTAAGACTAAATAGATCTTAAGGGGAACATTGGTGAAAGGATTTTCATTTGTTGGGTTGATGTTTGCTGCTAAATCTCCATGTTCCCTGCCCTTATAATGAATATAACTAGCATTTAGGAGAAATAAGTATTAACCTTTAAGCATATAGGAGAAATAAGCATTAACTTTTAAGATTAATCATGTTAACCTTGGGTTAAATAAATTCCTTTCTTGATTATAACTCACTACACCCTCACCCTATAGGAATGCAACTTTATTTGGAGGGTGGTGCCTGGTTTAAGAAAAAACACCCTTGGAAGAAATAAGTTTTTTGGTTATCAGAACGAAAGGATCATAAAATGTCAGCAGGTCTCACTCATGGCCAGAAGATGATGTAAAATCCCTAAGACCTTTTTATGTGAAGCACTTGATTTTGATAAAGGTCAGGACTGCTGACCCCCACGTGACTCCATATTCATCCTTATATGTAACAAAAGGTATATAAGCAAACCCCAAAATAAAGAAATCGGATCAGTTTCCAGAAAGACTGATTCCCCCATGTTGTTTCTTTCTTCCTCCCCGTTTTTCTGGCTGAATTCCCATCTGGAGCATGGATGCTATTCCACATAAACCAAGTTATTCAGCCTCTTTTTCTCCACTAATTTTCCTACTACACTATCTGTTTCTAATCTCTCTATATTTCTGTAATTAAATATGCATTTTTCCAAGGGTGCTGATGCCGTCCCCACCTTCAAATTCCCTGGATCCACTGGGGCTGGACCCCGGCAGACCGAGGATGAGATGGCTGGATGGCATCATGGACTCGATGGACGTGAGCCTGAGTGAACTCCGGGAGATTGTGATGGACAGGGAGGCCTGGCGTGCTGCAATTCATGGGGTTGCATGGAGTCGGACATGACTGAGTGACTGAACTGAACTGAAAGATGAATTTTAATACCCATCTAAAATTAATGGACGGATCCTCCAGGCAGAAAATCAATAAGGCAATGGTGATCTTAACTGATATATTAGACCATTTAATCTTAATCAGTAACTACAGGACATTACCTCCAAAATGGTAGAATGCACTTTCAATTGCACATGAAATATTCTCCAAGATGTTATTCTAGTTCACAAAACAAGCCTCAGCAAACTTAATAAGATAAAAATTATATCAAGGATTGTTTTTCAACTGCAGTGGTATGAAACCAGACATCAAATACAGAAACAAAAGTAGGGAAAAAATAAATACCTGGATAATGAAGATGTTACTAAAAAAGAAATGTGTCAATGAAGAAATTAAAGAAGAAATAAAAATACGTACATATTAAAGCAGATGAGAATGAAAGCACATCATTACATAATCTTTGTAATGACTGGAGCAAAAGAAATTTAAAGAAAAACGATACCTGAAGAAGCCAAAAACCTCTCAAAAGCAACATACGCTGTTACCTAAAATATGTAGAAAAACAACTCTATGGTGGGGGGAACCTAGAAGGAAGAAAATAATAAATCTGAAAGGGAATAAATAAAGTTGAGAAAAATAAAATAGAAGAGATCCATAACACCAAGAAATTTTTTAAAGATAAAATAATTGATAAATGTTTCTGTTCAGTTCAGCCAACCCTAAATATATCAGTCCTGAATATTCACTGGAAGGACTAATGCTGAAACTCTAATACTTCGACCACCTGATGTGAAGAATTGACTCATATGAAAAGACCCTGATGGTGGGGAAGATTGAAGGAGGAAGGAGAAGGGGATGACAGAAGATGAGATGGTTGGATGACATCACCGACTCAGTGGACATGAGTTTGAGTAAACTCTGGGAGTTGGTGATGGATAGGCAGGCCCAGCGTGCAACAGTCCATGTGGTCGAAAATAATCAGATATGACTGAGTGACAGAACTTCACCTGACTTGACACTGAATTAATCTATTATAAAAAAGTTAAGAGTAACAGAAAAGGTAAAAAGGCAGTCTGTTCAGTGATGGTTCTAGGAAAACTGGACAGCCCCTCGTAAAACAGTGAGATTAGAACATTGTCTTATGCCACACACAAAACAAACTCTAACTAGTAAAATCCTTACTGTAAAATATTAAATTATAAGACTCCTAGAAGAAAAAGTGCCAGGAGCCAGCGTGAGGGATCCTGCCTGTGACAAGGTCATGCGGAAGGAAGCCTGACAAAATGCAAGGACGTGATCAGGCTTCAGGGGTTCCCCCTGGAATTTCCTGAGCATCCACCCCCCAAGACCAAAGTCTGCCTGCTTTACTGTGTTATGCTTTCCACCTACTCTTTTGTCATTAACAGGGGGCTGTCCCCCCACCACCTTTTTCTGGAAAAAATTAGAGCTTTTAGATAATAAATCTCCTGGGCATAATACGAGCGTTTCAATCCAAAAACCACTCTGATGGCTTTCTAGCCTGCCTACAGGACTCATACAGCTGCGCATGTGATTGTTTGAGGCCTCCTGACTGCAGGAGACACAGGAAGCTTAAAACATCCTAGGAATGTAGGGGCTTCTGAAGAGTCAAAATCATTAGAATAGGACTGATTAAAGGTTTCATTTGTTGAGCCGATATTTGCTGCCAAATTTTCATATCTTTTATTTTTAGATATAGTTGGTGTATAGAAAAACAGGTAGTAGACCTGGTATTAGCAACATTAGATCTTTGAGTTAAGTATTTTCTTTGTTATAACCCACTGCACCTTTGTTCTACAGGAATGTAACTTTATTTAGTACTTTGAGGGTGATGCAGAGTAAAGAAAAAAGCACTTCTAGGGAGAAGGAGTTTTCTGGTTGATAGACAATTATCCAGGAAGAGAGCCATAAAAATGTTAACAGGCCTCTTGGTCAGAAGATAGTGTAAACCACCTGAGACCTTTTGTATATGGAAGGGTATGCAAAAAGAAAGCCTTGTCTGTCTCAGTGAGGGTCAGGACTGCTGCCCCCGCATAACTCTGCATATTCCACTATTTCTTTATGTACAACTTGGGGTATATAAGCTGATTTTGAAAAATAGTTTTTGGAGTCTTGCACCGATGCTGGGCTTCCCCATGTCATTCTTTTCTTTTTCTGGCTGAATTCCCATCTGGAGNAGTGCCAGGAGCCAGCGTGAGGGATCCTGCCTGTGACAAGGTCATGCGGAAGGAAGCCTGACAAAATGCAAGGACGTGATCAGGCTTCAGGGGTTCCCCCTGGAATTTCCTGAGCATCCACCCCCCAAGACCAAAGTCTGCCTGCTTTACTGTGTTATGCTTTCCACCTACTCTTTTGTCATTAACAGGGGGCTGTCCCCCCACCACCTTTTTCTGGAAAAAATTAGAGCTTTTAGATAATAAATCTCCTGGGCATAATACGAGCGTTTCAATCCAAAAACCACTCTGATGGCTTTCTAGCCTGCCTACAGGACTCATACAGCTGCGCATGTGATTGTTTGAGGCCTCCTGACTGCAGGAGACACAGGAAGCTTAAAACATCCTAGGAATGTAGGGGCTTCTGAAGAGTCAAAATCATTAGAATAGGACTGATTAAAGGTTTCATTTGTTGAGCCGATATTTGCTGCCAAATTTTCATATCTTTTATTTTTAGATATAGTTGGTATATAGAAAAACAGGTAGTAGACCTGGTATTAGCAACATTAGATCTTTGAGTTAAGTATTTTCTTTGTTATAACCCACTGCACCTTTGTTCTACAGGAATGTAACTTTATTTAGTACTTTGAGGGTGATGCAGAGTAAAGAAAAAAGCACTTCTAGGGAGAAGGAGTTTTCTGGTTGATAGACAATTATCCAGGAAGAGAGCCATAAAAATGTTAACAGGCCTCTTGGTCAGAAGATAGTGTAAACCACCTGAGACCTTTTGTATACGGAAGGGTATGCAAAAAGAAAGCCTGGTCTCAATAAGGGTCAGGACTGCTGCCCCCGCATAACTCTGCATATTCCATTATTTCTTTAGGTACAACTTGGGGTATATAAGCTGATTTTGAAAAATAGTTTTTGGAGTCTTGCACCAATGCTGGGCTTCCCCATGTCATTCTTTTCTTTTTCTGGCTGAATTCCCATCTGGAGTGGGGAAGCTTACCATGTATACTTACTTGTCCCAGCTTCTAAGGTCCGTAAGAGAGAGAGCCCAAGGCGGGGCACTCTCCGATATTCAAACGGATGCCGGTGGCCTAACGTAGATGGTGCAGATTCCTTGTCTGGAATTTTATTGGTTTTCCCAGTGAGCCAAGTTATTCAGCCTCTTTTTCTCCACACTAAATTTCCTACTAGACTATTTCTTCCTAATCTAATCTTTTATCTCTAAATAAATAAGTTTTCCTCACCTATCCATCTCCCCTTCAAATCACCCTGGATCCACCAGGGCTAGACCCCAGCAAAAAAGTAAGCAGAACAATCTTTATTATCAGTTATGGTATTAGTTTAAAAATCTATTTACTAAGGCAAAAAAAAAACAAAAAAACAAGAGCAAGCAAATGAGACAAATTCAAAACCTTTTTGTAACACAGGAAACCACAGATAAAACAAAAAGACATCCTATAGAATAAGAAAGAATATTTACAAATGATACGATTGGTAAAGAATCTATCTTTCAGTGCAGGAGATGCATGTTTGATCCTTGGTCTTGGAAAATCCCCTGGAGGAGGAAACAATAATCCACTCTAGTATTCTTCCCTAGAAAAATCCCACAGACAGGAAAGCCTGGCAGACCACAGTCTAGGTGGTCGCAAAATGTCAGACACAACTGAGTGACTGAACACACACATATGACTAACAAGAAGTTAATATTCTAAATTAATAGCTCAACCATATTAATACAAAAAATTCAATAAGTTAATAAAGACTACTAAATCAAAAATGAGGAAAGATCTGAAAAGACATTTATTCAAAGAAGATATGCCAACGGTTTTAGTGCCTGTGGGCATATTTTTAAAAGCTTAGTTTTAACATTGCTAAGTATTAGAGAAATGCAAATCAAAATGAGATATTATCTTACATCTGTCAGAAAGTCTAGTGATAAACAATGTTGAAGAGAAAATTGAGAATGGAAGCCCCTTTTGCACTCTTGATGGATATAAAAACTGGTACAATCACTATGGAAAGATCATAGAGATTCCTCAAGAATTAAAATAGAATTTTCATATGAATTAACAGTTCCATACCTGTGTATAACTCTGTAAAATCTCAAACTACTAATTTGAGAAAAATACTTATACCCAAATATTCATAGCAATGTGATTTACAATAGCCAAGATATGGAATCAATCCAAATGCACATTAATAGATGAATGGATAAAGAAAATATAATGCATATACCTCAATATATTATACATTTATGGAATATTATTGAATCATAAAAAGAAATAGAAGTTACCTGTAGAACAATGTAGATGAACTTAGAGAATATTATGCTTAGTCAAATAAATCCAAGGCAAATACTATATGATAACACTTATATGTGTTAAAAAAAAAAGACATCAGTGAATGAAGCAAAACAGAAACTGACTCCCAGATATATAAAACAGACTGATGGTTGCCAAAATGAAAGGGGGAAGGAAATGAACAAATAGTGATATGAGAGTAAGTGATACAAACTACTATATATAAAAAGATCAGAAAAAGGGATATACTTTATAGCTTAGGAAACTGTAGCCATTATAGCTAATGAATACTGAATCACTATGATGTGTACCTGAAACTAATATAATACTGTAAATTACCGATACTTCAATTTTCAAAAAGCCTACAGTGTGTATTGCTGATCCTTTTCACATTGTTTGCACTGTTTGCTGAACCCAAGACAGGCCAAGCTAGAGCTAAGAGCCTGGAAGATGACGTAAGGAGCCATGGGAACTGCAGACATGTGTATTCTCTCCTGGCTGGCATGGCAGCCGTAACACGATATCTGTCCTGGCTGATGCAGCAGCCATAGCCACAGCCATAATGTAGCCGTAACAGAGCCGTAATAAAGCCGTGACATCACTGCATATGAATTAACTGTGAGTCACTCCAGTGTAGTCATGAAGCAGCAGCAGCCGGGGATTTCACGGTGACAGGCTGTGACCAGGTGATTGCCTCATGACACTCATGCACAGTGCTATAAATGATCTCAGCAATTACATAACAATGCAAAGTCATTAATTACAGAACAATGGATGAGAGAGCATGAGAGTGTGGGGCAAGAGGGCCTGACTGGCACCATTGTCTTAATTTTCCCACAATCCACCCCTTCAGCATCTCTTGCCTCACAATCTATGTGCAATCTATCTTCCAAGATATTCCCTTGACAAGTAAAACTGGCCTTTGAATTTACACCTTCCAACAGCAGTAGCTAAAACAACAAACATCTACATCCCCAATACATAGTAAAACACAACACCAGGTATCACCTGAAACTCAAGTTGCAGCCCTTACCCTCATGGGGCTAGAAAAGACACTCATCACATATGGAGTGCCTTTATTTTCCATGGGTAAGACCAAGCCACCATGTGTCCTTTGGAAATTGCAAAAAAGCCTCCACTGGGCTAACTCCACCCCTGCAGGATTTTTATTAAGGACACAAAAACACCCTACAGGTACCAGGCCTGTCCCTTCAAGGAGGGGATTTCCGTAGCATTGACAGCCTACCTGTAAGATTCCAAATCCTTTCATATTGTTCTAAGTCTGCAAAAGAATCAGAGGCTAGTAGTGCATCATAGAATGCAGCCCTTAGATTACAGTGTTCTACTAAATCTACACTGTAGGACACAGCCTTTATAGCACCCAGCTTTAAATCTACATCATAGGACACAGTCTGAATCTACATCATAGAGCGCAGCCTAGTTCGTAACCAGTTGGAAACCATAACCAACAATGTATGCACTAGAATTGGGAAACAACTCTGACTTGCAATAAACAAGTCTGCATTCAGCACCAATTTAAACCAAGGCCGTTACTCTCTGTGCATTAGCTGATGATCAGTGAATTGCACGTTCTACATGGGGACTCTGATCCCTGATTGGGCTCTTCAGGTGGGTACCTTGGTCTGAGCCCTATTCACAGAAGAAAAGAGCATCGTCTAAAGGAACATCCTTGGGCACCATGTAATCTTCTAACTGAATTGCCCATATATCTGGCTGTGGGTGCTTCACAAACTTGGTAAACTGATGTTCTGGTGTCAGTTGCCTCTGTAGCTCTAGGAGAAGAGCATTCTGCCAGCTGCCAGGAAATCAGACTTCATTTGCATTCTTATCGCCCAACAGGGCCTTTACCAGCTCTGGCCTCATTTGGATTCTTCACACTTCTAAGCCCCTTTGCCTGCTGCCATCCCTCGGTTTCTCCCAAGCTAGTCACCATTCAGGTCACCTTACAGAGGAGGCACCCCAAATAGGGTGCAAGAATAGCAGTCAGGGATCCAAATGTGGTGGATGAGGCATTGTTCAAAATGGCATCTCAGATACCACCAGTAAAACACTCGTTCTGTGCCTCTGGATATTTAACATTGTGTTAAATATCGACTGCTTTGTGCCCAGTTGTCTCACCAGTTGTGTCAACTCAGAATAGGTATGCCATTTATTCACAGTATCTGGGAGCTCTGCCGCATTTGCCCACATGATGTGGATGGCAGCGTCTCTCCATTCCATCAGGGGTGCGTTTGGTTAGGCAACCCTTGCATGACTTGCCTAGCATTTTGCAACATTTGCCTAAATGAGGGGCAAGTGGTTACAGATGCCAACAATTTTATCTCATCCCCAAACAAGTGATACCATTCATGCCTGTGTCCCAGTCACAAAAGCCATGTTGCCAAGGGTTCCCCAAGCGTTTGCTGAAACTGCTTTCCCAAGTTGACCAAGTCCACCTGAGTATATGGTCAATACGTTGTGAACTCAGTTACATCCAGGGCATCGTGTAGGGTACTGTTCATGCTTCAAGGCAGTCAGTAAAATCCACACCACTGTGCCAAGAGCAGTCTGTGCTGCTTTTTTCAGCAAATAGGAACTCACTGCCTGCACTACCTTTTCAGTGCTATCAGCTGAACCATCCACAACTTTCCAGTCTCCCGCTGGAGCCCAGGCCAAAAGGATCACAGCCACATGGTACCACATGCTATCTGATGGCCACTGGCTTCCTTCATCCAGTTGAGCCTCTGGCTCCCCTACAGGCTGGGTGGTATCCTGTCTATTCTTTCTCTGTGGAGCCTCAGGGTTCCTGTGCCTACTTACTGTGTATCCTGACAATTACTCCAATTGTCTTGCTGATCCTGGTCGCACAGTTTGCTGAACCCAGTGTAAGAAAGGTAAGAGCTAAGATACAAGAAAGAGACTCAAGGAGCCATAGGAACTGCAGACAGGTTTATTGTTTCCTGGCTTGCATGGCAGCCATAACACATCCTCTCCCCCGGCATAACACTCAGCATCCATAGCGTAACCATAACATAGTCATAGCACAACCATGATGTTGCTCCAGTGTAGCCCCAGTGCAGCAGCAGCCAGGGTTTTCATGGTGAAACTCATACAGGCATACTGCACCAAATAACCCTTCATCAAGCAAGCACCTTGTGACACACATGCTTAGTGCTAGAAGTGATACCAGCTATTATTTAACCACGTAAAATTATTGTTTACAGAACGTGGGGCAAAGGGTGTGAAAGCGTGAAGTGAGAGAGCCTGACTGGTGCCAACTTGTTAATGTGCCCACAAGGTGTTTTCCAATAAATAAATCATGGGAACAAACTCTTACCAAACAGAGAATATGAATAGAGACACTGATATTATAGAAACAAATAAAACAGAATTGAAGAAAAGAAATACAGAATAATATAATAATAACTGGAGAATTCAATGCAGTAGTTTCAGTAATGGATAGAATATCTAATTTAGAAAAAAGATAAGTAAATAAATAGGAAAAATGAACAACACTGTTCATTAAGAAAAAGATCTAACAAACACATATTAAGCACTTCATTACACAACAGTTATATACACATTATTCTCAATTGCACACAGAATATTTTCTAAGATAGCTCATATATCAGGCAATGAATAAGTGCCAATAAATTTAAAGTTTGAACTCCCTAAAATATCTGTTCAGCTCTAAATAAATGAAGCTACATGTCAACAACAAAGAAAATTCAAATTTTCACAAGCATGTCAAATTAAAAACCTCAAAACAGTGAATTAAAAAGAAAAATTACAGATGAAAAACAAAAAGAAAAACAAAGTATAACATACCCAAGACATATCTGAAGTAATTTAAAAAATCAAGATGAAGAAGTTGTGTTTATGCATCCAAAATGGAGCCAACAGGCCACCATTGATGTAGTTTCAGATATGTTCCTGCATTAATCAGAATTTGAACTTTCTCACCACAAGATATCTAAAAATGAACTACTAGAGGCTGCTATCGGCAACCTTGCAGTTTCAAAATCTTCTCCATTTCACAATTACGGAATTATTTTGAACCCCAACATCCTTAACTAATAAGCAACTTTATTTCTTGCCATCTCCAATCCTAACTGTTGACAAATAACTTATGAAGCTTTGTGTATTTTACATTTACAAACTTCCTACATCTGTAGTCTTTGAAATAAAATTCAAGTGCTTCTTGAATCTGTGTTTCTCAGGTTGTGGCACTAAGAAACTCTAAAAAAAATAGCACCCCTTTATTTTAGTGAGCATCTCATTCCTGAAATTTTGGTTAAGAATACTAAAATTTATAAAGTAAAATCAGAGTTAAATTTGTAGGAATAAATTTCCTACACTAAAATAAAGTTAGAAAAAAATCTGAATCAATAACTTAGGTTTATACTTTGAGTTCAGTCACTCAGTTGTGTATGACTCTTTGTGACCCCATGAATCACAGCATGCCAAGCTTCCCTGTCCATCACAAACTCCCAGAGTTCACCCAAAGTCATGTCCATTGAGTTGGTGATGCCATCCAACCGTGTCATCCTCTGTCGTCCCTTTCTCCTCCTGCCCACAATCCCTCTGAGCATCAGGGTCTTTTCCAATGAGTCAACTATTTGAATCAGGTGGCCAAAGTATTGGAGTTTCAGCTTCAGCATCAGTCCTTCCCATGAACAACCAGGACTGATCTCCTTTAGGATGGAGTGGTTGGATCTCCTTGCAGTCCAAGGGACTCTCAAGTACCGGAGTCCAGCCCTGGTGGATCCAGGGTAATTCGAAGCAGGGATGGAGTCAGCGACCAGGAAAGAACTATTTAATTAGAGATATAAAGAGGGATTAGGAAAGAATACTATAGTAGGAAAATTAGTGGAGAAAAGAGGCTGAATAACTTGGTTTATGCAGAGAACCAATAAAACCCTGAGACAAGGGGTTTGCACCGCCTACATAGGCCACAGGCATCTTCCTGGTCTCCCGGAGGAGCAGAGACACAAAGTGACTCCCTGTTCAGATCTTAGAAGCCCAGGCAAAATTAGTAGGCTCAGCGAGTTTCCACACTCCAGATGAGAATTCAGCCAGAAAAGAAGAGAACGAGAAAAGACATGAGGGAAAGCAGTCTTTCCAGGAACTGGTCTGTTTCTTTATTTTCCAGGTGCGCTTTTATACTTTGAGTTATACATAGAGATAAATGGAAAATACAAAGTCACGCGGGGTCAGCAGTCCTGACCCTTATTGAAACCATGCTTTCTTTCTGCATTCCTTCCGATATACAAAGTTCTCAGGTGATTTACATTATCTTCTGGCCAAGAGGCCTGCTAACATTTTATGACCTTTTCTGATGATGATTAGTCAATTAGAAAACTTATTGAAGGCACCAGATAAAGTTGCATCCCTACAAGGCAGAGGTCCAGTGGGCTATAATCAAGAAAAAAATTTACTTAGCCTAAGGTCTAACATGATTAATATCAAGGTTAATACTTATTTCTCCTATATGCTAGTTATATCAATTAGTGTGTATAAGGGGCAAGGGATATGGAGGCTTAGCAGCAAATATTGGCTCAACAATGAAACCTTCCACCAATATAATTCTTAACTAACTCGCTAATACTATACTAATAATTTTTTAGCTTCTCAAAAGAATCTGTTTTTAGAAAGTTTAAAGCATTTCATGCCTCTCACGGTTGGGAGGCTGTGAACAATCACATGTGGCCAGATAAACCTGTCAGGCAGGCTAGAGAGCCATCAGAGGAGTTTTTGGATTGAAACGCTCTTGTCACGCTCAGTATTCTTCACAGTCCAACTCTCACATCCATACATGACCATTTGAAAAACCATAGCTTTGACTAGACGAACATTTGTTGGCAAAGTAATGTCTCTTCTTTTCAATATGCTGTCTAGGTTGGTCATCACTTTCCTTACAAGGAGTAAGTGTCTTTTAATTTCATGGCTACAGTCACCATCTGCAGTGATTTTGAAGCCCAAAGAAATAAAGTCTGACACTGTTTCCACTGTTTCCCCATCTATTTCCCATGAAGTGATGGGATCAGATGCTATGATCTTAGTTTTCTGAATGTTGAGCTTTAAGCCAAATTTTTCACTCTCCTCTTTTGCCAGGGTCCAGCCCCGGTGGATCCAGGGTAATTCGAAGTGGCGACAACGTGGCGAGGAAAAACTTATTTATTTAGAAATGTGAAATAAATTAAGAAGAACTAGTATAGTAGGAAAATTTAGTGGAGAAAAGAGGCTGACTAACTTGGTTTACGTGGAGAACTAATAAAATCTCAGGACAAGAGATTTGCACCATCTACGTTGGGCCACAGGCCCCTGTTTGAATATCAGAGGGTGCCCCGCCTTGAGCTCCCTCTCTCACAGATCTTAGAAGCCAGGGCAAGTAAGAAGACATGGCGAGCTTCCCCGCTCCAGATGGGAATTCAGCCTGAAGACAGAGTAAAGAAGACAAGGGGGAAACCAGTCCAGTGACTGGCCCCTCCTCTATTGTTGTAAAGGCTTTTATACCTTTTTTTGTATATAGAGATCAATGGATAATATAAAATTATGCAGCGTCAGCAGCCCTGACTCTTATCAAGACCAGGCTTTCTCTCTGTATACCTAGATGTATACACAAATTTTAGGTGATTTACATAATCTTCTGGCCAGAAGGCCAATTAACATTTTACAGCCCTTTTCTGATAAGGGTTTGTCAACCAGAACACTTATTTGTCTTAAAAGTGTTGTTCTTCCCAAAGTTTGGTGCCACTCTCAGAAAGCACTAAATAAAGTTGCATTCTTACATAGCAAGGACACAGCAATTCATAACAATGAAAGAAGTACAGTGATTTATAACAAAGAGAAAAGTAATTAACTCAAAAGTCTAGTGTTGCTAACATCAAAACTACTATATTCCTTTTTCCATATCCCAATTACATTGATTAATATCCTTCAGGTGCCTAAAAGATAAAGAATATGGAGGCCTGGCAGCAGTCATTGATTCAACAGTGAAACCCATCACCAATACAATTTTTAGCTTTTTTAGAAAAGGCTCTGTATCTCTAAGATGCTCTAAGCTTCGTGCCTCTCGCGGTTGGGGGCTGTAAACAATTCACAAATTGTAAAAGTCCGGGGCAACCTGTCAGGCAAGTTAGAGAGCCATCAAAGGGGTTTAAGCTGAGACATTTTTTTTATATGCAGGAGACTGTTGACTGGAGCCCTAAGTTAATTCCTTTTAGAGGCAGAAGAGTGGAAAGCACAGTACAATAAGGCAGGCAGACTCTGGTTTTGGGGGCAGATGTTCAGGAAAACCCAAGGGAAAGCCCTGAAGCCTGACTCGCCTTGCCCATCAGGCCTCTCTGAATGACCTTGTCATGGGTGGGATCTCCCGTGCTGGTCCCCGGCACTCTTTCACTTTCATCAAGAGGCTTTTTAGTTCTTCTTCACTTTCTGACATAAGGGTGGCGTCATGTGCATATCTGAGGTTATTGATATTTCTCCTGGCAATCTTGATTCCAGCTTGTGCTTCTTCCCGCCCAGTATTTCTCATGATGTACTCTGCATATCAGTTAAATAAGCAGGGTGACAACATACAGCCTTGAGGTACTCCTTTTCCTATTTGGAACCAGTCTGTTGCTCCATGTCCAGTTTTAACTGTTTGTTTTTTACCTGCATACAGGTTTCTCAAGAGGCAGGTCAGGTGGTCTGGTATTCCCATCTTTTTCAGAATTTTCCAGAGTTTATTGAACACTGCACACATTGGGAGCATCTCCCCAAGCACTGTCCAGATAATGATGAAACGCATTATAATTAAAATTATAGAAACATCTCAGGAGTAAGGGAAGTTAAGGAGGGTTAATCAGAAGAATGTCTTCTGATAACATTATGTGCTGGGAGCCAGTGTGAGGAACTCCGCCCATGGCAAAGGTCATGAGGAAGGAGGCTTCGGCGTACACAAAGGTGGGATCGAGCCTCAGGAAACCCCCTGTTCCTGAGCATCTACCCCCCAAACCAGAGTCTGTTTTATGCTCTCACCTATACCTCTGACTTTACAGGGGGCTCTCCCCCATCACCATTTCTCTTGGAGAAGGAGTTAACTTGAAGCTCCAGTTAATAATAATTCCTGGGCTTGACAGGGGTGTTTCAACTTACAAACTCCTCTGAAGTTTCTCTAGCCTGCCTGAGCTGGTTCGTCCAGCCAGATGAGACTTTTTACAGCCTCCCAACTGTGAGAAGCACAAGATTATTTAAAACTTTCTAAATACAGACTCTTTTGAGAAGTTAGAAAATTACTAGTATAGTATTAGTGGGTTGATTAGAAATTATATTGGTGAAGAGTTTTTCATCTGTTGAGCCAATATTTGCTGCTAAATCTCCATATTCCCTGCCCTTATAATGAATATAACTAGCAAATGGGAGAAATAAGTATTAACCTATAAGATTAATCATGTTAAACCTTAGGTTAAGTGAATTCCTTTCTTGATTGTAACCCACTACAACCTCACCCTATAGGAATGCAACTTTATGTGGTACCTTCAGAGAGTGGCACCTGGTTTAAGAAAAAACACCCTTGGAAAAAATAAGTTTTCTGGTTGACTGACCATTATCACAAAGGGCCATAAAATGTCAGTAGGCCTCATGGCCAGAAGATGATGCAAAACCTCTAAGACCTTTGTATAATTTTATATGAAGCACCTGATTGTGACAAGGGTCGGGTCTGCTGACCCCCCGTGACTCTGTATTCATCCCTATGTATAACAAGAAGGATATAAGCAAACCTGAAAAATAAAGAAATTGGATCAATTTCTGGAAAGACTGATTCCCCCGTGTCATTCTTTCTTTCCCCTTCTGGCTAAATTCCCATCTGGAACGTGGGTACTCACCAAGCTTGCTAATTTTGCCTGGGCTTCTAAGATCGGACAAGGGAGGCCTCAGTGCCTCCTCTCCTTCGGGAGAATGGAAAGACGCCTGTGGCCTACGTAGGTGGTGATTGGTATTCCACATAAACCAAGTTATTCAGCTTCTTTTTCTCCACTAATATTTCCTACTACACTATTCTTTTCTAATCTCTCTCTATATCTGTAATTAAATAATTTTTTTCCTAGGATGCCTATTCTGCCTCCCCTTCAAATTACCCTGGATCCACTGGGGCTGGACCCTGGCAATTATGTGACCAGTATCCTTTATATCATGGGTATAATCTCTCCCATCTTCACATGGTATAATATCTGCCTCAGGAAAGCACCTTGCACCTCAGGAAAACATTCTTGGTTTGCATTATACAGTGTTGCTCAGTCACTTTCTTTTCTATTGTGCTTTAGTTCTAATAAGCATATTCCATGGATAGAAAAGTGGAGGAAATTAAATATTTCTATTTGTGAATTAGGCAAATTTTGGATGCCTATGTAATTTATTCCTTTTCAAATACTACTTTCTAAAAGTGAAAAAGTACACTTGTAGTTAGAGTTAAAATACACATATGTTAAAAAGTAGAGTTCTTTATAATCATTTACTCAATGGACATGAGTTTGAGCAATCTCCAGGGGACAGTGAAGGACAGGGAAGGCTGGCATGCTGCAACACATGGGGTCACAAACATTAATTATTTTAAACACATAATCAGTAATACTTTCTAAATTATTGGTATAACATTATTGGTGTTACAAATTTTTATTGATTTTTTGCCCAGGGAGCCCTAACACGGGGCAGCCCAGCAACTGCTTGCAAAGGCCTCCCATGGCTCTTTTCTTCCTTCTGCCAGAGCTAGCTTTGCTCTCCTCCCCAGCATTGGGCGCCCAAGGGGCTGGCCCCCCACCCCTCACCAGGGGCCCATGGGAGGTGCCAGGTCCCCTCAGCTAGGTGACCCCTGCATGGCACCCTGATGTGGTGTTGATACACTCCTGAAGCCTCCTTCCCTATGGGCAGTACTGTGCTGACCTAGAAATGTGTTTGCAAGGCTCGGAAAGTGTAGGGTGACACACGACCCTGACTTGGGAATTGAGGCTCTTGGAGCAGGCTTGGTGGTCTGACCTCTGAGGAGCCAAACCCCAGCTGTGAGGAGAGCCCTGAAAACACATTCTCTCACCTGCCTTTCCTTCCTCCAAGATAGATAGCTTTCCCAGACTCTTGTGTGCTGAGAGTCACACAGGGCTGGAATGTACTTGCTTTAATGTTGTTATTCAGTAGCAATTGCCCCTGAGGACCTGCACCTAGGTTGATCTCCCACACTCACAGGCAAATCAAAGTGACCTCTAAATGAGTAAGCTCTTTGCATCAAGTGGCCAAAGTATGGAGTTTCAGGTTCATATTTGTCCTTTCAATGTATATTCAGGCGTGATTTCCTTTAGGATGGAGTGGTTTGGTCTCCACAGTTCAAAAGCACCAAATCTTTGATGGTCAACTTTCTTTATAGTCCAACTTTCACATCCATACATGACACATGGATAAACCATAGCCTTGGCTAGGCAGATCTTTGTTGGCAAAGTAACATCACTGCTTTTTAGCATGCTGTCTAGTTTGGTCATCACTTTCTTTCCAAGTCATAAGCGTTTTTTCAGAGAACGCAGTGCCAACCCACTTCAGTACTCTTGCCTGGAAAACCCCATGGATGGACAAGCCTGGTAGGCTGCAGCTCATGGGGTCGCTAAGAGTGGGACACGACTGAACGACTTCACTTTCACTTTTCAATTTTATGCATTGGAGAAGGAAATGGCAAACCAATCCAGTGTTCTTACCTGGAGAATCCAAGGGACAGGGTAGCCTGGAGGGCTGCCGTCTATGGGATCTCAGAGAGTCAGACATGACTAAAGTGATTTAGCAGCAGAAGTAGCAAGCCTCTTTTAATTTCATGGCTGCAGTCACCATCTGCAGTGACTTCCGAGCCCCCCAAAATAAAGTCTGCTGCTGTTTCCACTGTTTTTCCACCTATTTGCCATGAAGTGATGAGGCCAGTTGCCATGATCTTAGTTTTCTGAATGTTGAGCTAAGGTAGCTCTTACACTCTCCTTTTTCACTTTCATCAAGGGGCTCTTTAGTTCTTCTTCCCTTTCTGCCATAAGGGTGGTGTCATCTGTATATCTGAGGTTATTGATATTTCTCCTGGCAATCTTGATTCCAGCTTGTGCTCCATCCAACCCAGCATTTCTCACGATGTACTCTGCATATAAGTTAAATAAACAGGGTGACAATATACAGCCTTGACAAAATTCCTTTTCCTATTTGGAACCAGTCTGTTGTTCCATGTCCAGTTCTAACTGTTTCTTCCTGACCTGCATACAGATTTCTCAAGAGGCAGGTCAGGTGGTGTGATATTCCCATCTTTTTAAGAATTTCCCCCACTTTATTGTGATCCACACAGTCAAAGGCTTTGGCATAGTCAATAAAGAAGAAATAGATGTTTCTCTGGAACTCTCCTGCTTTTTCCTTGATCTAGTGGATGTTGGCAATTTGATCTCTGGTTCCTCTGCCTTTTCTAAATCCAGCTTGAACATCTGGAAGTTCATGGTTCATGTATTGTTGAAGCCTGGCCTGGAGAATTTTAAGCATTACTTTACTAGCGTGTGAGATGAGTGCAACTGTGAGGCAGTTTGAACATTCTTTGTCATTGCCTCTTTTGGGGACTGGAATGAAAACTGACCTAAGAACCTAGAGGTTTTCAATTGCATGCACTAAAAGAACCAGCTTTGCAGTTTCCAAGAAAAAAAAAAAGTTTCATTTTAACCAATTTTCTCTCAAATCTAAGGAATATCATGGTCATCCTGCATCAAAAAGTCATCTTTCCTTTATATAGTCATAGTTTCATGCCTAAATTATAGACCAAATAATGCTCAAGTTGACTCTGATACCAGGGGCAGATCAGCTGATAAAAAGCTTGGATTGTCCCTCTGGAGGGAAGTGAGACCTTGGCCCCATCAGAAGAATCTGAGGGGTTAAGGGAATTTGAAGGAAAACTTGGTCCATTGCCAGAGTCCAGCCTCGGTGGATCTAGGGTAATTCGAAGTGGGGACAGTGTGGCGAGAGAGATCTATAGATTTAGACAGAGATAAGGAAAGAATGTTGTAGATAAGAAAATAGAGGAGAGAAAGAGGCTGATATTCCTTTGTTTACACAGAAAGCCAATAAAACTCCGAGACAAGGAGTTTGCCCTGTTCACGGAGGCCACAGGTGCCCTCCTGGTCTCCCGAGGGAGTGAAGACGCAGAACGTCTTCCCGTTCAGGTCTTAAAAACCCAGGCAGATAAGTGAACGCAGGGAGCCTCCATGCTTTCTTTTTCGGGGGTCAGCCTGAAAAAGAAAGTAAGAGAGAGGAAAAAAAGAGACACGGGGTGACCAATCTTCTTTGAGTGAGGCCCGTTATTTTATTTTTAAAAAGACTTTTATACCTTTCCCACAAATGATATTGTGTATATTATCTTCTGGCCTTGGAGGCCTGTGAAATATTTTATGACCCTCCTTTGTTTTTTGTTTTTTTTTTGTTTGTTTTGTTTTTGTTTTTAACTTTATTTATTTATTTATTTTTTAAATTTTAAACTCTTTAATTCTTACATGCATTCCCAAACATGAACTCCCCTCCCACCTCCCTCCCCATAACATCTCTCTGGGTCATCCCCATGCACCAGCTCCAAGCATGCTGTATCCTGCATCAGACATAGACTGGCGATTCAATTCTTACATGATAGTATACATGTTAGAATGTCATTCTCCCAAATCATCCCACCCTCTCCCTCCCTCTGAGTCCAAAAGTCCATTATACACATCTGTGTCTCTTTCCCTGTCTTGCATACAGGGTCGTCATTGCCATCTTCCTAAATTCCATATATATGTGTTAGTATACTGTATTGGTGTTTTTCTTTCTGGCTTACTTCACTCTGTATAATCGGCTCCAGTTTCATCCATCTCATCAGAACTGATTCAAATGAATTCTTTTTNCAAGTGGTTGACCAGTTTTCCCAGCACCACTTGTTAAAGAGATTGTCTTTACTCCATTGTATATTCTTGCCTCCTTTGTCAAAGATAAGGTGTCCATATGTGTGTGGATTTATCTCTGGGCTTTCTATTTTGTTCCATTGATCTATATGTCTGTCTTTGTGCCAGTACCATACTGTCTTGATGACTGTGGCTTTGTAGTAGAGCCTGAAGTCAGGCAAGTTGATTCCTCCAGTTCCATTCTTCTTTCTCAAGATTGCTTTGGCTATTCGAGGTTTTTTGTATTTCCATACAAATCTTGAAATTATTTGTTCTAGTTCTGTGAAAAATGTTGCTGGTAGCTTGATAGGGATTGCATTGAATTTGTAAATTGCTTTGGGTAGTATACTCATTTTCACTATATTGATTCTTCCGATCCATGAACATGGTTATGACCCTCCTTTGATAAAGGCTGCTCAACCAGAAAACTTATTTTCCCTCAAAGTGTTTTTTCTTTGTATTTCTAATCTATGTCAGCCTCAGAAAGTATCAAACAAAGTTACATTTCTCACGGAGCAAAGGTGCAGTAACTTACAACAAAGAAAGAATCAACTAGCTCAAAAGTCTGATGTGGTTAATTTCAAGGCTACACTTGTTTTTCTTACATTCCAACTATGTTAACTAATGCACTCCCATGTGGAGAGTGGATAAGGGATATGGGAACTTGGCAGCAAGCATTGGCTCAACAGTGAAATCTTACACCAGCACTATTCTAACAGCTTTTAACTCTTTGAAAGGCTCTATGTTTTAGGCTTCCCGTGCCTCTCACAGTCGAGGGGCTGTAAACAATCACATGCGTAGCTGTAAGAGTCTGGATAAACCTGCCAAGCAAGCTAGAATGCTAACAGAGGGGGTTTGATTTGAAATATTCTTCTCATGTCCAGGAGAGTTATTAGCTAGAGCCCTAAGTTGATTTTTTCCAGAGAATGGTGGTCAGGGATAGCCCCCTGTTAATGTCAGAGGAGTTGGTGAAAGGCAGAAAATAGTAAGACAGACAGATTCTGGTTTTGGGGTAGAAGCTTGAGAATGGGGGCGCCTCGAGGCCTGATCTCACCTTTGCCCATCAGACTTCTTCCTCATGACTTTGCCATGGGCGGGATTCCCCACGCTGTCTCCTGGCAGTCCATCCTACATGTACCATAATCTTAATTAATGCTTATTTACTTTACTAAAGTAAAAAAAATTATAAAAACAAATATAAATCACTGAAAGGTAAAGAAATTCATAATCTGTGATCAAAAACTTCATTCTAAGAAAACTGTGTTCTCTTAACCTAGAGAGTAGACTAAATTCCAGTCTGGGGCCAGCTTACCAGATAACAAACAACTGTTTGATAAAAACAACTGTTTATGGGTAAGCTTAGAAAAGTCTTTTCCATATATCTTGAAGGAGCAGTATTTTTGCAAAGGCATCAGTATGAAACCATAGAAGGCAAGTTTAAAACGTGATTAAATTGAAACTGACAAAGTAATCTAGTCATTGCTATGACTTGAAACACTTGAATACGATAGCTAGAATTATAACTGACAGTATTTTACCAGAACATATCAGATTTTCATGAATGTCACATAATTTCTAGGATATCTATACTAGTATCATCAATCATACAATATAACTTGAGAAGATTCATCACTCTTTCTGACAACACTTCCCATGTAGTTTAACATGCCAAATGAACTCAAGTTGTTAAATATCGCTCTTTGGGAGCTCTCAGGGGCCCTCTGAAGCATCTCAAAGTTAGCTAGAAATCAATTATTTAGGAAGGTTTGTTCATAAATATCAAAAGGGTTTATAACAGTCAGGTAGGATCACATAAGTTACTGTGAAACAATACTTCTCCACTTAGCCAAAATTAACAATAGATTTCAAAGGTAAACCTAGAACAGATCACTTAAGAGATAAAGAAACTTAAAATCCATTAGCAAAGGCAGTTCAACATCTCAAGAAAGCTTGTACAAGGCACAAAACTCTTTTCTGGGGGTTAATTTTCCATAAAACCTCCTTATCTCTTTCTGTACCCATTCCTTTGCTTCTCTCATCCTGGAACTGCCACCTGTAAGTCAGAACTACTTCTTTTTCCTTTATAAAATGCAATTTCATTCCTCATACCTTCTTTAATAACAAGACATACATTTTCCTTAGGCAACCAAGAGCTGACTTTTATATTGGCATTCTATAGGTTGGCGAACATACACATCAGTGATACTATCAAAAAAAAATTGCTTTCTTATAGTGAACATCTTAGGATGGCACCAGACACTATTCAGGATAGTAAAAAATCTCTTTAGTTTCTGTGTAAGAGGAAGGTCCTGTCAAGTACTGAATGTTTCAGAACCTTAATTTATTTGGAAATGACCTAGCTATTCAATACACTGTCGTCACTTCAGTTCAGTTCAGTTCAGTTGCTCAGTCATGTCCGACTCTTTTCGACCCCATGAATCGCAGCACGCCAGGCCTCCCTGTTCATCACCATCTCCCAGAGCTCACTCAGACTCACGTCCATCGAGTCCGTGATGCCATCCAGCCATCTCATCCTCGGTCGTCCCCTTCTCCTCCTGCCCCCAATCCCTCCCAGCATCAGAGTCTTTTCCAATGAGTCCACTCTTCTCATAAGGTGGCCAAAGTACTGGAGTTTCAGCTTTAGCATCATTCTTTCCAAAGAAATCCCAGGGTTGATCTCCTTCAGAATGGACTGCTTGGATCTCCTATCAGTCCAAGGCACTCTCAAGAGTTTTCCCCAACACCACAGTTCAAACGCATCAATTCTTCGGTGCTCAACCTTCTTCACAGTCCAACTCTCACATCCGTACATGACCACAGGATAAACCATAGCCTTGACTAGATGGACTTATGTCAGCAAAGTAATGTCTCTGCTTTTGAATATGCTATCTAGGCTGGTCATAACTTTTCTTCCAAGGAGTAAGCGTTTTTTAATTTCATGACTACAATCACCCTCTGCAGTGATTTTGGAGCCCCCCAAAATAAAGTCTGACACTGTTTCCACTGTTTCCCCAACTATTTCTCATGAAGTGATGGGACTGGATGCCATGATCTTCGTTTTCTGAATGTTGAGCTTTAAGCCAACTATTTCGCTCTCCTCTTTCACTTTCATCAAGAGGCTTTTTAGCTCCTCTTCCCTTTCTGCCATAAGGGTGGTGTCATCTGCATATCTGAGGTTATTGATATTTCTCCCAGCAATCTTGATACCAGCTTGTGTTCCTTCCAGTCCAGTATTTCTCATGATGTACTCTGCATAGAAGTTAAATAAGCACGGTGACAATATACAGCCTTGATGTACTCCTTTTCCTATTTGGAACCAGTCTGTTGTTCCATGTCCAGTTCTAACTGTTGCTTCCTGACCTGCATACAGATTTCTCAAGAGGCAGGTTAGGTGCTCTTGTATTCCCATCTCTTTCAGATTTTTCCACAGTTTATTGTGATCCATACAAAGGCTNAGCTAACTATTTCGCTCTCCTCTTTCACTTTCATCAAGAGGCTTTTTAGCTCCTCTTCCCTTTCTGCCATAAGGGTGGTGTCATCTGCATATCTGAGGTGATTGATATTTCTCCCAGCAATCTTGATACCAGCTTGTGTTCCTTCCAGTCCAGTATTTCTCATGATGTACTCTGCATAGAAGTTAAATAAGCACGGTGACAATATACAGCCTTGATGTACTCCTTTTCCTATTTGGAACCAGTCTGTTGTTCCATGTCCAGTTCTAACTGTTGCTTCCTGACCTGCATACAGATTTCTCAAGAGGCAGGTTAGGTGCTCTTGTATTCCCATCTCTTTCAGATTTTTCCACAGTTTATTGTGATCCATACAAAGGCTTTGGCATAGTCAATAAAGCAGAGATATTCAGGTAAACAAAATCTGGAGAAACTACTGTAAGTTCAATTCAGTTCAGTTGTTCAATCGTGTCTGACTCTTTGCGACCCCATGGACTGCAGGATTCCAGGCTTCCCCATCCATCACCAACTCCAGGAGCTTCCTCAAACTCATGTCTATTGAGTCAGTGATGCCATCCAACCATCTTATCCTCTGTTGTCCCCTTTTCCTCTACTTTCAATTGAGACTATTATAGACAGTTATTTTAAAGTATAATTATTTTAATAGTTTATCTAAAAGCTCATACCACATTCACATTTTTTAGGAGGTTTTTTTTTTTGGTTTGTTTTGTTTTTAGAGGTACTTTCTTTGTTGACAAGCTGTTAGAGGAAGCACGCTGATTGAAACCACCCACCCTGGCCAGGCACCATAGTAACCATTTGCATGAGTTGTTTCATGATGAGATCCTGATAAGGAATATGGAACTAATAAGCCACCACCAACCAGAAGAGTTTGGGAAAGATCTAAAGGAGACACTGCATGTCCGTCCACTTCCCAGAATCCCTCTCGCTAGCATCCATTTTGGCTGAGTGATGCGTGTGCCACCAGGAAAGACTCTGAATTAGAATGATTGGCCAAAGACCACCCGGAAACTAGTCCCATCAGCATAAAACCTGAGACTGTGAGCCACACGGCAGAGTAGTTCTCCTGGGTTCCCTTCCCCTACTGCTCTCCACCCGGGTGCCCTTTTCCAGTAATATCTCTTGCTTTGTTAGCACATGTGTCTCCTTGGACAATTCATTTCTGAGTGTTAGACAAGAGCCCAGTTTTGGGCCCTGGAAGGGGTCCCTCTTCCTGCAACAAAGCTTGTGACAGATATAACAATATAGAAATATTTAACTTATAGTAAGCCTAGGCACTATGAAAATTTTATGCTTAATGTTAATGACTCTTAGACATGCCTATATTAGAAAAAAATAAATACTATATATTTAATATTGATTATTTCCCAGTTTACATGAATCCAAAATTCATTTAGGTCAATTTTTTTCTTGTATTTAGAATTGTTTGATTTGTATGTGTTTCCTTTTCTTTAGATTATTTAAATTAGAACTCACAACTTCAACAATATTATCAAAAAACAGAAGACTCACACTGAGATAAATCCACATAGACAGACAGAGATCTAGTTTTCCGCCTAAGATTTAAAATATCTCTTTGACCTCCTTTGTGTTGCGGGGCGGGGGTGGGGGGGGGAGGCTTGAAGTTCTCTTCTGCCAAAGGCTAAGGTCTCAGGCAAAGTGCACAGTGTTTTTCAAGGCAAGGGTTTACTTCAAGCTTTGCCCTAGGCAGGCCTTTTTAACAAGCTAATTGTGTGTGTGTGTGTGTTTACAGTGTTTTTAAAGCAAGCTCTGGCCAGTTTTATTATGGAAATTGCGCATGGCTTGCTCTCACCACTCTGGCCTGGCTTCTGAGAGCATCCGAGTCGCCTGGACCGATGGCCGCCAGTGTGCATGCTCTGCAGTGCCTTCCGCGCGCTGTGCCCGAGCCAGGATCATCGCCACTGCAGTGACGGACGCCAGTGTTGGCCGACATGGCGTGATGCTCCATTGTAGATTTCCTCAAGGCTGGGCAGTTGTTGGTGAGGATGACCAGTTTCGCTTTGCCTTGTCTGATCATTTTCAGATTCTGTTTGTACCCCAGCACGTACTTTCCACTTTTCATAACCAGCTGGAGCCTAGAGTTGATTGCCTCCAGTGACTTTCTCTTCTTTGCTGCCACCATCTTCCTGCCTTAGATGTGGGACACCCCCAACCAAGAGCAGCCGCCAAGATGGCCAGGGAGGGAGAAAGGAAGCTAATTGTTTTTAATTGCATGTGCAAAGAACCAGCTTTACAGTTTCCAAGAAAAAGAAAAAAAAATTATTTTAACCAATTTTCTCTGGTTCTATAGAATATCATGTTCATCCTAGGTCAGGTCATCTTTCTTTTCTGTAGTCATAGTTTTATCCCTAAATTATAGACAGATCAGCTGACAAGGTTTCCATAGCTGAACCTGCAGAAGGATCATTAACCTGGTCTGTTCCGAGAGTGGTGCGGTGGCTTCGCCTTGCCCAGCCCGGCTGTGAGCCTCTCCTCCAACCGTGCGGTGCGGGATAAGAAGGTAGGGAGGGAAAGACGTTTGGAAGGTGGCGCGCCCTGGGCGGGCAGTTGGGCCCGGTGGCCTTTCCGGTGGTAGGGGATAAGGGGCCGCGCGAGAAGGTGGGGGGCGGCGTGCAGAGTGGGGGTCAGGTGGGAAAGGCAGCTCTCCTCCACCTTCCCACCTGCTCCTCTGCACCTCCATCCCCAGCCGGGTGCCACCGTTGCCCTGCGCCCAGTGGTGTCCTCTCCGGTGTCCCTCTTCTGCTGGACCTCCCGGCCACGTTCCTTAGAGGTTAGGTCTGATGGTTCAGGGCGGGGCTGGGGGTGTTTAGCCCGCCCCCACCCCACCCGCGTGCCTTTGCCTGTGGTGCTGGCCATGACTGCCTTCCCCCTGGCCGTGGACCGCATGACGCGGATCCTCCAGTCACGTCTCGGTGGGCTGTGCGGCGTGACGAGTGGCAGTTCCCCACCTCGGGGCCGCTTGCCTGCCCGTCGCCTCCCGCTGCTGGCCCTGGACGGGTCTGCCTTGGCCGGTCGTCGGTGTGCGCTGCTCTGGGCATGCCGCGTGGTCACCAGGCGCCTCCCCACGCCCTCCAAGTCTTGGGGCTTGCTCCTAACCCCCCTTCCCCACCCATCCAGTGGCTGTCTTGTCTGGTTCTCCCACCCTCTTGCCCTCTTACCTCTGTCGTGTCCCTTGCCCACTTGGAGCCATGCTTCCTGTCGGAGCCCCTTGCCTCTGCCCTTGGTGGTGGGGGCAGAAGGGTGCCTGGGGCGCGGGTAGGGGGCCCTGGTAGTTGAGGGGAGAGGACCAGGTCGGGGGGTCGGCTGTATGGGTGTGCGAGGTGGTGGGGGAGGGCTCTGCCCCGTTTCGGGGGACATGAGGGTGGTCATCTGGCATCGGCGGGGACCTCCATGCTGCTGTCGACCAGCTCACGGTGGGGCCCCAAGTGTCATGGGCCGGCAGCCCCAAGGCCCACGGGCCGGGACACGGTGGTGGTTGATGTAGGGGCAGTGTCCTGTGGGGCGCGCCATGACCCTCGCCCGCCTCCCCCTTTCCAGGTACCTAGTGTGTGGGGCTTCCCTAATGGCTCAGATGGTAAAGTGTCTGCCTGCAGTGTGGGAGACCTGGGTTCGATCCCTGGGTTGGCAAGATCCCCTGGAGAAGGAAATGGCAACCCACTCACTCCAGCACTCTTGCCTGGAAAATTCCATGGATGGAGCCTGGTAGGCTACAGTCCATGGGGTAACAAAGAGTCTGACACGACTGAACGACTTCACTTCACAGCTGATAAAAAGCTTGGGTTGTCTCAGTGGGGTGGGTTTGCTCCTGGATGGATTTCACCTGGTGGTAGTAGCGAGGCTCACAGTCCTCTCCTGAAAGTGGGTGTATGGGCAGAGCACACCTGGCCCACGTTGGGGGCAGAGAGCTCCTAGGCTCTGGGTCCCAGGTCTCAGGGGTCTCCGTTGCAGCTGGGAATGCCCATTTCGGAGGCTCCTGGGTCCCCATCGATCAGCATCCAGTGAACAGAGCAGAGGGGTGTGGACCACAGGTAAAGGAACTGGGGCTCCATGGCACAGGGTGGAGCAGGGAACCCCGTATTCTGCCCTCTCTGTTGCACAGTCTTGGAGTCCCCTAACCTGGTGGTCACAGAAAGGCCTTGCCACTGGGGTCAAGGCCTTTACCACTTTACCCCTTCACATAAAGCTCAGACTCACACAGTTTTCCAAAGCAGCCTAGAGCCTGCCGCGAGGTCCCTAGGAAGTACAAGGGATTGACCCTGCTTGGTGATCTCACCTGCTGGGACTCCACAACCCCTACTCTGGCTGGCTGGCCCAGCCCTGCTACCAGCAGTTTGCAGCCCAGAGGGCCCTTGACCACTTGCTGGGATGGAACAGGGAAGGGTCCACGAATTGCACCCTAGAAACTTAGTATGGTGCATGGATTTAAAAAACTGGTGGCCACTCAGGCAGAAAAAAAAGGGAGGAGGGCACATTGCTGCACTTTAATGGGGGAATCTGTGGCTGTCCTGCTGAGAGGCGGCCTTACATGGGGACCCTGTGCAATAAGTGTGGTGTTTTAGAACTGAATAAATAGAACATGTAAAAAATTTAAATTATGTAGTGCTTTAATTAAAAAAAAGAAGCTCCAAGTTTTTTAGCAATTTGAGGTCTAAAAATTGAAGGCCTATTTTCCTTCCACTGTGGCATTCTATGAAGAAATGTCAGTTTTTTTTTTTTTTAAGAAAAGAGTCAGAAAAGTGAGGGAAACAGAAAGCCCAGAGGTGCCCCTGTAGTTTGGTGAAGGCCTTAGGGGGTCACTTGTAAATGCTGCTGGCTGTCGGGAGGCAGTCTCTTCCTGTGGCTGAGGGGCACAGAGCTCTGCAAGCTTGCTCTTTTCATGGATGTTCATGTTTGTGGAAATCCAGCTGGGAGCCATCTCCTGATGTGTAAGAACTTCCCAGACTAGACCCCTAGGCAGATCCCTTAGGGCCAGGGACTCCTTCCTTCATTGTATTTATCTGTTTGACTGAAAAGCAGCAATGACATTTTTCTTTAAATCTGGTCTATCATTCAGGCCTTGGAGTAATATTTCCCATCCCTCTTGATAGGCTTGGGTTCCAGGAATGAATTATAGTAAGTTGTCCATTGCCAGGAGCCAGCATGGGGAATCCCGCCCATGGCAAAGGTCACGAGGAAGAGGCCTGACAAGCAAAGGCAAGATCAGGCCTCGAGGGAACCCCCCTGGACCTTCTTGAGCATCCACCCCAAAAAGAGTCTGTCTGCCTTATTGCATTATGCCTTTCACCAGCTCTTCTGACATTAACCAGAGGCTATCCCCCATCACCTTTCTCTGAAAAGAGTTAACTTAGAGCTCCAGTTAATAAGTCTCCTGGGCATAACAAGAGTGTTCCAGTCCAAAAACTCCTCTGATGGCTCTCTAGCCTGCTTGACAAGTTTATCCGGCCTCTTACAACCACGCATATGATTGTTCACAGCCTCCCAACCGTGAGAGGCACGAGACGCTCTAAACTTCCTAAATACAGAGTCTTTTGAGAAGTTAGAAATTATTATTAGTGTAATAATAAATACACTAATAATAAATTATTAGTGTAGTATTAGTGCATTGTTAGAAATATACTGGTGGAAGATTTCATTGTTGAGCCAATATTTGCTGCCAAGTCTCCATATCCCTTGTCCCTTAGATACATTAATTGATATAACTGGCATATGGGAAAATAAGTAATAACCTTGGATATTAATCACGTTAGACCTTAGGCTAATAGATTATTTTCTTGATTATTGCCCACTGCACCTTTGCCCTGTAGGAATGCAACTTTATCTGGTGCCTTCAGAGGGTGGTGCCTGGCTTAAGAGAAAAATCACCCTTGGAAAAAATAAGTTTTATGGTTGACTGACCATTATCAGAAAGAAAGGGTCATAAAATGTTAGCAGGCCCTCTGGCCAGAGATGATGTAAAGCCACCTGAGACCTTTGTATGCATGCATAAAGAGTGCCTGGTCTCGATAAGGGTCAGGTCTGTTGACCCCGCATGACTTTGTATTATCTATTGATCTCTATGTACAACTTAAAGTATAAAAGCTTTCCTGAAAAATAAAGAGATGGACCAATTACTGGAAAGACTGGTTTTCCCCGTGTCTTCTTTTCTTTCTTTCATTTTCAGGCTAATTCCCATCTGGAGCACAGAGGCTCGCCATGTATACTTGTTTCCCCGGGCTTCTAAGACCCACATGAGAGGGAGCCCAAGGCGAGGCACCCTCCGCTATTCAAGTGGGCGCCTGTGGCCTACGTAGACAGTGCAAGTCCCTTGTCTCGGGGCTTTATTGGTCTCCTGTGTAAACCAAGGAATTTCAGCCTCTTTTCTCCTCTATTTTCTCCACTACACAATTCTTTCCTAATCTCTATATCTCTAAATAAATAATCTTATCTAATCACCGATGCCGTCCCTTCTTTGAATTCCCTGGATCCACTGAGGCTGGACCCCAGTAGTCCATGATTTTACAGATGAGGAAACTGAGACCCAGAGAGGGTGGAGGTCTGTCAAAGGGAGAATGGGATACCCTTCCAGGGACTGCCAGGAGCCAGCGTGAGGAATCCCACCCGTGACAAGGTCATGTGGCAGAGGCCTGATGGGCAAGGCGAGTCAAGCCTAAGCTTTTCACCCTCGTATTTCCTGAGCATGTACCCCCAAAATAAGAATCTGCCTGCCTTGTACTTTTCCACTCTTCTGACACACTCTGAAAAAAAGTTAACTCAGGGCTTTAGTCTTCTGCGTTTGAAAGGATATTTCAATCCAAAAACCCCTCTGATGACTTTCTAGCCTGCCTACAGGACTAGTACAGCTGCGCATGTGATTGTTTGCAGCCTCCCAACTGAGGGAGGCACAGGAAGCTTAAAACATCCTAGGAATGTAGGGGCTTCTGAAGAGTCAAAATCATTAGAATAGGACTGATTAAAGGTTTCATTTGTTGAGCCAACACTTGCTGCCAAATTTTCATATCTTTTATTTGTAGATATAGTTGGTATATAGAAAAACAGGTAGTAGACCTGGTATTAGCAACATTAGATCTTTGAGTTAAGTACTTTCTTTGTTATAACCCACTGCATCTTTGTTCTACAGGGATGTAATTTATTTAGTACTTTGAGACTGATGCAGAGTAAAGAAAAAACACTTCTAGGGAAAAGGAGTTTTCTGGTTGATAGACAATTATCCAGGAAGAGAGCCATAAAAATGTTAACAGCCCTCTTGGCCAGAAGATAACGTAATCCACCTGAGATCTTTTGTATATGGGAAGATATGCAAAAAGAAAGCCTGGTCTCAATGAGGGTCAGGACTGCTGCCCCTGCATAACTCTGCATATTCCATTATTTCTTTATGTACAACTTGGGGTATATAAGCTGATTTTGAAAGTGGAGTCTTTGGAGTCTTGCACTGATACTGGGCTTCCCCATGTGTTTCTTTTCTCCCCCTTTTTTTGCTGAATTCCCATCTGGAGCGGGGAGGCTCACCACATCTACTTACTTGCCCTGGCTTCTAAGACCCATGCGAAAGGGAGCCTAAGGTGGGGCATCCTTTGATATTCAAGTGGGCGCTCGTGGCCTAATGTAGATGGTGCAAACCTCTTGTCTCGAGGTTTTATTGGTTTTCCCCGTAAACCAAGTTATTCAGCCTGTTTTTCTCCACCTAAATTTCCTACTACACTATTTCTTCCTAATCTAATCTTATATTTATAAATAAATAAGTTTTTCCTCGCCAACACCATCCCTGCTTCGAATTCCCTGGATCCACCAGGGCTGGACTCTGGCAAGGAACCCTGGCTCCTGGGTTTTTAATGAGCTTCCTACCAAGCATGGTCATTAATTGGCAAGTGTTGAGATTGAGAATAAACTATTGGTGGAAATGTAAAAGGCTTTTTTAAAGAATGTGCCTACCAGCTGGGCATCTTATGGAGTATTTTCATTGTACTCCCCAACCCTTTGAAAGTGCTGGACACGGATCAGATGTGTCATCATTTTTATTGAACAAGTTCAATTTAACACAATTATATCTATAGTGTCAGCAACTCTATGATATATATTAGAACAGTGATCATCATAGTTGGTACTTCATGCATCAGTAAAGAAAGAAAACTTTTTCTTAGGAAGGCTGTAACAGAATTAATAAGTTTTAAGTTTATCCCACAAGGATATTAAAAAAAATGAAACAAATCTCTCTGATCATCACCAAAGCTATCGGAGGTTTTTTGAGGACCCCACACAAGGGAGGGTCTACCTCTTGGGACACCGCTGCTTCAGCATATCCCTAAGCCAGCAACCTGGGACAGCTGAGTACACTTGAAGTTCCTTCCTTGACCTCGGGAGTTTTTTTTGAAAGACAATTTTTTGACAGACAGGGGTTTTGGGAAGGTTTTGGGATGTTTCAAGTGAAGTCTATTTATTGTGCACTCTATTTCTATTTCTGTTCCCTGGTGGCTCAGTTGGTAAAGAGTCTACCTGCAGTGTGGGAGACCCAGGTTCAATCCCTGGATTGAGAAGATCTCCTGAAGAAGGAAATGACAGCCCACTCCGGTATTCTTGCCTGAAGAATTCAATGGACTGAGGAGTCTTGTGGCTACAGTCAATAGGGTCACAAAGCGTTGGACATGACTGAGTGACCAAACACTTATTTCTATTATTTCATCAGCTCCACCTCAGATCATCAGGCATTCGATCCTAGAGGTTGGGGGCCCCTGCTTTAGTTCCCTCTTTCATCTTCTACACAGCTCCAGCCTGCTTCCTCCTCCTCTTCCATGTGCAGAACTACCTGCTGCGCTTCTCTGAATGTGGCTAAGAATCTCCTGCCCTCACTTCCTTGTCTCTGAGTCCCTTCTCCTAACTGGGTTTCCCTGATCTCCATTTAGGCACTTTTGCCCCATGTGGTGCTAGTGGTAAAGAACCTCCCAACCAATGCAGGAATTCGATCCCTGGATTGGGAAGATCCCCTGGATGAGGGAACAGCAACCCACTCCAGTATTCTTGCCTGGAAAATTCCCATGGACCGAGGAGCCTGGTGGGCTCTAACAGTCAAGACGTGACTGAAGCAACTTAGCACAGCATACCAGAGGATGTTTGAACAGCAGACTGATGTGATTGTTTTGGCTCTTTGGAGTCCCTTGTCATTCCACGTGTATGTTAGGGTCCGCTTGTGTATTGCTTCCTACAGGCCTAGAGAAGGTAACAGGCAAGAAGGCCAGGAGTCTCCAGACAGAGAAAATAGGCTGCAAGATTCATCTTCGTGTGTGGGCTTTTCTCTAGTTTTGGTGAGCATGGGCCATAACTAGTGGTGTGCGGGTTTCTCATTGCAGTGTCTCCTCTTGTTGAGGGGCACAGGCTCACGGGCTTCAGTGGCTGCAGCATGTGAACTCGGCATCATGGCTTCCAGGATCTAGAGCACAGGCTCGGCATTTGTGGCAGATGGGCTCCATAGCATGTGGGATCTTCCCATACTAAGGATCACACCTGCATCTCCAGCACTGTCAGGTGGATTCTTTACTATGGAGCCACCAGGGTGTATTTTAGATTCTAGTTTTCCACACATGTATCTAGTGAAAGAGGCCAGGATCAAGAGGCCTGGCAGCTGGGAATCCTCAGCCACAGCTCTGGTGTGCTATCCAAAGCTCTGGGACCTTTGGTGAGCACCTCAGCTTCCCTGGGACTGTTTCCTCCCCTCAGAAATGCCCTGCTTTTTGACTGTAGCCCACCAAGCTCCTCTGTCCCTGGGATTTCTGAGGCCAGAGTAGTGGAGGTGGTGCCATTTCCTTCCCTGCTGCTGCTGCTGCTGCTGCTGCTGCTGCTGCTGCTGCTGCTGCATCGCTTCAGTCGTGTCTGACTCTGTGTGACCCCATAGACGGCGGTCTACCAGGCTCCTCTGTCCCTGGGATTCTCCAGGCAGGAACACTGGAGTGGGTTCCCATGTCCTTCTCCAGTGCATGAAAGTGAAAAGTG
>SJYO01040457.1:0-10000 GCA_006410555.1 Capra ibex
ATAAAAGAACCCGAAGTTTTGGTGTTACCTGGAACTGACGTCGGGGTTTAATTTTCTGTGAATGAAGAACCTTCCTTCTTTCCGATACTTTTTGGACGTATCACATAATTTTTCGTCTTGGAGTGAAACGATGTCTCCAGACATCACAGTTTCGATACTATAAAGTCATTAGTACATGTCTACTCACTAGATCTGGTATTCTTTCACACTTACGACTTCTTAACTCGAAAAATTGACACCACGAACTCTTCTAAGAACTCTCAGGGAATATGTTGTTCCTCTAGTTTGGTCAGTTAGACTTTCCTTTAGTTGAATACTTAGGACGACTGAGTCGACTCCGTAGATGACTCCCGGAAGTCACCTTTCTTACTTAAGAAGGTGACGTTTTCTCAGATTGGTACCGTCGAGGTTCGTTTATGAAACATCGAGGTGGGGACTTCCCTCCAGTCTTTCCGACTTCCGAGACACATGGAACCCAAGGGACTATGTACTCAACGTAAGAGGGGTTGTCGTGACCTCCGGTTCCTTCCCCATAAGACCCGGGACCTTCTTCGCCTACCGAGTCCCTAGGTGACCCTGGTGGTGAATGGTCCATCCTGACCTTTCCTGTCTCGTCCGTATACACCGTCTCTCGACCACTGACCCCACAACCTTTTTCTCCCTTGGTCGAAACTTACTTCGTGGAGTGGGTTGTAAGGGACCTCCTCTTCGGGTCACTATTCAAGCAGACTCTACCCTGTTTCTCTCAAATAAAGTGATGGGGAATATTAAGGAGGCTTACTCCTCCACCACCTCAAACACCCAGTAGTGTTTGAGAAAGTACCGGATCTGGTAGACGGTCAACGATAGGAACCACGACGGAGAGAGGTCGAAGTCAGTACATCAAGACCTCCTTTAATTGTTAGCACAACGACGACTCAGTCCCGGTTTCTGGTACAGTTCGGTCAGTATTCTGTGGTACAGGGACTGTCCTACCGACTAGACCCCGACATGTACACTTGACTCCACCCAGTAAGTCTCTTGTGGGAACTTGAGACTACAGACGTTAGGAAAAAGGAATGATCCTCTACGGAAGTCCTAAATTGTGGAATCCCGTCCATCGAACTTGAGGGAGTGATCCACATCTTCGGAATTCCTTTTTACAACGGTCCGATTCTGGTAGTTTCGGTTGGCTTCCCTTTATCGCTCCCACTTACTCTTAACTACTGAAGACTAAAGAACCAAGGTCATTGACTCTGGAAACATAAACGAGACTAAGAACATAGGACCTAAGGGTCTTAGTAAAGTTACTCAGACGGCAAAGGAACTTCGGTCAACCTCATCCCGAGGAGAGTTAAAACTAAGTCTGAATCGAGATCTAGAAAGTGTAGGTCTGTGTTTGTCTCAGTTGTAAACGAAGTTGTGGTAATTCTCA
Organism: Capra ibex; assembly: GCA_006410555.1. Classification (NCBI taxonomy): domain Eukaryota; kingdom Metazoa; phylum Chordata; class Mammalia; order Artiodactyla; family Bovidae; genus Capra; species Capra ibex. Next base: position 1,415 of record SJYO01040457.1, read on the forward strand.
CTTTGTGAAATAAGAAGTGACTCTTATCCCACATGTCTTGTGGTTTATGTCAAGTGGTCGTAGGACCCGTCCTCACGGGTTTGACACTCACTCACACACAATCCTTGTTGGAATGACTAAGGACTTGGTGAGGTCAGAAAATGTGACGGCCACGGTCCGGTTAGGACAGTAAAGGAGCTAGTTTCTGACTCTTTATGTCGGAGTCCTTCTGCAGTGGGTCCTGGGTCCTGAGACATCTACAGGAGTGAGAAAAGAGAGATTTCCGCCATATCGTCGCCGGAGACCTTAGGACCCCCTCAGTCTCTGTGTGGTCAGTCGTACTCGGGAATGGTCACTGAGGGAGGTTATAGGTCTGGGTCGTTTTAAGAAATAAAATAAAGGGAGAAAACCATTCATAGTTCCCCAAAAGAGTCGTCGTCCCATATACTCTCAAGTAGGTTTTGGTTGATCCCGGTTCTGCAGTCCAACAGTACTCCTTCCCACACCACTCACCTCCTGACCCTTCACCCCTTTGTCTCCTTACATTTTGTTGTTTCAGGATGATATCTCGCATTCCTTGATATAAGTTATAAGTCACTATTTAGTGAACTTTTTCTTATTCTTTTTTATAAAAATATCATATTGACTCAGTGTAATAAAACGTGGTCTTGAATTACGTTGTTCTTCTAGTCAGTGTGAAGTTATATTAATAAATCTTTTCTTGTTCACACAGGTATCAAGGGGAGTGAGGGACAAAGAAAGGAAGACTGAAGACGAGGAACAAAGAGACGCCTCTTACGACCAAGATGAGGACTTAGATTCTTTTTTTGGAAATAAAACATAACCTCACATCGACTAATTGGCGTTACCACACTGTACCGGCGGTGGGCGCACGAGGAGGGTCGTCGTCGGGTTCCCAGGGACGTTGGAGGTCAAACTCTTGGTTGGGAGTCATAACAGGGGAGTGGAACTCCTACATCCGAGCTGGACCGTGACCCATCAACTACGGTAACTACCACTTCTATTATCTCCCGTTACATAACTGGCGTCTTGTACCTTGTATCACGACAATAACTCTCTTACACTCTCCAACTGATACCTCTAGGAAGAATATACACCTCTGACCCTCACTGGGACCCCGTACTGGGCAGTGGAACCTTGGGGCACCGAACCGCGGTTACTCGAAAACATGAAATAGCTGGTCAGAAGGACCCGGAACCTATACACTACGGGGTCACAGGTGGTACCGGCACGTCGACAGTCTTCTTCGTTATTGGAGAGAAAAGTACCACTACGACTCTCTGTTACCTTCTTTCCCCCGTTGTTCCAGTGACACTCAGAGGTGTCTCAACGAGGGAAGGCTGACAGAACATTTGTCTAGAAGTAGAGAGCGGGAGAAAATGAAACGGGAGTTGTGTCGTGGAAAGAACTGTACGAGCTTACGTCATGAACTTATGTGGTCCTAGAAAACATGGAACTGTGTTTGACCGGAAGTAAGGATCTTCTGAGGTGAGGGGAAACTGATCGATTAAAAAAGAGTAGAGGGTCTAAGGGCAAATTAACAGTAACTAAGTCCCTTCAGAAAGGGGACCACAAATAGTCAGAGGACAGAACCAGTGAGAGACATCTGCGAAGGAGTACAGACGACGACGACCACTACGATTAAGTGAAGTCAGCACAGGCTGAGATACGTCGGAGTATTTCTCGTCGGATGGTTCGAGACGGCAGGGACCCTAACAAGTCCCTTTCATGAAACCACTCAACGGTCACGGAAGAGGAGGAGCACAGATCGTACATGGTTTCAGTGTTAAGTGATACACCCACTCAGTGAAGTACATGTAGACGGAAGAATCTATACTCCCGTTCAAAATAAGAGGAACGGAGGGATTTTACGGACCGTGTGTCATCTACGGGTTACGAACAGACAAGTTACTCACTTTCTCTGACTCTTTTGTTATTCTTTGGAGGTCTCTCGACATAGACCACCCTTTGTTTATTGTCCAGCGTGTGTCTCACTTCTACCTCTAAGTGTCCCCGTCGTCTAAGAATATCGTCCCCCTCTCTCTCCGAGGAGACCCTCTCCCATAGAGGGTCGTGACGAGGATGTTGGTCGAGTCTGAGACTCTGGGACCGGTCCTTTATGTACTGATCGGGTGTGTTTGAGGTTTCCTATTCAGTCGAAAACATAAGCCCACAGTGTGTCTTGGTATACTTAATACGGAGACAGGAGTCCTGTGAGGACCCAGGGTGGAAGGACTAAGAGACAATATCGGTGACGGGGTGACACACGGGTACTTGTACCTCACGGAAATAATAATCAACGAAAGTGTAGAATTCTGACGTCGGTTGGAGAGAGGTGACGACCCATCGACGAGGGATCCTTCTGGTCAAAGAGGTAAAAGAGTCATCACAGGGACAAAAATTTTACTGTAAACAGACATGACTCTTGAAGGATGCAGGATCCATCGGGACCTGTCAACCAGTAGAATAGTATTGAGACAGGTCCGACCATTTTAAAAGGGACTAGGAGACAAGTGGTGTGATATCTCAGGAGATTGGTACGAAGGGTGGAGTTTCCCATCACCCACGTCGGGAGAGGGTCTACGTGTCTGGAGAGACCTAGGAAAATCGTGGGACCTGTCTCGGAACGAGTCTTCCGGACCCGTAATACTTGGGTGCCCAACAAACACATAGATACACGAACACACAAACAGACATACACACAAACATACACAGAGACACTCACGAACACACAGAGACTGATCGATACATACAAAAAAACACAGAGACACATCCAAATATTTACAGACGAACATACAAAGGTTCACAGACACACAGACACAGTAACACCCACCACATATACAGACACACTGACACACAGACTCTGACATAAACACACACAGACGGACACAGGTACATGTCATCACCCTCGTAGTGACCCCGACTGGGAGTCTCCCTCTCCGAATGGCCAGATGCACATATCAGGTCAGTGGGCGCAACTGGTCACCATGGGTCGACTCGAGAGGGAACATCATCGCCACCAGGTGGGGTGGTTTGTAGTGGTGTGACGGGAGGACGAGCAGAGACATCTCTCTTCACTCCCCCCTAGGAACCTCCTGTCATTTTTGTCGTGACAGACTCTCGACACGACCCGGTGGGTAGTTCCGGGATTATTCAAGGGGTACATGTCTACGTCTTTAGCTCAGGTCCTCTCTGTCTCTAGGTCTGACTCCAGACGATGACAGAGTACTCACCGTGTCTCTTCGAATCTTCGACTTAGTGAACAGACTCGAGGTGGGTGATACAGAAGACTTCTGTGCGACCTGGAAGTCGCTGGACTCACGAGTCTGTGGGAGTCTCCTGTACCACGACTTTACAAAACCGAAAAGGGTACAGGTGGAATAGAAAAAAGTCCTTTTAGTTCCGGACCCTCAAGATTCCCACACACAAGTTCAGTGGGTCTCAACCGCGGTGACCGGACACTGGATGTTACAGGTTTCCCGGGGTGTGAGTCTTCCCTAGGGTGGAGACGAGAGAGACAGAAATTTACGGATTATAAAGAACTTGCTCCCCAGGGTGTGAAAACACAGGGTGTGAAAGTACAGAGAGACCGAGGTGTTTAACCCCTCGATAAGGACCCGAGAGAAAATTTACGATTACTCCTTCCTTTCTATAGGTGGTAGGAAGAGAAAGGAAGGAATAGTTTTAGTATTCGTTTAGCATTACGAAAAAGGAGGTTGAACAAAGGACAACAGAAGGAAAACGGAGGGAGTACTGAGTCGGGGATCTGGTTCAATGACCAGAACTCAGGTCCTCATCCCAACCCAAGGTTATTTTAAAATAAATATTTTCGGTCACCACTTCGGTCCATTCCGGGACCCCGGTATCAATAGGAACGAATATAATGAGAGTCCTACGAAGAAATAGTTTACAAGATATTAAAGACACGTTGACTTTCGTAGAATGTCGATTAAACCTCTTTCCTTAACAGGTAGAGTCTGAATGAACGAGTTCATCTTCCGTTTTTGTCCGAGTCTTTCCCGTGGAAGTAAGAAGTCGAACAGTTTCTACCCCTACCAAGATCTGGTCCTAACGAAACCCATCAAGTTCGGGTTCTACGGTAGTCTAGAAGGCGGGACTTTGGGCATAAGGCGGTGCGAATCTGGCTTACCGACCAGTCATGAATGATCCAGGGGTTAGACACCCTCTCTTCTCACAAGGGTGAATGTCTATGTACTTCACCCCGATCCTGACCCGACCCCACGTAACGGTAATCTAGGAATCTCTTCTTAACTCCGACCCGAGACAGAAACCAACGGGTGTCTGTCAATCTCGTTCCATCTTCCCCTTAACCCTAAGGTAAACTCTCTCCGACACTTAAAATTTTGTAGACGGGGAGACTTTTTGTAGTGGACTCACTCAGTTTAACCGGAGCACCGAAGACAGGTCCACCCCGTTGGTTCTCAGTCCGGTCCAGGGTAAACACGGTGGAATACCTGTTGTGTTAGCTCTCGTTCTATCGGAAGAGAAACCGTAGTGACACTGGATTACTGTCCTTACCTGACTTAAGAGACATTCCATGACACCTAAGACGTAGACAGGTCCTTCTGTCTTTGTTTTTGTGTTAGAACGAACGTCCCAAGATACTTTAATGATAGACCCCTTAAGTGCAACCTCCTATACACATATAAAGACACTCATACATACTCTCTTTTTCTCTATCTCCCCTTGATGAGTTCATAAAACCCCCTCCGTTCGGTATCTAAATAATCTAAGAGTTCCCAGGAGATCTCACTCTTGAGTAAATAGTCCGGGGAACTGAAGAGTCCGGAGGTCAAAGGGTAAGACCTATGGACTTCGGGAATTGACGGGAGTCCCAGGGGTCTAGTCAAAATAGGACAGGGGTTTATGGGGTGGTGTTGAAGTCAGGACTTATCGGTCGGATTGAGATGGGAAATGGTGTACACAGGAGAGTCGTTCCGGGAACGACAGACCTGGAGTCAAAGGACTATACAGAGTACTCGATTAGTCTCATTGACGAAACACCCTAACAACGTCTTAATTTGGTCAATAGTAGACTTTCACCGACCTTGTCAGACAATTATATTTTCACCGACGAAAATAGGGAAGAACGAGGTTCGTTTTACTTGGAACTTGACGAGTACCCGTCTCCTCGATTTCAGGTGTGAAGTTCGGTGTGAGACCCAATCGATTAGATAAACGAGGACACAGTGTTACCCGTGACGGTGGGGGTACTAGGACACTTATTCTACCGGTTATAGATACCCTCAATCCGATCCTTCACAGGACGGTGTACCAGGACGTAGACAAAACGTTCGTCACCAGCGGTGTATAGGTCAGGACTGAGTCGTAAAAAATGTTACAATGGGCTTGACACAGTATTCGTTGTTGAGGAAAATAAGAGGGTCGAGGTATCTACTAGGACTTGCAGAATAACCATCTGGCCTTCCACCTTCTGACTTCTACAGACTTGGATTGCACACATCGACGTCTGTGTTCTCTACTCACAGTAGTCCACGGTTCCCACCTTTTTTCCCACCGTCCCGTTCCCTTTCTACCAGGTCCATCCCACACAGACATGAGTGTTGTCCGACTCGACAACGTTATCAGCCTCCCGTGGGTGTTCAGTCTACTCGGACACAGTTTCCATTGGACCTTAAGGACTCCCCCACAAGGTTACCACTATAATGGGTGCATCTCATAGATGTCCCTCTTCCTCTCTCACCCAATCACGTCTTGACCGATGGGAGACAAGGGTGTGACTACTGAGGGAGACCACAGTGTATAGAGAACTCTTGTGAAAGATTGGTCGCAAGTCAAGTGTCTGAAACCAGTGTCTTAATAGACGTAAACTATATATAAAGGACACGACGTAACATTCGTTCTATAATTGAGATACTTGTCCACAACTTCACCATGGAGGACGTACCCTTCGGGTCTCCGTATTGGTGACCCGGAGGTCCTGACGACCTGTGGGTCCTTTCAGGACCATGGAAGTAAACTCTTCGAGACATCAGAGAAGTTTGGTTCGGAATCGTGGGGGAAGAGGTCCTCCAGGAAGAACTAGTTGAGATCAGTGAGGGAGATTTGAGTCTGGTGTAGGTTAGTTGTGGTGTGTCCACTGGGAAAGTAAACTGTACATAAATGAGAAACGGATAGAGAGTCCGACCGTACCCGTAAAAACTTCTGTTTTATTCGGGAAAAGATTAGCTTTTTGTCACTCGTGACACAATCTAAGAATACCGGTATTTGCCTTATGTCCAAGTCATTTAAAAAGGACGACAACAAGAACGTAGACACCTTTGGTTTAAGGAGATGGACCCCTAAGTGTTAACGAAACGTCAACTAAGATGGAAAACTAGTGACTACCGAGTGAGAAGTAGACATAGACTCACCGAGTGGATCAAGGATTCCTTGTTAGTGGGAGTTTGATTACTGTGTACAAACTGTTTCTTTACCTATAAATAAATGGACGGTGGACCATTACCGGTCCGGGTCAGTGTTTCTGGTTGTCAACCCCTACTCTTACGGAAGAGGAGACCCACCCCAAGGACAAAAGGTCACAGAGTCGGAGGACGTCCTTGGGGTTGGGGTTGTAGGGTGGACCGTGGAGGTCTACTCGGGGTACGATTTGATCTCGTGGTCCCTCGTGACACCTCGTGGTAGTAGGGTTTTATGAGTGTAGAGACCACAAAGAGTCACCCACTTATCAATCTAAACTTGGTGCTTTTCTTTAGACCCCGTCAGACATTCGTACGAGGGAGTTCTGTAGCAAGTCGTACAAAAATGGTGACTCCCAAAAAGAGTACCAGAAGTGAGAGGAATCTCCATAAGAAAGTGGCTCGTAAACTGTTTCTTTTGTTTCTTCTACGATGTTAATCGACAGTCACAATTCCATATTGACAGTAACATTACCGGGACACACAAAAGATTAGTAAAAATACTCCGTGTAATAATAGTCTTAAAATACGTATATGGTACCGTTTCTGTATCTAAACTTATGTCCAAGAGAGACGGTAGAATGCATTCGGTATACTGGTACTCCACGGAGCCACAGGGGAAACCGTTTTACCACTTTGCATTGTCATGTTTGGGAGGTTTATCTTATAGAACCCCTATTCACTTCATTACCTAGAATCCTTGGACTATTTATCCTTAACAGTTGTTACTGTCGGTAATCGTAACGACAACGGTAGGGTGAGTAAGGAAGAGTTTCTTGGAGTTCTTTCCTTCATCTTCCCCCTGAAAATAAGATAAAATGTTCCCTCTTTAAACTTTACGTTCTCAAAAGACTCAACCTACAACAGTGTGACGAACAGTCTATATACTGTCAAATAGAAAGAGGTTCAACTTCCTCTTCTCTCTCAACCTTCTTCTTAGGTTCTACATCCCTTGTTCCTTCCCTTTAAGTCTCCGAACTCTTCCTTCCTGTTCAGTTTACTTTTTAATTTTCGTTTGTTGTGTTTCTCTTTATGAGAGTCACTGAAGGTTTCTCTACCTCTCTATTTACTGTCACTATGTCTTTACGTCTGTATCCGTATATGTGTGACTTCATCTGTCCCCCTTTTCTCCTGTACAACTTGTTTTACATCTTTTCACGATAAGGTGTCCTGGTGTAGTGGTAAACGTATCTGACCCGTGACTTGTCAACGTTCCTCAACGTAAAAGTTGTCCAGTATTGTACTGATCTGGGGTTCACAACACGTTGGGATTAGATGTGGTTCTGGAACCCTAGGTGTCAAGGATATCGTTCAATGAATAGTTATTCAGTCTCAACTTGAAATTCTGAGAATCCCTTTATAAGGTAAGGGAAGATTTGGACTACCGACCTTCTTATTAGTCTACTTTTATTTTTAGTCTATTTCCTTATACTACACTGTATGTCAGGGGCATGAATGAACTGATACGTGAGACTCTTCCGGTGGTCGGGTTCCTCTTGTTCGGTGAAGTACGAAGAAAAGACCGAGGTTCATGAGTCCCTTCAAATCCAAGAATCACACATCATCACTGGCTCTCGGGGATCAATATATACGAGACTGGATGGGATCAAAAGGGGAAGTCCGGTAATTTCCAGACTTTTTTTGTGTTTCCAAAGCTATTTTTGAAATGGAAGTAGTCACGGGAACCGCTTACCTGAAACTTCGAAAAGTCTTATGTCTTTTAACTTGACATTAGAGAAGGAACTTAGAACCGAGTTTTTAGTTCGACTAGACGTACCTGTAGATTCTAGCTTTTGGTCCGATGAACCTCTTTTTTGACGATTGTTGTAGTACTTTTACCTATAATCCCCGGTACGAGCTGTACACACCAAAGTACACTAGAAGGATCGATGAAGCACTCTATACGTAACGGGAGAAGAAACGACTCCTGTAACGATCCTACTATTCAACAGTTTACCGTTTCACTTCTGAAGTCCCTGTCGGGTCCCTGTATGTTGACCCAAATCCATCAACCAGATTACCGTCTGAATCCCCGTGAATACTACGGTCCGACGCAGTTTCTAAATCCCGTCTCGTCATGAAGTCAACGTACCAAAGACAAAACCTTCTTTACAGTCTACGTAGGTGTTCGATAAAATATCGTAGG
>SJYO01040494.1:0-10000 GCA_006410555.1 Capra ibex
TAAGGTTTATATACAATAGAATCCTGACTATGAGTCGCGAGTCGGCCAAACCCTTCTCACAACCCATGCAAAAGACTGTAGGTCTAACTGAGTACTCCGGACGCGAGCTTAAATACAGAGGGGTCGGGTTCCTTGGAAGGTCTCGACACAATCGGTCGGGAGAGACGAATTGAAAAAGGGACGGAAAAGAAGAGTCTCACCCGAGACGAGTCTACGGGGCTCCCTTCCTCACCGGGAGAGCCAGAGATCGAGGGAGTGACCCGAAGGGAAAACAAACTTTAGAACCTAACACCGACGGATTCCTGGAGAAAATTTGACATAAAGCGAAAAGATCGAGAACCATCCGACTGGATGTTCTACGAACGTAGACGGTGACCTTCACCCCTGTGGGACCCCCAGAAGACAGTAGACTTCGGTGTACATTGTCCGGGTCATTAACATAACTAGTTCCAATAAACTATGACCCCTTTGTTCTTGGTCCCCAGGAACGAACCATGGGTACCAATACAAAGACTAGTCTCGGGGGTCGAACGGGCCCGACAAAGTCACGGTGTACTTGAACGCTTCCACTCCGTTCGCCGGGTGCGCTGGACCTCTGTCTCCTCGACCAGACGGGAGAAGGAAACGGAGACGGTCGGGTCCCGTCCGGAACACTACTGCCCGACGACCGCCACCTCCTCTTCCGACTCCTCCCTCCCCACTGCACTGGACACAAGACCCTGTACCAGTGTACACCCAAAAGAAAAAGTCAAACTTTCTTACTGACGAAAATCAGAAGGGAGGTCAAAGTGAACTTCCAACTTTGACTTCTAAAATAAGAATTTCAACTCGTGTCACTGAAATACCAGAAAAACTTTCGTTGTCAACTCCAAATTTTTTGTGTAGAGTCTCTTGAGGTGATCTATGTCGGTTTTTGTCTTGTACAAGTCCCACTTGACGCCCACCCTGGGGTTTGACGTGAGACAGAGAGGTCTCACATATTAACGACTCTACCCACCTATATCCTGGGGTTCGTGGGACCCCTGAACTCCGGGAGTTCACTGTCGTCTCCAGCCCCGACTCGGTCCTCGTCACCCCGGACACGGGACCGCTCACCTCTCGGAACTCCCACCCTCACCCCGGTCCTCTCCCCACCCTCTGAGCCCCCGTCTCCCACCCCGTCGTGGACCACCACAGACCCTCCACGACCGACAGCGCCGAGTTCCGTCCCTGTGGGAACTTGGAGGTAGCGCGATGGGGGTACCCCGTCTCAACAGACCGTCCGGTCCTACCTTCATATCTCCCACTTAAGTGTCGTCCAACTTACTTGGGGACATGGGTGACACCCAAGTAAAATTCCCGGACCTCACTCCAACCAGTTCGGGAACGACTCGAGCTCACTCCCTCAGACTGTCCCTCCTGGCTCGAGTCCCACTCTCACTCCCCGTTGATCGACCACTCAGGAGGAGTCGGCCCACCCTAGACCCCCGTGGGAACTGAAGTCCCCACGGAAAGTCATCGGAGGGATCTCCCAACAAACCCCCAATGTCCCCCGTCTTCGGGTGAATCTTCTGCACGAGTAAGGGTCCCCACCACCAAAGACTTCGTCAAATATGACCAGTCAAACGGACACTGGGTCATGGAACGTTCCAGCACAAAAGGTCCCCCGGACTCGGCACCCGTGCCGGAAGGAAGAGGGCGTGGGGTGTGAGGGGACAGCAGAAAGACCGTCGGGGAGGGGGGAGAGACGTGGGAACTACCACCCGGACTCGGGTCGGGGGACAATGGTGCCTCCGGGAACACTGACTCGCCCAAGGCCAAGGCCCGAGGACCCTCTGCACGACCTCCGTCTCGGAACCACGGTAAAGAGGAACTCTGTCGCCACGCCCACCAGTATCACACTCTCGTCACCAGGATCACACTCTCACGACACACACTCTCACCACACACTCTCGCCACCAGCATCACACTTATCACCACCAGCATCACACTCTAGACACCACGATCGAGTCCTCGGCTCCATAGGATGGCACTTTGTTGCCAACGGGGGCTCACCCCCCGACGGGGGTAGGCGCTCCTACCCAGCGGCTTCCCCGGTGGACACCCACAATAAGGTCACGACGTTGGGGTTCCGTGTCCGGTTCTGTTCCTTCTTGCACCGGAGGCGGGTTCAGGACCTTCCTCTCACCGGACTCCACTCTCGTCGGGTGTCGACCCGGGCAGCCTAACCGGGAGTGGGCCGTTTCGCAGCCCCAACACAAAGTAAAGTAATCGTACCGACACCCGGGACAGTCGGTCCCGCAAAACCGGAATCACGCGTCGTAACTGGGGTCGTCAAATGGGACATTCTGCGACACGTCCACGACGCACCTCCCACCGGCCCCCGGCGTGTTCTTCCCTTTGTGACCGACCTCCTTAGTGACCCCGTGCACCTGACTCGATAACTCAGTCAGGAACTGCGCCTTTGCGATTCGGGGAATTGCTAAGGGAAGAAGGTTTCTTTCGTATATGACCGACCTTCCCAGAGACCCCGTACTCCTAGCTCGATCTCTCAGTCAGGAACTGCATCTTTCCGATTCGGGTAATTACAGAGGGTAGAAGGTTTCGTGTCTCGTCACACAGGTCATAAAATTAGTCCCCATGGATGACGAAGGCACAGACTGCATGTGGGAGTATCGATGTGTACAGATGATGTACGGAGAATGCTCACGATCCGTGACAAGACGCACGACGTGTGAGTCCTACATCATCCCCTATGCATCGGGTCCCTAAAAATTAAAGACGTTTCTTTTTATCTTGTACACCAAGTCAAACTCGTTCAAGTGGTGCACCTGCCGGGGCGTACGTGCGTTTAACACCGTTTTATGTATATTGTAGTTAAAATGTAAAATTGGTCACCTAACTTACTGACCCACCGAAGGCACCTCAGTCCGATTGCCTACCGGAACCTCACGGTAGACGGAAAAAGGGTCTCCTTGTGAGGTTTCGGACCACCGAAGGGAAAAAAGAAGGAAGAGGGGTCACCGAGATCCAGTGACCAGACACACAGCAAAGTCTTAGAGAAATAGGTGAAACAACAATCCAAATAGAAAACCTTTCGAAGAGTCTGCAGGACCCGGAACTCTTCCGTCCGAACCTAAGGTCCAAGAGGGGATGGCACACGGACGGTCCAGCTCCGCCTCCGACTTCCGGCCAGACTTAACATCACCAGACACACCAGAACCCCAGTCACCTGGGGGAGAAGAGACCTCCCCGATCCTCTCGGAAACACACCTTGGACCCCTCTGAACTGTCCCGGTCAGAAGTGTCAGAGTGACAGAATACAAACGTAAATCAAAGAGTAAAGAAACAAAAAATCCTCTTCTTATATGTTGATGAATCCCTCGTTGAAGCCTCTGCTCTTCTTCTTTATAGTCACGAGTTCCGGCTTTAGTTGTTGTGGTCCCAGTCTTACCCCTAAGAGTGCACAACTGTAAACGGGGCGCACCCAGTGGCGATCGGAGGCACAACGACAGGAATGGAGACAGACTAAAAGTTCAGTAAAAAGTGTAGAAGGGTGACTCGTCTGGTCCCACCTAGTTAAGCCCCAAGAGTATGGAACAAAGTTTAAATACTACTCTGAATTACATTAAAATCATGTAAACTCCCCCCTCATGAGAATTGAATCTAAAAACAGGTGTGATGTGAAACACACCCTAGAATCAAGGGGTTGGTCCCTAATTTTGGGCACTGGGGACGACTTCACACCTCAGAATTGATGACCCGGGGACCCCTTCAGGTGAGATTTAAAGCTGGTTTGACCACCTTAAGGCTGCACGGAATCGTACAAAGACCGATATCGCACTCCGACTCTCCTCAATAGCCCGGACTTAAGCTCGTACTCCAACTTCCACGAGGAAACCGGGGCGGGACGTCGACGACGACCTGGTGGACCTCAAGGACCAAAGGGCCATGGTCGGTAGGAAGGTCAACTGCCGCCCGTTCGCCGTCCGTGTCAGGGGTCGGTCGTACTGGTCGCTCCACCTCCACGAGTCCCGCGACTCTAACGAGAAACTCGTGGTGTTCCGGGACCTACTCTTCCATGGTCGGGGGGCCGGCAGGACCTAAACCTGTGAACGACGGAACAAGCCTCCCACTACGTGAATAAATACATTGAGCAACTGAAAACTCGAAGAACTTAAGAACATATATGTAAAAAAAAAGACATTCTTCAGTCTCAAAATATACCAATTTTCGCAACGGACGCATGTACGAGTCAGTACAGACTTAGAAACGTTGGGACACCTGAGATCGGGTGGTGCGAGGAGACAAGTACCCCGAAGGGTCCGTACTTAGGACCTCACCCACCGGTAAAAGATGAGGTTCCTTAGAAGGGCTGGGTCCCTACCTAGGACGGGAGAACGTAACCGTCCGCCTAAGAAATGGTGACTCGGTAGACCCTTCGGGGGTCAATTTTTCATAATCAACCGTACCAACAGAACTCTACATAATATAAGACATATAGTTGAACGTCACTTTTTGACCCGTTATCTTAATTAAATCCTATTGTAAAACAAGAGAGTTCGAATCTTAAATTTCGACAATTCTAAAAGAACTGCAATTCTATTCACTCTCTGTAATTGCCATAAGACAATGTCATAGGTACATAATCCCACTTATATGTGATTCTCACATGATTCCATATATGTGTGTAGTTGTGTGTCACTGAACCGGGGAAACTAAACTCAACTCTCGCACCAATACGGATCGCGACCTTAATCCACGGTGTGTATTTCTCCATTCGAACTAGTCAGTAGGACATTAAAGTCAATTCCCAAACAGGAAACTTAGGAAAGTAAATTTTTTCTTACTTCCGACATCACCACCCGTAGTCCACAAGAAAGAGAAAGACTAACTCCTGGGCGGGTGGACCCAATAAAATTGCTGATCATTTGGTCGGAACACCGAGTCTCGACGTCCTACAGAAGTCATGGGGAAACAGGACCTTTTCTGCTTAAGACTGAGATTAGTGGACCACCATAAACCCTACCTATCGTAGTGGTACATAAAAGAAAAATACAACACAAAAGTCAAAGCTCAACTCAAATAGGTCCACGTCAAAACGACAGAAATGAATAAACAAATCAGACTAAGTTAAAAAACCAAATAGGTGTAAAGAGGTGTCAGTCCCGAAGGTTCATTTCAACCCAAGTCAGGGACTATCGGAACTCGACGGGACTTACAGCGACTGCTCTGCACCAGGAGAGCACGGGTCCACGTCTGGCGCTTCCTCGTCCCGACCCTCGCACGCGTCGTTCGGTCGCACGACCGGCGGCCCCGGGTCCACAAGGTCTCCCTACTCCCGCACAGACTGCCGCACCCGCTGTCCCAGTGGGAGAAGTCGAGCCGGTGAGTCGACAGCGGGTCGCCCGTCCGGCTACGGTTCTGAGTCTCACACTCCCACGTCCTCGTCGACCTACGGTAGTTGCTTCTCTAGTCCACCCACTAGGGTTTGAGTCGAGGGGCCTTTGAGCTAAAGAGACTCCTCGACGGAAGAGGATCCCTTCAGACTCACAAGGTATCATTCTTTGGACTGGAGTCCAGACGAAGTTCTTAAAAGTGAAAACTCTAACGGGAACTAATATCTCGGACCACTCGGCCCCCCAAGACAGGTTCCGCAAAACCCCACAGGGGGGAGTCGAGACTCGGGGTTCCACCCACTCCACGGCTCCGCCACAGGCGACACAGGAGTCTCGGGTGGTTACAGACCACTTTCCGGTGGACCTTGTCTTTTCGAGTCCAAAACCCCAACCGTTTAAGAGGGAGTCTACACGTAAAAGTAAAAAGTGAATTATTTGTCACACTTCTAACCGAACAACATTCTGTCACCAGGTTCCTGTACACAAACTCAAAAAGAGTAGAGTAGTCATATAAATTCTATAAAAGAAATCTGTGGTAGAACCGTTCATATTGTTAATTGTTTTGCCCTATCTTTGGTTTCCGGCCGGAGCACCACTCGTCCCCGGGAACCCAGACCCACGTCGGTCCACCGACCCCCGGGGCTCCGGACGGACCACGGTGTGGGTGTGTCGATACGGGCACAGGGTTCAGGTACAAGTCTCACCGGCGTCCGACCACTGGGACGTGTCCTGGTCCGTCTCCGACGACGAGTCTGACAAGAGTAGTGCAGTCGGGTCCGGCTCCACGGGCAAGGACAGGTGGCTCACGCCCCCCGGCCCTCTTTCCGTCCCCCACTTACCCTGTTGGTCGTTTGCGACCACCACGGCGGACGGGTAAACTGTCGCTCTGCCTACCAAAACACCCGGCGCAAACTCGTGTCTGCTCTAGTCTTCGTACCAGAAAGGTACAGGGGAGTCCTTTACACCTTGTCAATACATAGTTGTAAAAATAAAAATGTCGTTCAACAGTACATTTTCACTAAAAAGGAATACACTGTTCAACTGAACTACATTTATCATGTAAGACAGGTAGTTGAACAATAGTTGTCACTTTTTGTAAGTTCTACATATACACCTTCACTTCGACCTCTCAAATGAAGGACATTCTTACAAAATAAAATTAAACTTTTAGTAAAATAAACGTAGTAGCACAGAAATTTGACGATATATTTTAGTAGGTGTTGTGTAATCCCCTCTTCTCGGCTTTGACACTTAAGATCCAATTACGTCGTGTAACTGTACTTAGGTCTTTGAGTGTGTTTCGACCACGTCTTGAAGGAGTTCCCTACACAAACATGTATAAGTTTGAATGTAATTTTTTTTTGTTCTTTCTAGTTGAGTCGTGAAGTAGACCAGACCTCTGAACACAAATCTTTGAGGTCGAACAAGCACTTAACGACAAAACTAACATGACTCAAAGGCTAAGGGTCACTTTTTCTGAACGCCGTGACTGGACATAGAGACGGGACTGTCGTCCCTCCATTTCCAACAGTTGTAGTCCATAGAGGAGTATCCTTCTCGCAGCGGTGGTCCCGGGGAAGTCTTACAATCTCCTTTCTGTACTTTACTTCTCATTTACTAGTCCCCGGTCAAACATTCTGAGTTACGATTCAATAAGATTCAAACTCTTCTAAGTTTTCTCCTTTTCAGCTTGGAAAATGAACTCTACAATTAACTCGTTGACAAAGACCTTAAACGATTAGTACTGTGTCTTACGGTCGGGTTAAACAACAGGTCTGTGCAAAGAGACGACTGTTCCCGTCCACTGCCCAAAATAAGATAAAATCCAACCACCTCCCTCTCTTCCTCTTGCGCCTCGTCGCCCGGCTCCTGTGACTCTCGTCCCTCCCGTCCCCCTCGAATCCGTCGGAGGCAGCCACATTTAGCCACTCGAGGGAGTTGGACGAACGGTCGAGGAGTCGACGGCCGAGGACGGGCGGGGACGGGTTCGGGTCTTCCTCCGCCGTGGCGGGACGCGTCCTCCCTCTGACCGACCCGTAGTACCATACACAGACGGAGGAGGGACGGGTAGGAAGGGGGTCCTGTACCCAAAAGAAATAAAACAAACAAAAAACGAAAAAGAGAAAAATGAATCTTCTTCTAGCCCATGTAAACGACGTGAGTCCCCAGATGTGAAAAAATTTGACGGATCACAAATTAGTAAGGTGTCACCGTGTCGTTGCTTAATCAGAACCATAAACCTGGTGTCCGAATCGTGTAGTAGTACTTGAGTCGGTCTCGGACGGAGACACAGCAACCCGGACCGGACACGACCCGTGTCGTCGACGTCCCTTAAAAGACAAGAGTCCCTCGTCTGTCGAAGCACTTTCATTGGTATCCGTCGGGAGTACCGCACCCTTTCGGCACGTCGTGTACAAGGTAACCCCGACGGACCGACGTCCCACGTCCCGTACGCCACCCTTGTTTTGGTTCTTAGAGGTACCAGACGAACGACTACCTGGGCCGGCGCCCGAGTCCGGTCGAGACGCACACTTTGGTCCAGTTCTCGGGCCACGGGGTCCCGGGGTCCCTTCTCCAACCCGACGGAGTGAAAAGACTCAGATTTTTACCCTACTGCTGGATCCCGACAACCACTGTCTCACACGCCGAGATTTCGTGTACAAGGTCGAAAGAACGCACAAATCGAACCTAAAACACTCACGGAACAATAGGGTACTTTAGTGCACATGCTGTGACGAAAGATTGACCTGTACATAATAGTGTAAAAAGACACTGGTGGGTAAAGTACAATCGACGTAACAATCAGTCCAATAGTAATTTAAGTGACACTTAGGAAAATCACCGGACACTTCACCCTTGATCAGGTAAAACACCAGAAAACTGTGTGGCAAAAATATTAAACGTAGTAACCATTAATCAACGATAAATTTTAAGAAACTCCTAAAGAGACACCAAAGTACGAACTAAAGAAAGGTTTATAAACAATGTCTTGTCAAGACATACAAAAGGAACGACAACCTCAAGAGGTCGCCACACAGACGAAAGTAGTAACCAAATCTAAAGGACAGAGTAGGACAACAGACGAACCAACAGTAGTTAGGTCTGGGGAGGGGGCGGGGGCTCCGACATCAAAGGGTAGGTAGAGGGGACGGGGCAGGGGGGTGAACGAGACCAGTACCGACACGACACCAGGTGTCGCACACACGGGAACAGCCCAGACACGAAACGGAAGTACAGAGTAATTTGCCACAAAAAGGGGTATCGTCATTCAACTTAACCACTTAGTGATACGTCAATGTCCTCTTCCGTTACCGTTGGGTGAGGTCATAAGAACGAACTTTTAGGGTACCTGTCTACTCGTACCATCCGACGTCAGGTACCCCAGCGTGTCTCAGTCTATACTAACTTCGTGGAATCGTCGTCGTCGTCGTCGTACGACAATGTTCGTATTACATCTACCTAGGATTTGTCGTATAGTACATATTAAGTATTTACTCTAACACTAATGTACTTCTTTACTAGGAGAATTCACATCTTAATTACCTGAAAATCTATACGTCTACTGTGGTGGGAAGACCGTCTTCGCTTCTCCTCGTTTTTCGGAGAACTACTTTCACTTTCTCCTCTCACTTTTTCAACCGAATTTCGAGTGGTAAGTCTTTTGCTCCTAGTACCGTAGACCAGGGTAGTGAAGTACCCTTTATCTACCCCTTTGTTACGTTGTAACAGTCTCAAATAAAACCCCCCGAGGTTATAGTGACGTCTACCACTAACGTCGGTACTTTAATTCTGCGAATAAGGAACCTTCCTTTTAATACTGGTTGGATCTATCGTATAACTTTTCGTCTCTCTAAGGAAACGGTTGTTTCCAGGTAGATCAGTTCCGATACCAAAAAGGTCACCAGTATATACCTGTACTTTCAACCTGACACTTCTTTCCACTCGTGGCTTCTTAACTACGAAAACTCGACACCACAACCTCTTCTGAGAACTCTCAGGGAACCTGACGTTCCTCTACGTTGGTCAGGGAGGATTTCCTCTAGTCAGGACCCACAAGTAACCTTCCTGCCTACGATTTCGACTTTGAGGTCATGAGACCGGTGGAGTACACTTCTCAACTGAGTCACCTTTTCTCAGAAGACGACCCTCCCTAACCCCCGTCCTCCTCTTCTCCTGTTGTCTCCTACTCTACCGACCTACCGTAGTGGCTGAGTTACCTATACGCAAACCCACTTGAGGTCCTCAACCACTACCTACCCCTCCCGACCTCACGACGCTAAGTACCCCAACGTTTCTCAGCCTGTGCTGTGTCGCTGACTAGACTTGACTCGACTGTGTCATAGGAAAGACACAACCACGAACACAAATTCTCACATTTAGAGTAGTCGAAAACGTGTCAATTACAGAGATAATCTGAGAAATCTTTTCATACAAAATGCCAATTATTTTACATTTCTGCCGTGGACGATAATACGATCGAAAGTAAGAATGTATAAAAGTGTCCCTCGGACAAAATTACTTAAATAAAACTCTTCAAAATATAGTTTAAGATACAGTCCTAAAATGTACTTACAGGTTCTCCACCAATCTAAACAAGTTACAATTTTATCCATAATACCATT
>SJYO01040518.1:0-120000 GCA_006410555.1 Capra ibex
CTAAAGAGAGGGGGAGAAAATCGTAACGGTTTTGGGGAGACCGCGGAGTGTCCCAACCGTGACCGAGGCCCGACTTCAGCTCGAGGTCCAGAGGGACACCCTCTCACAGTCCCTTTTCCCGGACACCAGTCGTATACTGGGAGACGCCCGGGGTGACAAAGGAGTCTCCGAGAAAGATGTCACGGTCGAGTGTCGTCGTCCGGAAAGGAAGGTGTGAACCCAGACTCACGTCGACGGATCCGACAATTTCCTCCGTCCCCCTGGGTACGGTTTTCGACTGGGGTGTACACAGGAGGATCCCAGTCGCGTCCGGTCTGGTGCTGTCCCGTGAGTCGGACCTTTGTACCGGCGTCCGCCATAGGAGGAACCTACACCTCCCGTCACTGTGTCCGCCAATTTGAGTTACACGACCGGTGTCCGGTCGGAAGGCCGAACCGTTAATGTGTGACAGATGGAGGCGGAGAGGGCCGACGGGGTAGTGGAGGGACAGTCTGTCGAAATTACGGCGAGCGGAGAAGGACAGTCGTTTACAAACACACACCGCAACGACCCGCTGTCAACTTGTCCCGGACGTAAGAGGACCGGGGACCCGGGGACCACCTCGGAAGGGAGGTTCCCGAAACGTCCAGAATGCACAGTTGCGGTGTCTTCGGTGTCGTACCTCTCCGAGACGCGTTCGAGGACGTCCTTCCCAGCGAGGTCGGTCTACCGGGCTCCTATTGACGTTCCACTTTATCCCGGAAAGAGTCCGAGGGTCGAGGGGTCCCTTGACAAGTAAACAGGGGAAGTGTCTATGTAGGCCCCTCTGACCTTAAGTAAAACGGTTTACAACTATTCCTGTTTTCGGTACCGACACGGAGGTTCCCTCCAGGGTACACCGAAGGACGGGTATCCTTAGATCTGTCGTCCGACCTGGTTGTCCCGTAAACCATTGTGGCACACACATACCTCTGTTGGGCTCTAACTTCTCCGTTTGAACCTAAAGTTCAGTCCGAGACGGTTGGGTGGTTGACACACCGGAGTCGGAAAGTGTGGAGGACACACCGAGAGACAAAAGGATAGACACCAAGTCACACCATTATTCTTTGGGATGGAACAAGTTTTGGTTGCCCCGAAGAAAGAACGACATTCACGGTTACCACTCCGGTCCTACTCCTTTTACGTCCTCTTAGTCACTCGGTCCTTAACCCTTTCCTTCTCTGTCCCGGTCCCTTTTCCTTTGGTTCATTAGTGGACCAGAAAAAACCAAAACCACCCCCGCCCTAGACTTTTTGTCGTGGATTACCCTCTTCTACGGTTGCGCAATGTTATCGACTGCTCGAAACGACTTCTACGTCGTCCGGACCGAGTTCTTTCCGTCGTTTTTTAAACCCAGAAGTCCAGTGTGTCCGGGTTTGGGTTCAACCTGACGTAGGGGAGGATCGACACACTGGAACCCGTTCAACGAATTAGAGAGACTTGGAGTTACTAGTTTCCATGAAGCTCAGGAGTGGAGTGTCCCAACGACACTGCAGTGTCGGACTTCCTGTTAACACGTTGACGTCCACACGCACACAAATGATTACTTCGACCGAGGACCCTCGTCTTCCACGGGGGGCGGGGGCTGGGGCGAGGTGGTGTTCGACCCTTCCGTCTGGGTCTCCGCCGATCCTACCCTCTACGACCGACACCTCCGACTCCCTAGATTTCGAGACCTTTGGCCCTCGGGCCGACTTCCTCGTCTTTAATCCCACTGGTGGGTAAACCTAAACGGTCCCTGACAGAATCATTATCGCGACTCTCAGAGTACAGGACTCCTTTGGGAGGTCGGGTCCTTTTGACCCTGTCCACCAGTGGAACCGGCTCGGTCAGACCGTGGTCGAAGGTCCCCTTGCGTCTAAGACTCGTCTCTTTCGTCTTGTCTTGGACGGATCTACCTCGTCTGTGTGATTTTCTCTTCTACCGAGTTGTAGGTTTTATAGAATTCTCTTTACGAACGGAGGTTTTTATGTGTGTGGTTCTCCAGATCGGCGGAGTAAACAGTACAACTTTTTAATCGTCGTGGCATTAATAGATTATTATCCTCTCATTATTCCTTGCCAATTTCTTTACCACATAGGTCTGACACCGTAGGAGCCGTCAATTATTGTTCGTTTTTCATGGAGAGCTAACAGTATCAAACCCAAAGATGTCTTTGTCTGGGATTCTGTTCGTAATCTCACGTTTAATAAATAAGTTCTCCACCTCCTTTGTGTCCTCTCCACACCCGCCCTCCACCTCCTCTCACCCCTTCCCTCCGTCCCTTCCCTTCCGTCCAAATTTCTCCACACAAGAGTTCGATCAATAGTCCCCTCAAGCTCCCTTACGGGGTCTCAATAGTACGGGTTCTTTATCACGTCCTCGACCGTTTTAATTTGTCGTTGAGGACTCTAAGGATCCAACTCCCGACGAGGGACCCATCAATTAAGGGACCGTGAAGGTCGGTCGGGAGAGACGAAAACCGTCTCGTAACCCTTTCGCGAGTTCGGGTTTCTACGTCTGGGACCGTCAATCTTCCGTGCGGCCCTTCACCCTTCTGAGGTCCCTATGTCGGCCAGTCCATGGTTGTCGTAGACGGTTTGTATTTGAAGAAGACTATGTAATTCACGCACACACCACCTCCGTCCCCTACCCCACCCCCCCCCCACCACTTCTACCGATACGTTCCATGCTGACGTAAAATAATAATTTTACATGTACATGTGTACCGACAAAGGTCCACGTGGACACGCGTACGTATCTTTTCTTTTTATGTCTATGGTAAGACACTAGTTCTCGACTCCGTCCTAGGAAATAAAAGTATTAGACTTAAAAAGATTTGTTCTTAATTAGAACATTAGTTATTACTAATAAAAACAATAATAAATTTTGTTCCCTTTTAATTTCTTTAACGTAGTAGATACTCCTCCTTTTCCTCTATTTCCAGATCTTGGGTAAGTTGGGAAAACCCAGTCTATTCAAAGACTTAACTCTCCAAAAAGATATAATCTTTTCGTTCTAGACATCTTTGGTATAGAATACTTTGTAGGGGACCACCCATTAGTCTGTACAATTATCACGACACAAGTTTGTATACTTGTCAGTGTGTTTCATCCTATTTATTACTGATATTTTTCGGAGTGTAGTCGAGTTTGGTCCAAAACGACGGTTTGTGTA
Source organism: Capra ibex (assembly GCA_006410555.1). Lineage (NCBI taxonomy): Eukaryota > Metazoa > Chordata > Mammalia > Artiodactyla > Bovidae > Capra > Capra ibex. The sequence continues at coordinate 3,175 of SJYO01040518.1, forward strand.
AACACGTTTTCAATACATTTTGTAAACGGAAAGACAACGTCTATTCCCGAACATCTAGTCATCATTCCTCTCTCTCAAAGGTTTTCATCCCGACGCACTGTCTCAGTTCTTCCACCTCATCCGAAGGGACCCCCGAGTCACCATATCTTAGGCGGACGGTTCCGTCCTCTGTACCCAAACTAGGGGCCAGTCCTTCTAGGGTGTACGACGCCTCGTTGATTCAGGTACTCGGTGTCGATGACTCGGACTCGGGATCTCGGACACGAGGAGCTGTTCTCTTCGGTGGTGTTGCTCTTCGGACACATGACGTTCATCTGTCATCGGGGGTGAGCGAGGTTGATTTCTTCTCGGACGCACCGTCGTTTCTGGGTCGTGTCGGTTTATTTGTTGTCTTCTCGGTAAATTTTTGTCCTTCTTCCACCTCGTTGATTCGGGAGTACCTCATTATGTCGTCGTTCTGTGAAGACGGGCGAGGATGGACGCCGTGTCTCCGATCTTTCGTCGGTGGACCCGGGTCCACGAGGACCCCTACGGATGAAGGACTCTTTCAGGGGCACGGTGGAATCTCGGGGAGAACCACAATACTGGATTTGTAATACCCGTCAACTTAGGGGACCCCTAAAACACTTTTACGTCTAAGAATACGTCTCCCAGACCCTACCTCGGGTTAATAGACTCTGACTTCGACAACTAGACCCCTGTCGCGAAACTTCTCACTACGGTATTTCAGGTGCGCTAACTTGGTTCCACCCAGAGGTATATGAACGTTCGTAGTAAGTACCGTCAGTGTTTCTTACACAGGTTTATAGGATATTTGGTAATTCCACAAAAACTATCCCACGGTCGTCCGTCTTGTACTGGTCCGTCCTTTCTGGTAGAATGAAGCCCTCGTATTTCTGAACTCTCTACCACTCTGGTCCTGGTCTTTTGATTATTTTCGAAGCACTCTCCTTTCGTCTCCTCGTCTAAGGACCCGTACTGACGACATCACAAGAAAATATTAGACCCAAAGACATCCAGGATGGGTTCTCGTCATTTGTCCCATAACATTACACTTTGACATAGAGATCAGTTGGAGTCGTCTTTCCCAAATATAAGTGAGTGAGGAGGCGGAATGGGACCCACGACGTTGGAACGAAGAATTAAGAGAAGGACGAACCGACGTCATCTGTCCTTCTCTCCTTCCAACGGACTTTTTTGTGTCCATCTCTCGTCTCCGGTTGTCTTGTCCAGGGGAAACCTTCTTAGACGTGTCGGACTTTTCTTAGATAATAGAGTTACCACTATTTTGAGTACCAATGAAGACTCTCACCGTAACCACCTTATCTCCGTCCTCCCTTGGAAGATCAACCCCCATTAGGACTTTTACAAGAGATTGAACTAGATCCATCACCAATGTACCTGTGTATGTAGACATTCTTCAGTAATTCGACACACGAATTCGAAACACTAGAAATGACACTCCAACAGTACAGAGTTGATTTTAACCCTCTTTTACTTTTTCTTGGTGTTGGAACCCTACTTCATCCATACGGTCAGGACCCGGGAGAGTCTCGTAACGGGTTCCCCGACAACCTGGTGTCCCCTCACTGTAAACGGATCCCCTAAAACACGGAAATGGACTGGACTTGATTGATCTACTGTACTTAGGTGGGACGACGACGACGACGATTCAGTGAAGTCAGTACAGGCTGAGACACGCTGGGGTATCTGCCATCGGGTGGTCCGAGGGGGTTGGGACCCTAAGAGGTCCGTTCTTGTGACCTCACCCAACGGTAAAGGCAGAGGTTACGTACTTTCACTTTTCACTTTCACTTCAGCGAGTCAGCACAGGCTGAGATCGCTGGGGTACCTGACGTCGGGTCGTCCGAGGAGACAGGTATCCTAAAAGGTCCGTTCTCATGACCTCACCCCACGGTAACGGAAAGAAGATCCACACTGTTAATTCGATTACTCTGAATACGTTTCTATAGAGTACTAAAGTATCAGTGTATTGTACAAACAATTTATGGAACAAACCGTTTCTAGGGGGTGTAGGTAAGACGAGTAGGAGGAATCAGTGTCCTTTAAATCATCTTCATAGTTACACGGGGTCGAAAAAGACTCGGAGGGAACGTCCATCCACACAGGACATGGGTACTCCTAGTGATTAAAGTCTGGTCACTTCTTCGTTCTCACCTACTCTGAATTCAAGAGGAAATTCTCTCTCATACAGGAAGAAGATGGAAAGAAGGTATACTGACGGATGTCTACGCCATCGACCTCGAGACCGTTGGAAAAATTGGTGCTCCTGTTCCCTTCAACAGGTCCCTCACCATTTAGTCACTCGACCTTCTTTGGAACCAGAGATCGACAAATTGGAGTCTCTCTCTTGAAAGACAAGATAAATTTCGGTGTCAATAAACCTAAGCAAAAACGACAGTATATCACGGACGTTACTCCCTCTGGACCCAAGCTAGGAACCCAGTCCTTCTAGAGGACCTCTTCCTTTACCGTTGGGTGAGGTCATAAGAACGGATCTTTTAGGGTACCTACCTCCTCGGAGTACCCGATGTCAGGTACCCCAGCGTTTCTCAGCCTGTGCTGACTCGTTGAAGTGGAGTGACAAGGGTCTCTACCAGGGAAACGGATACACATTACCGTAGACTTTAAAGAGTAGTCAAGTCCAGTCAACGAGTCAGCACAGACTGAGAAACTCTGCGGTACCCGACGTCGTGTGGTCCGGAGGGACAGGTGGTGGTCGAGAGTCTCGAACGAGTTTGAGTACACGTAACTCAGTCACTACGGTAGGTTGGTAGAGTAGGAGATAGCAAGGGAAGAGGAGGACGGAAGTCAGAAAGGGTCGTAGTCCCAGAAAAGGTTACTCAATCGAGAAACGTAGTCCACCGGTTTCATAACCTCGAAGTCGTAATCAGGAAAGTCACTTATAAAGAGTATGACATCATGTTCAACCGGGGTATGACTGCCACGCGGCACCTAGTACCCCACTCCCCTCCATGTGACCCCTTTGGGATACGGTCTCTTCACCTTCTCTTTCCGATCCTAAGTCCTCACAACCCCACGTGTTCACTGAGGTTTGATAAGGGGAGGGACATAGGGGTAGGAATGTTACACTGAAATATCGAGGAGGGTAGTTCCTTATTTCGGATAAAGGGATGGGGAATTAGACATAACCGGCACACTGGATGAAACCGGTTACTCTATCCTACTTTCACTGGGTTAGTCTCAGACTTTTCGTGAACTCGTAACCCTGAACAAGGGAACAACGAGAACCTTGGGATGCTACCGGAATACTTGTCGGGGTCTCGATCGGACCATCTCCGTCTCTCTACGGGGTCGGTTGAATGGCTAACCTACCTGGGTACTTACTCGGTTCACTTCTAGGTGTCTCGGATCGGGTCTGACCTTCTTCGTGGACCGGTTCTGTGTCTGTTCGTTTTTTTTAATATTTGTCAGTACAAAACCTGGTGATGCAGAACCCCATCAACCAATTTGCCGTCGTCAAGTGACTCCGTCCCCGGTGCCGAGAACTTACAAGAGCGGTAGAATCAAATCCCACTATTGTGACTTCTTCCTTGGTTTCGACTAGACCTTTTATGTTCTGCGGGGTCAGGACACAGGGGGTTCCGAGGTGGGAACTGGGGGCTAAGAAGGGTAGAGAGTCACTGTATGTATGGAGGAAGTCCCCGTGTCTCTCTTCAGGACCCCCTTGGAGAGACAAGAAGTCGTCACCCGGAGCCCCATCCCCCTATCGTCTACCAGTGTCCCCGTACCAGAGTGTGCGTAACGAAAGGAACGCTTTTTCCGTCGGAGTCGAGGTCCTCGACTCTCTTCCCACGCCCACCTCCTTCTGTGTCTGGAACCCCGATCAACTACGGAAATTTTGTACGTTTGCTTGTCTCTCTTGTTTACGTAGAAAAAATAATATTTTATACACGAATCGTATAAATACATTATCAAAGTGGTACACGTCATTTAACTCAAGGACGTTATCCCTTCCTCCAAACGAAGTGACAAGACTGTGTGAACCACCCAGGGGTCGGAAACACGTCACCAGGAGTGTGTGACTTCCTTGGGGACCACCGACTTTCACTACCCCCCACCGGACCCCACCCTTTGACCTGGGACCCGGTACGGACCGAAAATCGAAGTGAAACTACCGGAAAACAGATGACGGAGGTACTTTGTGTGTACACTTCCACGAAGGACATTTTTCGGGGTAAGTCCCATGACCTCCACTCCCGACGACAAAGGACCCTCGTGGAGGGTCTTTCTACCCCACGACCCTTTCAACCTTCTGACGGTCCTAGGACTCCGAGACCGGAGGATCCCGGTGTCCAACCCCACTTTACCATACTCTACACCCCGAGTCGACCGTCTTTTCTGGGTGGAACGGTGCCACCCAGAAACAGGACGGGGTGGAAGAGGGGTATTGTCGGGGAGTATAAAAGAAGGGTTAAGAAAGGGGAGAATGAAAGAAAGGGAGAGAGAGAAGGTTAGAGAAAGAGGAATTGAAAAAGATAGAATTAACCGGTATTGCACCTGCACTTTAAGAAAAATAATAGACGATATAAATAACTTATGTCAAAATACAAGGAACGAGAATTAAAAATTTCACCTACTCGACTTGTAAAATACCAAAAGAAAGTTTTTTAAAAATATAGAGTCGCCCTCAGTAATCCCGACAAGTGTTTATAAGACGCAGAGGCAAACCCGTGTACCGACCTACCCTGTAGGGGGAGGACGACCCCCCAATCGAGAGACATACACCGAACAAACCCGGTTAATTTTAGCTCGGGAGGACCCACCTCGGAACTGTCGGGAGTTCGAATCTCCGGATGAACGAGAGACGACGATATTACTACCCCCTTCGAATACATCCTCCACTTTTGAAAGAGTCGGACCCACAGACTCACTGATGTCACCCGTATGAGAGGACCGGGTAGGTGTAGTCCGTGCCTCTCATTCCTTATTCGAAAAAATATAATTCGGTGACTCAAACAATGACGTCGGATCAAAATGAATAAGACAGATTACGTTAACAAAATGATCCATAGAAGGAGTAAACTGATAGAGGAGATTGTACTTTAGTAATCGACACTACGAGCATGGTTTTACATCACTGTTTCGTGAACTGGTACTGGGAAGTCCGGACAAGTGGACCTAAAGAAACACGACTCTCGTGAAGGAACTAGAGACCTATGTTAAGAAATTAGAAACCACCACCGTCCCCCTTACTAGCCCTGAGGATACTGTTGACCTTTTGTTACTCGAGGGCTGGGAGGTTTTATAATGTGTACTGTGAAACGTATGTTAACGTCCACAAACGTGAGGTTTCACGTTTACAGAAAAGAGTGTACCATCTACGATTCAGTGGTGGTGAGGACGACCCAAAGTCGTCAGGTTTTATAACCCTACCCAGTCCAGGAGAAAGGAGGTACAGGACCGAGGACGGATGCGTAACGTCCCTGTCCTAGGACTGGTAAGATCACCGTAGGACTACTGTTCTTCGACCCGGAGTAAAGGTAACGACCTCGTGACCGTCAGTAATGTTATACCTATTAAACCAAAGGTACCTTCAAAGAGTCCCGTTCTTACTTGAAGAATGTCTCTACGCGAACCGTCGTCTGTCCCTAAGTCTGTGCAGGTCCCGTTGTGACGTCTTTCGGGAACAGTTCCATCTTGAGTTTTATTTCCGATCGTCCCACATGTGGGTACCACCTAAGTACAACCACATACCGTTTTGGTTATGTTATAACATTTCATTTTTTTTATTATTATTATTTATTATTTTATTTTATTTATTTCCGATCGTCCCTCATCTTCTCGACCCGTCTTACGTTACTGGTTTGTAATCTGGTACTGTGGTGTCCGAACAGGAGCACCCAAAGAAACACGACTTTCGCGGAGGAACTAGTGACCGTGCGTCGGACGTAGATCTCCTTACGGAAAAAAGTGAGACTGTGTACACTGTGGAAAACCGGAAAGACTTACAGTCAAAGTAGTAAACGGGTCGGATTTAATCACTGACTTTTTTAAGGGAACGTTCGACCAACAAGTCTTGGCCCTTGTTTACAGGGGGTACCTTTGTCACCAGCCAGCGGAATCTGTTTAGTGGCTTCAGACAGTGTGCGTCGACTTACGATCTTTTACCGTTTCGGTTTTCAGACACATTACACTGTCTTCTCCCCCTTAAACGGAAGGAGCGGGTAAACGGTAGAGTAGAGGGAGGGAAGTAGGTTCCGGAGTCTGGGACATTTGGAGAAATGGAGAGATTCCGTGTAACAAGGATTTGAGTGGGGGAGAAGGAGGTTTAGAGTGAAAGAGTGATATCGACTTGAGTTTTTCCACAAGTCTCCTTTCGTTAAAATAACTTGATTAAGAGTGATTTTACACTGACTGAACCACACTCCCCCCGTCCCCACCTCCGTCCCCCACCATCCCGACCTTACGGAAGTAGGAGAGTCTTCTTAAGGATAAAAAATTCTGTTTAGAGTCTTTAGGTTAACCTACGGTTTAGCCATCCGGTCCATCGTTTCCTTTTCTTTTGGACAGTTCTCGTCACTTTCTTGCACAAGACTCTCAAACAGAGGACCCTAGTCTAGGGGTTTCGTGTCGAGAATTAATAATCTCGAGGAAAGGTGGTCGGGTGTGTCAAAGATTTTGTTTTCATAAAAAGTTTGAGTGAGAATTCCAGTGGTATGACTTCAAAGTACATATGCACAAACATACGTGCACACACACACACATGTGCACGTACGTGTCTATATTGATTCCTCGGGACATCTGTCTTCGTCGTCGACGATGGTCGGTGGGACCTATTTAGAGTCAAGTCAAGTCAAGTCAAGTCAGCGAGTCAGCACAGGCTGAGAAACGCTGGGGTACTTAGCGTCGTACGGTCCGGAGGGACAGGTAGTCGTTGAGGGTCTCAAGTGAGTCTGAGTGCAGGTAGCTCACAGGCAATTTGGTCTCCTGTCGGATCCTGTCCTCATTACTACGGAAGAGGCACGGTTGAAGTGTGTCTTAGAGGGCATTGTTCACTTACCGTAACAGACGTTTCGTTAGACCGTAGAACCCTTTCCCTTTGGGAAAAGACTCCCTCACCCACCGACTCCCATCCTTCCTATCTAAAAAAGTAAGGAGTTTTTGGTGAACATGTTATATTTTAATCAGTGTCGGGGAGCTATCACCCTTGTCGCTAGTCTAAGTGCTCCACCGATTAAAACAGATTTTTGTGTCAAGAGACACGGTACCCCGATACAGGTCTCAGGACTGTCTCGTGTGTCCCGAGACCAGGGAAGGTATCCCCAAGTCCCTCTGTGGAGGGCCTTTCTCCGACCTCCGGTGTCCCCTGGTAAAATGGGGAAGTAAGTCGTCGAAACAGACGTTCTCACCCCTTTCCGATCAACCATATAAAGTTCCCTCGTTTATTAATCGAGAGAACCTTAGAGCAAAATCTAAAATTAAGAATCAGAGCCTCGGTTTGAGATCCTCGTCTTTAAAGATAGGTGCCGACGTCCCTGAGTCAAGGCCGCGTGATTTTTTTCCGGTACGAAGTCTCCGTAAAAAGGTACGTACTTAGTTTAATAAGGTCGACCCAAAATGGTTGTGCATCCGTTAGTTTTGGATGAAATTGACGATAAAATAAGAAATAAATGATCAAGATATTTATGCTACTACCCACACGAAAATATAACCCGGACCCCCGTCCCCACACTCGTCCTTCTCGCCGTCGACAAACGTTGTTGTCCAGTGTACCTACAGGTCCCAAACGTCGGTCTGTCCGGACAACGGTAACGGCATAGACACCGGTACTGAGGAGGTGAACGGGTCTATCACTAGAAGTTTCTTGATATCCCCCTTAATCCGAAAACGAAGACCTAGACCAAGAAGTTTCTCGGCACTTCTCGAAGAAACGGTGGGAGGGAAGAAGAACCCTACTATTCCGTTTCCACTAAAACGGCTTTCCCGTAGGTTCGGACCGTTTCTTTATTCTTAGTGTAAGATAAGTTTAGGTCCTCTCTTTGTCTGCGTATGTTCACCGTCTGTTGAGGCCGGTTCCGTCCTCTTCCTGGAATTCTACTACCCAACCCGAAACCACCGGGAGACGAGACTATCGGCTACTAAACTACTAAATATGAACGCGCGGTCCGGGGTCACCTATTTGGTCCTAATTCCCCACTTCACGGTTCCTCCGTCTAAGACTGAGTCGGAGTCCTGCTTAAACTATTTCTAATCTCAACAGATTTTACTTAACCCGACGGAACCCCCGTCGTTCACGGGACAGAGGCGCTAGAAAAAGTTCCTACCCCACTGGGACTCTTCTCTGGCACCTCTCTTCTGAGTTTCGAGGCTCCTTGCAATCTAAACTACCGTCAATTACAGTAGAGACGGAGCCCCTCCGTTTGAAGGTTTCCTCCACCACGTGTACGAGGAACCCGAGGGACGGGGGAAAGGATGTACCTGTACCGAGGAAGACGGGTACCCCTGGTCTCGGGGAGGATAATGTCGGTCGTACCCCCCTCCGTGTCTTCGTCCTCCCCCGGTGGTTCAGAGCTTGCGTTCCAAGGGTGTCGTCGTTTCCTCCCACCTGTCCACGTTCCGGTGTACATATACGTCGTGAGTTGCCACTATAAACTCCGTGTCCGAGGACTCCCGGGGACCCCGCAATCGAGTCTTGTCAGTCTCGAAGTAGTCCGTCTAATAGATAAACGAGGACGAAGAGGAGGGTCTCAAAGCAAGAGTTCGGTATATCGAGTACCAAAGAAACAATGTCGTCGGAATCCTTGGCTTAGGTCAGTCGGACCGACGGGAGGTCGAAGTCGCCCAAGAGCGGTCCGTTGACAGGCGGGGTACGGTACTGATGGCGGCGGGTACGTGAAAACTGACTAGATCTAAAGTGACATAGTTTGTAATAACTTTCGCCTCTTTCGTCGTAGTAGACCACCTTGATCAGGGTCCTTTTCCCTTCTTGGTCTAGGTCTTCGTTTTCGGAAGACGGGGGATATCAAGAAACTCTTAGTGGTAGACCCGGGGGTACGGAAAGGGTCAGGAGACCGGGAAACTATGTCGGGACAGTAGACCTAGTACAGACAGAACTTTTACAGTGAGAACCCCCTTCTACCGTTAGGACGGAACTTCCCCTGATAGGGGTCACTTCTGGATCCCCGTGTCCACGTTTAGCCCTAGGTGTGGGAGTAGACCGGAGATATATATCGTAACATTTTTATTTTTTTTTTTACACTTAATCTCGGTTAAAAAGTTTTAACTTTCTGAAATACAATTTTATTAAAGGGACAAAGTAAACGTTTTAATCTTTTAGACTAGAGTTTTTTCTTCTTTTTTCTTTTAGACTAGAGTCGTCGATTTCGTCTCTTGCGTACCGGGGTACAGACAGACCACAAAGTGTCAGGGGTCGTGGGAGAAAATGAGGAACTGTAACTCCGGTCCATAGTCAACGGTATTTAGTAAAGAGAAGTAAACCACCGAGACCATACCACAATGATTCTCCTCTCACTTTATAGGGAATATATGGGTACAAAGAGAGTTTTCAAGTCTTCTCTCTGTCGGTTCAGAAATTTCCTTTCACCTTTACTTACATATAGAACCGTCTTTACCTCTAAGAAGAGGGCACTAATGATACGTTTTACATAGACATAGAGTGTGTGTTTCGAATAGTACGGTAAACCCTTTTTCTTTTAAGGTCGGACGAGGGAGGCAATGTAGTGGGAGAGGTAGGGAGATCCTCCAACTGAAACTTTAAAGACGACTTTTCTGATTTCCAACCTGACGTAAAAGAGAAGGGGTCGAGGTCGCTGCACTGGGTTTGGTCAGCTTCACTTTCACAATCAGCGAGTTCAACACAGACTAAGAAACGTTGGGGTACATGACGTCGGACGGTCCGAGGAGACAGGTACCCTAAGAGGTCCGTTCTTATGACCTCACTCAACGACACGGGAAGAGGCCCCCTAGAAGGACTGGGTCACTAGTTTGGGCACAGAGAATAGAGAGGACGTAATGTCCACCTAGGTAATCGTAGACTCAGTGGTCCCTTTGGGATTGGTCCCAAGGGAGAGTAGAGAGAGGTCAGAGGAGGTAGAAGGAGTTCTGAAAGTCGTCTTTGATCTACTTCAAACCTCCTACGGTGAAGGGGAAAACTTACCGAAAAGACCAAGGGTGGAGAATGTTCCGTTTCGGGTTGGGAGAATCGGTGGTAGACAGGGGAGGTTGTCACAGTAAGTGGTCAGGGCTGGTAAAGGTGACCGGATCTGGGTGACTCGTACAAGGGGGTTGTGGAGGCGGTGCGTATGGGGAAGTACGGAAACTCGTTCAAAAGTGAAGGTAGATTTTACGGGAAGAAATACCTCAACAGGACGACTGGAGTAGTCAAGTAGGTTAAGTCTTCGAATTCCTACAGTACCGTCTGAGGGGTCTTTAGCGTAAAAGTACTCGTGGAAATCTAGGGAATTTTCTACTGAAATTCTGGAACCTCACAAATTAGTACGGTGGGACTCCCTAAATAATACGAAGAGACTTTTATCTTCGAGAGTGGTTTTCAACTGGGTCAGAGACCCTCCTCTCGTTCCTGAGGGTCCTCCGTCCCTAGAGGGGGTGGATGTGTCCCTTCCATCTACTTCCCTTCCGTAGAACCGACTAGTACACAAACTCGGGTCCCGACCCCTACAGTCAAAACCCGGGGTCAAGGACCTTTTCAGTCAGATTCAATGTGTCAAACCCGCAGAGGCTCAAAATATTAGTGAGTCTCTAGTTTGGTGTATTAAAGTCGTCATTAATGAGTTTCTCCTTTTTAGGAACTTGGAGTCTCCGTTATTTTGGAGCCACTGGACGTTTTATCTCTCCGTCGACACCTGTCGTCCCATCGGACCTCGTAGTTTGTCTTACGACCGAACACAACCGCGCACTTACTCAGTTTCTATTGTTGACGTCTTTAAGATATCCCTTTCCTCTCCAGACACACGGGGACCTTAATAGTGGGTTTGGGGACATTGAGGAGAAGGGTGGTAGATTGGAGGTGCATGAACTGTTTGAAGATGAGTGATCGGTACGGGGTCAACCTTACGGAAGAAAAGACCCTTTCAAGGGGTCTAAGTGTAGGGAAAAGGACAGGAGGTTGAACTACTGGAAGTACCTCGAAAGGGACGGAGGTTGAGTCACGTTATCTTGGGGGTAGTTCGTAGGAAACGGGAGGTTGGAGTCCGAAGGTTTTTAGTGGTATCCAAAGCGAAGGGGTTTCAGAGTGAGCACAAAGACCAAAAGACACGGTCGGGAAACTATTTTTCGGTCAAGAGGAAGAGGTAACGAGAGACGAAACCTGATCCATGAAAGAAAGACCTCGTTTGAACGGGGTCGGGTCCGTGTCTAAGTTAAGGAAAACGAGATACGGAGCGTCGACACCCGGTCGAGCCGACGAGGGTGTACGTCAGGACCGGAGGTCTTTACTTCGGACCTGTGTCAAGGTTCCCGGAACCAACGTGGTACACCCTCCCATCTGTAGGGTCCTTACCCTCGGTGAGGGTGGAGGTACGAGGACGAAGAGTAAACGGGAGATGAGTAGGTATAGTGGGAGAACATAGAAACAGACGGACATAACAGTCAGACACACAGAGTCTCCGATTCTGGGACAAAATAGAAGGACGTAGAAACGTCCTAAAGTACACATCGGACTTTGGATTGTCCAACCCTATCTAGCTATCTATCTTACTATAAACAGGTAAGAAGAAAGAAATGAAGAATGGAGACTATGACAAATGACACCTGTCTTATATAGAGGGGCAGGAGACTGAAACTCGAACCGGTACACTTAACGAAACCGACCGTCTTACACCCACTTTCACTGTCACACGGTTAATTTTCGACGGCGACGACGACGACGACGACAGCGAAGTCAGCACAGGTTGAGACACGCTGGGGTATCTGTCGTCGGGTGGTACGAGGGGTCAGGGACCTTAAGAGCTTCGTTCTTGTGACCTCACCCAACGGTAAAGGAAGAGGTGACGTACTTTCCCTTTCCACTTTCACTTCAGCGAGTCAGTACAGGCTGAGGATCGCTGGGGTACCTGACGTCGGATGGTCCGAGGAGGCAGGTACCCTAAAAGGTCCGTTCTCACGACCTCACCCCACGGTAACGGAAGAGGAGTTGATTTTCGATCTCGAAATGTAAAGGTGGTCGGGAGAACTTAGAAGACAGGAGGAAAAACTTTTCTCGTACAGGGTCCATCGGGAACGAAGTCGGATTCAGAGGTTTACTCAGGTACATCCTGTTTGTACTTGGGTTTGACTTCGGACCCGAGTTTAGATCGGGTCTATTGGAGGTCTAGACGTTGACACTTTATTTGTAATCATCAACATTCAGTAACTCTAAACCCCCCTGACAAACAATGTCTCACACTATTGTGTTTTACTTTTTGATTATGTGTTAGGAATTCCTATGAAAACTCCCTATTTGGTTCTCCCTTACTTACCCACTTTCGTTTTGCATAAGCGTTCTCACAGTCGAGTTGGGGTTTATATCAAGTATCATTGAGTCACAAAGAGGTCGACTCGAGGTGTCTGGTCGTCGTAGACGTAGTGGACCCTTGAAAAGTCTTAACGTTTATGACCCCGGAAAGGGACCTGGATACCTTTATCTTTAAGATCCCCGTTGTCCCGGGTTGTCGGACACAAAAGTGTTCGGGACGTCCACTAAGACTACATGTGAATTCAAACTCTTGGTGAAATCATTGACGACTTTATCTTTTCGAAAAAAGTTAGATTTTTGGTAAATAAAGGAATTTACGTCTGTGAGATCTTAAAATTTATTACCTCGGGTTAATTGGTTTGCGGAACTGATAGAGGTTGTGACAGTAGGGTAAATTAGATTCCACAGGCCTCCGTAAGGTAGGTCCGTACCTTAAAAATCAGATCACCGAGAGTTGAGATCCACGTATTATCTAAGAGGGCCTTCGAAAATTTTTTAAGACAAAAGCTCTAGTGTGGGACTGGGTACCTTTGTCTTAGAGACCTCCACTCTGGGTTCGTAGTCCTAAAAAAAAGTTCGAAGGGGTGCAATAAAATTACTCACCAGTTCCAACTCTTACTAGAAAGGAAAAATTCCCTGGGCTCGACCGGGTCGTAACATACATAGGAGGTACGGGGTCGAGAATTCTTAGATTTCCAAATAACAGTGTATACCTTATCTATTTGTTATTCCAGACTGACGTACTGTGTCCCTTGATATCGGTTGTAGGGCCCTATTTGGTATTACCATTTCTTATAAAAATTTTACATATATACATATGTTGACTCAGTGAAACGATATATCGTCATAAAGTGTGTTGCAACAGTTAGTTGATATGAAGTAAAATTTTTTAATTCTCAGATTTCTAAACAATTTGCAGGATACAGAACCCGTGTAAACGTCACAAAAATTCTCTGACCTAGGGTGGTCTATCCGGAACCCCTTCGTACCGCGTACCCGATATTCCTACGCCTCAGTGAGGTAAATAAGTAAGTAAGAAGGACGTATAGGTCCCATGGAAGATGGCCGGTCCGTCGTACGATTCGTGAACGATTCAGAATGGTCACCGGTCTGAGTCGGTTCGTCAGAGTCTCTCACTGCCGACCATAGACCGATTATCCGGAAGTTGTGCTTGAACGTGAAACCTCGTAGTGACTATCGTCACCCAAGGGACCTTTCTACATCCACGGATCAGGGGAGAGTCCTCCGGTTACCGACAGTTGGGAAGACAAGACCACATCGGTCCTTCCTTAGTCCTTAGTCTCACCGAATTAAAGTGACCGAGGGAGAGGGTGTATATCGAAAAGAGGGACCTTCGAAAGGGGTAACGGAAAGGGAAGGGAGAAGTTTTGAGGTAGTCGAGTGGGTGGGGGACTTCTGGGAGGGAACGAATCGACAGAATTCGTCTCAAGGGCGGGTGGGGGGGTGTGTGTGGGGGATGGGGTTTCGTCTGGAACTCGACTCCTAAGGTCCCGTTTATTGACGACTTTCTTCACGAGGGACCTCTGTGACCCTTCACCCACCCCGTTCGTCCTGTCCATTCCCCTCCTTCGGTTAACGAACACGTACGCATGAGAATCCGGGTGGTCGAGACGTCTCCCCTCGAAGTGAGACTGGAACGACCTGGGTCCGTGGTCTCGATCGGAAAGTGTGAGGACACGGGGTGTTAGGAACCGCGAACCGATTCCTGGTCGGACCTCGTCCCACTCCCCTACACATTTGAGGGTCCGTGAAGGTGAGAGGTGTAGACGTCCGTTTCGTCGAGGTCGTCAGGTTCTCGTTCGGACGGTTCTTCTTAGTCTCTACGTCGGGTGACCCTCGTTTTGGTGACCTTCGACGCCCCTACCCGCACGTCTTTACCGTTGTCCTTAGGTTCCATTCCGAAGGTCTAAATCGTTGATTTTTATGTCCTACCGGTCAATGGAAACGTAAAGTCTATCCGTTAGAAGAAAAAATCATATTCCTATGGGGGTCAAGTCCGAAAGGTGCACCGTGCTACCATTTCTTAGGTGAACGGTAACGTCCTCTGCTTGCTTTACACCCAAGCTAAGGACCCAGTCCTTCTAAGGGGACCCCCTCCTTTAACGTTGGGTTTGGGTGAGGTCATAAGAACGGACCTCTTAGGGTACCTACCTCATCGGACCGCCCGATATCAGGCACCCTGTGCTGAATCGTTGATTTGTTACAGTTGTTGTACGTGATGACCCCTATATGAATGTGACTGTTTATAACAAATAGACTTTACGTTTACATGGACCAGCAGGACATCAGATAGTCCGTGGGAATCAAGTTTCCACTGTGACATCCGGAAACGACGACATGTGCACAAGACATCTTTGAGACCATAACAGGACCCGGTGACGAATCTGTTAACCTCCTAATCGGTGACACCACACCGATCCCCGTTTCAAGATCCGATTTTTCTGTCACCGTTTGATCATGATAGAACAATCGGGGACACTGTGGAGAAAACATAATCATCACTCCGAAGGAGTCTTAGTGGGATAGGATTACCGTCCCTATTTTGGTACAGACCTACGGGTTAGACAGGTGGACAGGACATTAGTCTCTAGTTCTACGATTACCGGAAGACTGTCGGACCCGGAGGTCAGGATTCGGTCATACAGTGAACCAGTCGAACTAGAAAAGTAATTCATAAAAACATAGGAAAGTGGTCAGAAATTTATTGTTTTTCTTCCGAGGTTCTCAAGACCCTCAGTAGGACTACCGACCGCCCAGGACTTTTATCCAACCCTAACTAACTAACACCAATATTGGTCGTCCTGGGTGGTATCCACGGGGGCCGGACACATAGTATATTTTATATGTTTGTCGTCTGTCTCTTGTTTTGGTTCTGACATCGAAAAATGAAACTAAACACTAGTCAAGAAAACTTTAGGGGACATAAATCTTCTGTCTTACTTTTACTAGGAAGAAGTGTAGGGACCAGAAAGGGACCCAGGGATCTTGAGACCCCGATTCCTCTATCTATGTTTTATGTCCGTTATAAACTCCGAAAGTAACCCCATTTCGTCCCATTTCCCTCATCTTCCGTCATCCGTCAACCTACCAAAACACTTTATTTCCACACCTACCCGAATCCAGTAGTGAAAGGTCCTTCAGAGTGAGTGTTATTAAAAAAAATTAGTTACTTCTGTATCCTCCCTATCTTTTACGGAGGACTACCTTTTGGACCCAGTTACCACTATCGTGACTTAATGGGCTGGGACTCATGACTGACTCGAAGAATTTGACCTTCTCTTATGTAAAAAGAATAATAAAATTTTGTTTTCTTTTACGGAGGACTTACTAAGATTCCTGAGAACTTCGGAATCCCGAAACACTTTCCCATAAAGGTATGTTTTTGTAATCCGTAAAGTAGAGGATTTCATATTTGTGAACTTTTTAGTGTCTTACAGTGACCCAAGATCTTATTTAAACTGTCTTGTCCTTAGTAACAGAATCCAACCCAAGGGGGAGCTTCGTCTGGGACTCCGTTCTT
Organism: Capra ibex; assembly: GCA_006410555.1. Classification (NCBI taxonomy): domain Eukaryota; kingdom Metazoa; phylum Chordata; class Mammalia; order Artiodactyla; family Bovidae; genus Capra; species Capra ibex. Next base: position 19,194 of record SJYO01040518.1, read on the forward strand.
AAATACACCCCCCTGAAGGGACCACTAGGACGCCAATTCTTAAACGGACAGTTACGTCCCCTGTGTTCAAGCTAGGAACCAGACCCTTCTAGGGTGTACCGGTACCTTGTTGATTCGGACACTCGGTGTCGACGACTTCTAGAGTGCGGATCTCGGGTACGGGGTGGCGTTCTCATACGTGGTGTTACGCGGTGAACGCGTGGTGTTAATCTCTCATCAGGGGTGACCGGTGTTGATCTCTTTCGAATGTGTGTCGTTGTTTCTGGGTCTCGTCGGTTTTTATTTGGATACTTATTTTTATGAAAATTTTCTTAAACCCGAAGGGACCACCGAGTCACCATTTGTTAAGTGGACGGTTACGTCCTCTACGTCCAAATTGGGGACCCAACCCTCCTAGGGAACCTCCTTCTTTACCGTTAGATAAGGTCATAAGAACGGACTCTTCAGGGTACCTGTCTCCTCAGACCCTCCGGTGTCAGGTACGTCAGTGCTTCTTAGTCTGTGCTGAATCGTTGATTTGTTGTTGTTTCTTAAATACACATTTATCAAATAAATCCCCTTATAGAGTCCTTCGTGACATCCACTACTCCTTCGTTTTGTCCCTTCCCTCTAATTGTTGTCTCACACGTAATGACTCGCTACCCTGGGTCCTGGCTTAAAGTGACGACCCTTTGACACCTGTTGTCAAGAGTTTGATGGATACCACTTCCTGATCCCAAACAAAAAAATTAAAAGTCACCTGTTCATGAGGGGGGGGGGGCGGGGGCATGAAAAAAGGAAAAAACCGTCACGGTGTACCGTACGTGTCTCTTCCATTACCGTGGGGTGAGGTCATGGGAACGGACCTTTTAGGGTACCTGCCTCCTCGGACCACCCGACGTCAGGTACCCCAACACTTCTCAACCTGTGCTGACTCACTGAAGTGAAAGTGAAAAATGAAAGTACGTGACCTCTTCCTTTACCGTTGGGTGAGGTCACAAGAACGTACCTCTTAGGGTCCCTGCCCCCTCGGACCACCCGACGGTAGATACCACAGTATGTCTCAGCTTGTGCTGACTTCCCTGAATCGTCGTCGTCGTCGTACCGTACGTTCTAGAATCAGGGGCAGGGCGTAATATGAAAACTTATCTGTTATTTTTACTTAATGAGATTTTTAAAATTTTGTACTTTATATGTTCGAGGTTAAATTTTTTTATTACGTCCTGGGTACTGATGAGATACTTTAATGACGCCTTCAAAGGTTTACGAATGATAGTTAAAACCAAGAAAAACGTTTGGTGACTTTCTGTCACGAGTCTGACCGTGGTCAGGTTCCTGGTGTGAAACTTCGGTACAGAGTCTCAAGTGAGTCCACTCCCCACTCTCTCGTCACCATAAATACCTGGGTGCGTAACCAACTCCGAACCAGGGTCCGTTTCCAACTGTGGTCATGAGAGAGTGACACACACATCCGAGTCATTTTCGAGAACCTGTTTCTCTACGTCTCCCCAACCGTCGACCTTCCCGTCCCTCGTGTAGTGTGGCTTCCCGAGACCCACCCCGTCGGTGTCGTAAGACCTAAGGACACCGTCCTTTCCTGGTACTTTGTCAACCTGGTCCGAGAAGACGTCCCCTATCCTTTTGACCAGGGACTCGGTGAGCAACGAGGTGACCTCGTGAGTCTATAGTAACTCATTGTGACGACGGACCTGATCCCCTCTCCCTGCCCGGGAGGGGTGAACGGATGGAACCGTAAGAAGATCTGGAGACGAACGGATCAGCGACCGTGGTCTCCCTGTTATCGGTAGACCCTCTGTCTACCACAGTAGACGTCGTTGTGGTAGAGGGTGTCCCTACTCCGGACCAATTTGAGAGAAGACGGGTGTCTAGACGACCCCTCACCTCCTTTCCAGACCCCTAATCGTGTTTCGGTCCCGTTCTGGTGTCTAGAGGTTCGAACTTGGGTACCACACTGGGAGACTCCGAGACAAAGGAGTAGGTATTTTACCTCTATGATTGGATACGGGATGAATGGAGTGTCCGGACAACATTCCTAGTTCACTCTATTTCTTCACTTTCTTCAAAAACTTTTCAAATTTCGGGAGATCTCGACAGTTAGGACTCTTTGTGAGTAATAAACATCTACTCAGCAGTCCGTGGGAGTCGAGTGTCTTTTGTCTGGGGTTGAGTTATCACTAAAATGTTCCAGAGACTACTCTGCCCTAGAACTAAACCTAGGACCAAGTCTTTTGGTTACGACATTTCATGTAATAACCTGTTTATCGTGATATACCTATTCTGGACTTATCATTTATTCTCAGCAGAGTTACAGTCTAAAGGACACCACCGTACACTCTTACAGGTACACGGATTCTCCATGTGCGTCTTCATAAATCCTAATTTTGTAGTGCTGCAGACATTAAATGAGAGTTCACCAGTCGGCATTGTTGTTGTTATTATGATCATCGTTGTTATTTTTATTGTTAGTATATACACATAGTTAGTGTTATTTGACACCTTTTAAGACTCTCTCTACCCTTATGGTCTGGTGGACTGGACGGAGAACTCTTTAGACATACGTCCAGTCCTTCGTTGTCAATCTTGACCTGTACCTTGTTGTCTGACCAGGGTTTATCCTTTTCCTCATGTAGTTCCGACATAATAACAGTGGGACGAATAAATTGAAGATACGTCTCATGTAGTACTCTTTGCGACCTGACCTTCTTCGTGTTCGACCTTAGTTCTAACGGCCCTCTTTATCGTTATTGGAGTCTATACGTCTACTGTGGTGGGAATGCCGTCTTTCACTTCTCCTTGATTTTTCGGAGAACTACTTTCACTTTCTCCTCTCACTTTTTCAACCGGATTTCGAGTTGTAAGTCTTTTGCTTCTAGTACCGTAGACCAGGGTAGTGAAGTACCCTTTATCTACGTCTTTGTCACCTTTGTCCCAGTCTGAAATAAAACCCCCCGAGGTTTTAGTGGCGTCTATCACTGACGTCGGTACTTTAATTTTCTACGAATGAGGGACCTTCCTTTCAATACTGGTTGGATCTATCGTATAACTTTTCGTCTCTGTAATGAAACGGTTGTTTCCAGGTAGATCAGTTCCGATACCAAAAAGGACACCAGTACATACCTACACTCTCAACCTGCCACTTCTTTCGACTCACGGTTTCTTGACTACGAAAACTCGACACCACAACCTCTTCTGAGAACTCTCAGGGAACCTGACGTTCCTCTAGGTTGGTCAGGTAAGACTTCCTCTAGTCGGGACCCTAAAGAAACCTTCCTGACTACGATGTCGACTTTGAGGTCATGAAACCCGTGGAGTACGCTTTCCAACTGAGTAACCTTTTCTGAGACTACGACCCTCCCTAACCCCCGTCCTCCTCTTCCCCTGCTGTCTCCTACTCTACCGACCTACCGTAGTGCCTGAGCTACCTGCACTCACACTCGCTTGAGGTCCTCTACCACTACCTGTCCCTCCGGACCGCACGACGCTAAGTACCCCAGCGTTTCTCAGCCTGTGCTGACTCACTGACTTGACTTGACTTGACTACAAATGACTCCCTATTCACCCGAAGGGTCGACCATGGTTACGTTCTCTGCGTTCTCTGTACCCCAAGTTAGGACCCACCCCTTCTAGGGAACCTCCTCCTTTATCGTTGGGTGAGGTCATAAGAACGGACCTCTTAGGGTGGTCCGATGTCCGTTACTCGAGTGTTTCTCAACGTGTACTAACTTCGGTGACTCGTGTGTGTAAAACATTATTTAGTGAAAGACGAATTTGTTAAATCTAACTTGGGAAACAAACGTTCCCTCCTGGAACTCGATGACCTCTCGTTAAATTTATAAGACGGTTTAATTTTTCTCTATTTTGATGACAGAAAAATTTTTTATATAAAAGAGAGCCATCACAAAAAATGGTAAAAATTTCAAAAATAAGTTAAAAAATGTTATAACGAAGACAAAATACAAAACAAAACAAAACAATAAAACTTCTCCGTCCACCCCAGAATCAAGGAGTTCGTCCATAACTTGGGTGTGGGGGACGTAACCTTCTGTTTCAGTTGGTGATCTGGTGGTCCCTTCAGGGATCACAGAAAAAAATTTACGTTCGTAATTCTGTATATTGTAACGGTCGTCGGACCTTTTGTAGGAACATGGGTAAAGGTTAGTCATTGGGAGGTTTCCGTTGGTAGCGATACTAAGAATAGTGGTATCTAATAAAACGGACCAAAACTTGAAGTACCTTATTTAGTATGTAAGATTGAAATGAGAACACAGACTGAAGAAACGAGTCATAAAAATAAAAAGTGACACGGTAAGTAGGGAGGAGAATAAAGTTACGACACATGTCAAATAAAGAGGTAGGAGTATAACTGTCTGTAGACTCACCGAAGGTCAGATCCCGGTAATACTTATTTCGATGACACTTGTAAGATCCGTATGTGGACTTTCGCCTTAACGACTAGACAGTCGAATCCTGATTGAAATCGTCTATAACGATTTGTCGGTAGGTTTCCCCAACCTTAAATGTAGGGGTGATCGTCACATGTCCCATTTCCAGAAACAGATTATAATGTTATTGGAACTTCTCATTCTTTCAGGTGTAGATGGACTAGTATCACCTTCACTATGACTAATGGTCTTCAAACTCCACTTCTGGAGTTTCTTCAGATACGGACTAAGACGACGTCTCTCGGACCCGATGTGTTCAGGTTCACCTTTCAAGTCTGAAGGTCATGGATCTGAGCACCCTGTCCGTTCTACGTTGACGTATCTCTCTCTTGTCTCGGGACGTTGTTTTTACTAGAGTTTTCCAGTTCAAGACCGTGTTACCTCATGTTTCCCTCATAAAAGGTGAGGAAAGGAAAATAGGGTGGTTAAGGTCCAATCTCAAGAACAAAGAAGCGAGAATTGAGGGATAAGTAAGGTAGGTTAGTCAGGGGATGATTTCTTTCTTTTTAGGGGCCCGAAAGCAAATCCTTACATCTGAACCTTTCACATATCTACACCCAAGCTTAGGACTAGTCCCGGTCCCAATCCTACTCCGTTTGTTCCACCGGTGCACGTTTTAAATTCCTAGTCGTAAGAGAACTGGGACTCTCACTCCCACAGGAATATAAAATGTGGGGTTCAGGAGGGAACGGAGTTGGATCAGGTCTGGGGCTAGGACTAACAATGATCAATATCTAGAACCTGTTCACCGAATTCAAGAGATTCGGTCAAAGAGGTAGACTTTTTACTCTTATTATGGATGATATCTGGATGAGTAGAATAGTTCACCATCGTGTCACGATCTAAGTGTGTTTACGAGTCACTGTAAATAGAAAACAATATGAATTTGGATTTGGTCCAACTGAAAACGATTCTTACTCTAACAATCTTTGAATCCACTGGGACTCGTTTTTACTAATATTGGGTATGGAGAAGGGAGGAGGATGAGGTGGAGCAGAGTACTAGTAGGGTAGATCAGTGTACTACCAGGAAAAGGAGTCGTAAGGGACCTGTTGAGACAAACTCTGATTTAATTTTAAAAATGGAACCTAACAAAACCGGTACTGTCTGGGTCACGTCGGGTGGAAGGGTTAAGTCTCTGAGTGGAGTCAGACGAACCCCTCTACCAGACGGTTGGAACCCACCCCTATTCCCAGTTTGTTTAGTTATACTAAGGGACATAAGATAAATAGACCTTTAAGTCCTCCTCCAGGTGTCTCCCTCTGTCTACTTGATTAACTCTCGAAACCTCTGTCTCCTTTATAGATTCGGGGGTGTAGAAGTTTTCACTTCAGAGTAAGTAAAGGAAACGTCATGTAGTGGCTCCACACACACTTGACCGAGTAGTGTAAGACTACTTAAAAGAGGGGAAAAGGTCGGGTCTCACATCCCTTCTACTCTCGTTTGAGAGAATGTGTCAGAACCTCTAGAGGGGGTGAGGGTAGTTCATAAGTATCGTAAATACACCATAGTCGTTCTACGTACTACACTCAATCTTAAAAAAAGTGAAAGTATACCTTTTGAACTTTGTAGGTTTTTATCTTTCTTAGTATATTATTTGGGAGTACATCGGTGACGTGGTGAGGTTGGTAATGATTAAGTACTAGTTAGAAGAAAGTGTGGGAGTCGGTGAAGAGGACAGGGATATAGTAAAATTTCGTTCAGGGTCTGGAGTATGGTAAAGTAGGTAGTTATAAAGTCCCGTGTAGTGATTTATATTCCCGGGAGACAAATTGTATCGGTAGTAAGGTAATAGTGTGGAGGTTTAATTGTTTTTAAGGAATTACGGTAGTTCATGTGTCACAGACTCAACAGAGTTTTTACAGTATCTTCACTAGTACTGTGTAACAAAACTTAGGTCTAGGTTTATCCGAACCCTGAAAATTAAGTAGAAATGACAATCAGAAAAGAGGAGAGTACCCTACTAATGTAGTATCAAGATTTTAAGGACGGGGTTTACACGTGTATCGAGTGAAACGACTATGGTGTATTTAAGGTACTTATGTACTACCTCCTTAGCCCTCCCCGAATCGTGTGTGAGGATTAACATCGGGTAGTCTGACAATACACGACCCAGAGTTTGACAGCTGTGTAGTATTTAAGAGTCGTAAGAGTCGTCCCCCACCCCCCCGACCCTGGGAAAACTAACGTTGGAGAGTCCCTTGTAACACAAGGGGCCAAGAGACGAAACGATTAAGTCGTAGGTAAGACGGTCGCGTCCCTCCCGACCCCCTGTCTGACCAAAGGTCTTACCTGATAGAGACGGAGGTTTCACCAAACCGACCGAGGTTGTTGGGGGTGTTTCAAGGGTTGGAGGGAGTCTGGGGAAACTAGTTGGTCGGGTACCCGCACTACCAGTCGGTTCCGCTGTCCACAACCGAACTCCCGAGTCCGTCGGTGGCACGGCCCCTCACGTAACTCCCTCTGGTCCTGCACCCTCACCCTCACAGACCACGACGTCGTCGGGGTTCCTCTGGGACACCGACATCGTTTCTGAGGGTGCACAGAAGAGTGCCCACGGTGATGTGGACGTGAAGGACGCTGAAGTAAAGTTTGTTGATGGGGGGTGGGAAGATCTAAGACCTTGGGTGGAGGTGAGGTTCTTTGTCTATACGGTCGGTTTCGGAACGGAGAGTTTATGACAGGCACCCCGGGTCGTCGTGACCGTCCAAACAACTTTTAAGTCGTAGAGTCCGAGATGGGGTTCGGTTGACTCAGTCTTAGACACGCACTTGTTCTAGGGGTCCAGGAAACACACGCACGAGTTCAAGGACTCCTCTCCTACCGTCCCGCTCTCGAACTCCCGACCCTAGCCAAAAAGAGAGGTGTAGGAACGTAAAGTGGACGCGAAGGGCACTCCCCGGCGACGAAGAATTTCTACACTTCCGCCCCGACCACTCTTGACCGTTGGACCATTAGTCCTGATTACCCAGAGTTTTACCTTTTACTCCAAGAGGAGACGGACACGGGTTCCCGTGTCAGGGACCGGGGGAGAGGGCTACGGGTTGTCGCGGGAACCTCTAGAGACAAGACCCTCTTGAACGAAAATTTACTCTCAGTTACCTGGTCCAGCGTTTCGACAGTCTCCGTCCTTAAAGACCACGAGCACTGACAACATTAATTTTAGTAGGCTCAACTGATTTAACCGGCTTTTCCTTGGTCCGGGTGTACTGACGACAAGTTTCCCCTTGTTTTATCGAGGATTAAACAATTAATTTTTATACTTACGTGAGGTGTGCCTTACCGACACGCAATTTAAGATAAGTCTAAGGTAATCTTTTGTTTATTCGAGACACGGGACTAATCTCCCTGGGTCAAGGGGGTTTAGACACGCCTAAACCGGCCCGAAAAAAGTCTCTTGTGTAAATCTCGAACGTTTCTGGAACGTTACTTCAGTTTAAGGACCCCTCTGAAGAGACCATTTAGTTAGACCATTAATCTTTTTGTGCGGTTATCTAATCTAGACGAGAGACAAAGAAGTAGTATGACTACTCTGCCCAAGTTTCTTGTACATAAAGGTCTCTCTACCCCCTCCGTAAGGGATGAACGAACCTTTAAGTACGTCATACCTTTGACTGTCGAAGCTCCGTCCTCCCCCTTCTGTCTCTGTCTTTTTTATTTCGGCTCAATAAAATATCTCTTCCTGTTCCCTCTTCGGTGTGGACGGAAGACGAGTCGGACGGGGTGAGCCGGGTGTCTAAACTTAAGGGTCGGGGTGGTGGTTCGTTGGGACCCAGCCCGTCAACTCGGAATACGAAGACTCTCAGTTACGACCGAATGCCCGGGAGGACCCAGTACGGTCGTAACCGGTCCAGGACGGCGAGGAGTCCGGGACTCACAGGGGCTCCGACGGAGTGAGTTCGAGAGGTGGCGACTTGTGGCTAAGGGGTAGAGTTCGGGCCGGGTGACCCCGGGTCGCGAGGGTCCGTCAAAGTCCTAGTGAATATCGGACTCCGACCTAAACGTTCCGAGAGAGGTCTCCTCGTCCCAATTAGAGACGGAGGTACCCCAAGTACGAAAGGACTCCGGGCTTTTTGTGGTCTCGGGACGGCCGTATAGGCGGAACGGTAGTGGCGGGACGGGGGAAGGGGAGGAAGTCACCGACCTAAGACGAAAAGGGGGTGTGACGGTTGGAGGGACGGGGAAAAGGACGGAACCCCGGTACCTCTGGTACGACGTCGGGGTCGGGCGTTACCTTTAGACCCGACTGGTCTCCGGTACACAGGATTCGTCGGACCTACCTGTTTGGAGCGACACAAGTGTGGAAGCCGGAGGACATCGGAGATTTCCGTAAATATTACCGGGTTGAGCGGGTCGGGAGTTTTCACTCCGGAAACTAGAGTTAGGGGCGGGGACCTACCCACGGTTAGTGTGGGAGAGTCCTGTGTACGTTGGTTGGGTTCCGGCACGACCGGAGACTCCCGGAGGGACTTTACCGTCTAGACATAGACGACCCTCGTAAAAAGAATTTGTCGATGTCGAGTCCCTACACAGTACTACATAAATAAAAGGTCTGAGCGACCCCAAGAACGTTCCACACCTTCGACACCGAAAACGGGACTAACCTTACTTAATAAAATTGTGGGAAATTTTACCCAACAGTCCCTTTCCACGTGTGTGAATCTCAGTCCGGGTGACCCAAGTTCACCGGCGAGAGCAAAGGAGACCGACACTGGGACCCGTTCGTGAATTGCACCGTCTACGACGGTTACCGGACGAGCGCACGTGGGCAACGAGTGATAAGGGTCCGTTCGACCGTCGACGAATGACGTTCTTGGACACTCTTCGGACTCCCGAAAGAGACCACCATCCTCGTTTACGGTGAAAGATGTCCCGTCCTGACACCACGGTTTTTTCAACTCTGAGGGCCCTCGGCAGAAGTCGGTCACTCCCACCCTCAATCTCCTACTTAGGGGGACACGGGAACGTGAACCCCCTTTGTCGAGACTCCGGACACGGTGTCAGAGAGTCTCAAGGGACCCTCCTGTCCAAGGGTCAACGGGTGTCGTCGGTGGATGGGTACCGATGAGACCGAGGGGTGGAGACGAAGGAAGACTACGGATGACCTTCGTGGTGAAAAATAAACGGTTACTACGAGTTTAGAGTCGAATCCCAGACTAAGTCCCTCCCTCTCCCTTGCAGTGGATTTAGTGAATTGACAGTTCAAACGCACGTACGATTCAACGAGTCAGCACAGACTGAGAGACGTTGGGGTACCTGACATCGGGTGTTCCGAGGAGACAGGTCCCCTAAGAGGTCCGTTGTTATGACCTCACCCAACGGTACGGGAGGAGGTCCCCTAGAAGGGCTGTGTCCCTAGCTTGAGCACAGAGGACGTAATGTCCACCTGAAAAATGGTGACTCGGTGACGTCTTTGGGGAGCATACTAATACCTCCGACTGTTTAAGGTCTAGACGTTCCACCCGGTCGTCCGACCTCTACGTGTTTCTCGATTACCATGTCAAGTTCAGGTTTCCGGTAGACGACCCTCCTAAGGGAGAACGAGTCCTTTTCGGTCAGAAAACAAGACGAGTCCGGAAGTGACTATCCCACTCAGGGTGAATATGTTCCCTCCAACTAGGCGAAATAAGTTTCAGGTGGTTAAATTTTCAATTAGAATAAGGTTCCGTGGGAATGTCTTTATAGGTCTTATTACAAACTGGTGTGTAGGCCCGTATGGTACCGGGGTGGTTCAACTGTGGATATTAATTGGGAGTGCCAATTAAAGAGTTTACTGTCGGTTCTACGATACTGATCTAGTTTCCCTCCGTTTTTGTGGTTGTATCTGATCTTAATGTTTTATTTATCACTTCGAGTCGTTTTGGTAGAAAGCTCACAGATTCCCTACCAATGGACCCAGAGGGAGCCGAGAGGGAGATCCGTGAGCGAGGTCGACGTACAAAAGTCGGTAAAGTCACAAACCTTCCTCAGAAGAATCTCCCCTTCTATGTTCTTCGTTTCGAGTTCAGTCATTTAAAAGAATGAACGACTATTTGACCAAGGTTCAAGGTATTTTTCCTTCTATTTGTTGAGACATTCTATCACGTCTTACAAAACACCATTAATAATAATAATAGTCGTAGTAGACCACTAAGACTCACATAATAGATCAGTAAAGACTCTGGCATTCAATAACTCTTAATAAAGGTTGTACTGTGTCTGGAAGAAAGATTGCTACCTCTTGCCTTACATAGGTATACTTTCCTATCAACAATTCTTCATTCCCCTTAAGGGGTGACTGTCGACTTTTGACCAACAGTGTTCAAGATACTTGTCGACAACGTTTACGATACATCCTGACGTCACGTACCATGGGCCGTCCGTCAGGGTCCTTCGGCTCCTGCCCCGTCGTCACTTGACCTGGTTATCGGGGAACCTCGTCCGATCCTCTGTTCCTCTTTGTCTTCGTTTCTCTTAAGCTCAGGTAGAGTTTCAGTAGTTTTCCACTCCCCAGGTCCTGTGACAATCGTTTTCTCTTGATTTTGGAACCGAAGTGTCCCCGGAGACTTTGCCCTTACTGGAAGACTCAACGGGTGGAGGGCGGTGGTGAAACCAGTCATAGGATGACTATTCAGTAACCTGTACTCGACAGGGTCTTTCCCAACACTGACTCCCAGGGAGAGAGACTCCGGTAGGGACTTCTACGTCCTCTGAGTCATGGTGGTGGTGGGGTAGGAAAGGATTTCCCTGGGGCCCTGACCGTAGTGTCACGGGTGGGGTTCACGACAGTAAACGTGGTCTGAAGTACCATCTATAATCTATACATTACTTTTATCGTGAACAATGACGTAGAATGTGCGGTGGCTCCAGAGGGCATTGTGGAATTGTAAATCCTTTTCTCCAACATCGTCTTACAAGACAACCTCTAAGTTGAACTTAAAAGTCGAAACAATGCAAATCTCTTCCTGGTCCCTTTGAGAACCCGAGGGATACCCTCGCACTCAGTCGTGACCCCGTACTGCAGGGTGGTCCGACCTATTCTTAACCGAAAAATACAAATTCCTAGTTTTGATCCCTCGGTGGTCCGGGTACACCCGGAGGGACTTCGGTCACATATTTCCCGAAAAACACTGAATTTCCAGACGTGGGTCAACATCTATTAGTTCTTGTTGGCCGACTTTTTCTCCCTTCTAGTCGAATGACCCCAGTCTCCGATATTTCCTCCCCCAGAGACCGGGACTCCTCGTTTTTCTCCCGTTCCCTTACCGGTCCCTCCCCTGAAACCCCGAGGTTTGGATCACCTCCTCTGACGGGATCTAGCAGTCGCAACCAAAGACCAGGTCCTCTAACCCTCCGGACACCTGCACCCTTCGTCTGTGGTACAATTGACCGGTAAGTCTTGTCACCGATATAAAAGGGATTGTAAGTCCTCTGAGTCCTTCCGTCCGGTAGTTGGGTCTCTCTAGGGTGGGTAAAGACACGTAACCTTTGTTCAAGTTATATCGACGATACGGAGACAGAACCAAGGACTGGGGACGAACGTCGGGTGGGCAGAGACGAGGTCCTCTTTCAGGTTTAAGGACCACACCCTCCCTAAACCCTATTGGACGGACAAGGGGATTTTGAGAAGACAAGAAGACGGATCAAAATGAGTGTCTAGAAAAATGTCCTCTACTAAGAAAATAAGGTGTTCTATCTCTACTTCAAAGTTAACGTTTATTAGGGTCCCCTTCGTCGAGGAAATAGACTTAAGTGTGATTCCACATTTCCTGTCACTTTTCTTCTCGTAGATTTCCTTTTTTCTCCAATGCACCCACCTCACCCCCCACCCCTTGTTATCATTTTTTTGTCTTCCTTGTGATTTTGTTCTCCAACCAATGGTTTTTGAAGTATTAAAACGAGTGTGGTGGGGACTAATTATGTACATCCATACCCGACGATATTAAAACCATCAGATCTATGTAACAAGAGCTGGGACCGACGTGGAACCTTTGGAGAGGGGGATACCATCGAAACTTTTTGATGGTTACGGACCCGGGGTGGGGTCTGGTTAAGTTAATCTTAGAGATTCTTCCCATTACGGACTCCTATCCCTATAAAACTTTGAGGGGTTCGTAGGATTTCTTGTTTGTCACAATTACATAATCAATCGATAGTGGTACTATGAGGACGTATTGTTTGTTTGGGGGTTTCGGTTTAGTGAATATTGACATGTGTAGACAAAAAGAGTGAGTATCTAGACGTCCAGTCGACGTTACATCGACTAAAGTCGACCTGAGTCAACCTAAGTTGTAGTCTAATATTTAACCTAAGCCCAGACGACACGAACAGAATAGGACTCTGTTTACCGATGCGTCCTACTTAAAGGGGGTGTCCTATCAACCTTGATTCTTTGGTTTAGTGTGTTCGTACACATTTCGTCAAGTGTAGTGTCAGTAATAGCAAGGTAACCGGTTGTGTTCAGAGTACCGGTTCAGATCGTAACTACCCCACGTCTTTATATCGACTGAGATCACCATCCTTCATGGTGTTTCAATGTACCGTGTCCGATACCGAGTAAAGGATTGTCCCTCCCTCATTTCTTAACCTTTATCATTAGATTAGATAGAGTCCTTTTAGTAATTGGATACCTTATTCTTATTAATAGGATATTAAACATATGTAAATAAATCAAGGAAAACCGACACGACCCAGAAGTAACGACGTACCCGGAAAGAGATCAACGTCACTGACCCCCGATGAGAAATCAACACCACGTACCGAACTTTACCGAAAGGAACAACTCTTCGTACCCGAGATGTCATACGTCCGAAATCATCAACGTCAAGGACCCAAGATCTTGTGTCCGAGTTATCAACACCGTGTGCTCCACCGACCTACCGTAGTGGTTACGTTACTGGTACTTGAACCCGTTTGAAGACCTCTACCACTCCCTGTCCCTCCGGACCACAGGACGTCAGGTACCCTGGTGTTTTTCAACCTGTACTGACCTTCTGACTTTTTGTTGTTACCCGAATAAACGAGACGTCGTACACCGTAGAAGGGGCTAGTCCCTAACTTGGACACAGAGGACGTAATCGTCCGTCTAAGAGATGGTGACTCGGTGGTCCCTTCGCGGACGACGGAAGAACGAGGCTAAAGTCTTGTTGAGACGTCCCGAGAGAACGAAGGTCTCGAGGGACACCCTAGTCACCTCGGAGACTACGTTAGTACAACGTACGTTAAGTTAAAGAGGAGACGGGTATGACGGCGGACATGGGGGAATGTCTACGACAAGACTCTCATAAGGAGGTAGTCGAGACGTGCACGTTTAGAGATTCGTCTCGAGTTAAGGGGCCCCCTTGAGGTGGACCTGTCGTAGGGCCTTCCTTGTCAGTGGTCTAAGAATGTTCTGGTCTCCCGTGGAAATGGATGCAGTCTCTGGTACCTTCGGGACTCTTTAAGGTGGTATCCAGTGACCAGACACACCACGCCCTCCTATGACACACCGTAGTCTACGTTCTCAGTCAGCCTTTTCCGTCTCATAAGCCATCTCTCTGAGGTCGACATTGATTTCCATCTGGGGGGATCGTGCGACGGAGGGACGACAAACACGACTCACGTACACGTGTGTACACATAGACGCACCAACCTCACTTATTTACAAATTTAGTCACACGGGCAATATTCATCTCACTGAGAAGGAAGAGGGGACTCCTTATGTTAAGGGGGTGGGTGTACGTGGAGGGGTAGGGGGTCTACCCTAGACTGTGAACTCGGGGTCGGAAAACTCAACATGAGTGGTAGGAATCGTAGGTAAGGGGGTAGGACTCGAAAAGTTCCTGTAGGCGAGACACGACCAATGTGTTCCTCACTAGTTTTTGTCCTACCTACTTACTTTTTGTTCCGTCCCTCCCTTCGTCAATTAAGACCGAGACGGTGGCCTCTTTCGTGGGATTGACACTAAGTCCCCAAGGACAGGGTATCTCGAAAAGGACCTCGCCATTTTAAGGGTCGTAAGTCTTTCTTTTGTCTGGGTGGACGTGCACAGGAGGGTCTGGGGTTGGGGTGGGGTGGGGTGGGGTGAGTCAATCGCTGGGAGACCCGTTTTATAATTATGGACTGAAGGGGCACAATTCAACAAAGTCAGTACAGGCTGAGAAAGGCTGAGGTACCTGACATCGAGTGGTCCGACGAGACAAGTACCCTAAAGGGTCCGTTCTTATGGCCTTACCCAACGGTACGGGAGGAGGTCCTGTAGAAAACTGGGTTCCTAGTTTGGGTGTAGAGGACGTAGAGGACGTAACGTCCATCTAAGAAATGGCGACTCGGGACCCTTTCGGGGACTGAATGGGTCGTGGACCCTTTTTCGACCTCGTGTCGACGGGCGTAGGGTGGACTCGTGTTTCCTCCCCGTGGGATCTGGAGGGAGGAGTGGTGGAGTAGAAAGAACTGGGTCCCTGACGGCGAACGTCCCGGTCGGTGCCTCGTGAGTCCCGCACCGACGGAACCCGACTGTCTCGCTACGTAATAAAGTGGACTAGTCGAATAGTTGCGTGTCAAACTACACACAAACCCAGACCACAATTGGGTCCTCTTTTCGGTACCTAAAAGTGAACTTTATTTAGGTTCGTCTTTCCGAGTGGAACGACTTCCGCGGAAGGGAATGGGGTGCCGTCGTGCGGGGTGAGGGTACGGGTAGGAGTTCCTCCTAGAGGAATCCACTCCTCTACTCCGTTCTGGTCTAGAATTGGATTAGGAGAGAGAGAGTTTTGGTGTCGACTCCGTCGGTTTGCACGGACGGTAAACCTTCCCAGAAAGTTTATCGTCGAACACAGACCCCCTGAAACAAGAAAGAATCATTACAAGAGGTCACTGAAAGGTACCCCTTAGTTTCTCGGTACCTGAGACTTGGGTCCGAGTCGTACGTGTCCTGATCCCTCTGGAGTGACCTTCCACCCGAGCGCCGATCTCGTTATAAGGAGGACGTGTTTCGACGTGTCGTCTCGGACCCACCCCCGAGTCCGGGGGTAGGAAGACCCCGGACGGAAGGAGTCCCCTCTTTATTAACCGGACAGATATCTCGTAGTCCTAAGTTTATTTCGAATTTTTGTGTACGTCGGGACGCTTAAGATATTTACACCTTAATATTTACTACCGGGCGGTGGTGTATGTGTGCACGCGTGTGCCGCGACTTCCGACGGAGACGAAAAGACAGACTAACAAAGGGTCTAGATGGACTAAGTTTATTCGGGTGAGAGTAAACTTGACCTCCGTTAGTCCCACCTTTGATGGGACAAGGCAACCACGCCCAGGTTTGATAGTGGTAAACCGTAGGACTGTACGGCTACAGGGGTAGTCGACAAGTTGTAGTCGGGTTCCCCCGGAGGGGGTCGGTCGTTTAGTCTCTAAAGTAATTCGTCGTTTCGGAGGGAGGGCCTTCCTACCCACTGGAGTGCACCCGGAGGGGGTAGGGGAGGGGGCGGGGAGGGGGGAGTGAAGACGATGTGTTTGTCCGAGCGTCGGTGATCTAACCTAAGTCTAGAACATCTACTTCTTTAAGTCTTTGCTGTCCCCGCGGAGCGGTCTGGGGCTCGCTCCCGGCTCGGGACGTGCCGTCGACCCGACGGAACCATTATTGGTGAGCATTATAGACTGTCTTTCTTGGGTGCGACCAGTGTAGGCTAGGACGGTGTACTTTTCTTCATAATGTAGCCGGAGAGCCCCCGACCCCGATCCCCTCTCGGAGGCGTGTTTAGTCTTTGTAAAAGGTGCTTCGACGATAAGTTCTCGACCTTTTAGTTGTCCCCGACAAAAGGACTGTAGGACCCTCGACGATAATAAGAGACCCGCCGCGCCGAGTGTCTTGCGTCGTTCCGGTCGAATTGGGCTTAAGTGACTCGCAAACCGTAAAGACTCGAGTCTCCGGAACCGACCCACCCTGATTTTTGGGTACGACTGACGCCCTCGCTCGACGTCCCGAGGTGCCCCCTACTATCATTTTATAAATTGTTGATCCTGTTGGACCCAGGGTCGGAGCCTCGGGGTCCCACCTTCCCCGGGAACCCTGTTACCTACGTCTACGTAAAGTCAAGATACCGTTGATCATCCCGTCTGTCCACTCTGGGCCAAGACTTCGGGGAAGGACTCGGTCCGAACTCCCGTGGTATCATGGAGTAGTAAACCACGGGTCCTGTCGGTACTCACTTTGGGGACTCGGTTTTCGAAGGTCTATGTCCCAGTACGGGAACATCTGTCCTAATCTACTGACCGAGAAGGTTCCAGGGACGGGTAGATTTCGTCTTCGAATATTGACCGTCAAGGGTCGTACAGAGAGGTTCCGACCTAAAATGTAAGACTCGTTAAGATCTGTGAAGGTTGGTGGATACTGTCGATGGGTTTCCCTACCGGGACGGTTATGAGGGGGTGAGGGTTTAAAAACAGGAAGGGTAGAAGGGTAACGGTATTTGTACTAGGATTGGTCCTTCTCCCCGAAGGTACCACCGAGTCTACCATTTCTTAGACGGACGTTACGTCCTCTAGGTCCAAACTAGGGACCCAACCCTTCTAGGGGACCTCTTCCCTTACCGTCGGGTGAGGTCATAAGAACGGACCTCTTAGGGTACCTGTCTCCTCGGACCACCCGATGTCAGGTACCCCAGTGTTTGTACTGACTCACTGATCGTGTGTGTGATTGGTCCTTCTTTCTGGGCAGGTCAGGGCAAAGACAGAGATGTCTGGGTACGAGGGTCAGTGATAGACGAAGACCGAAGTAGAGTTTGTGGATACAATCAGAATCCCCGGTGTCAATGAACCCCTGTGACCCAGGTGTTCTGTAACGGAAAAAATGTATTTCGTCGAAGTCACAGTCCCTGGAACATTGTACAGACGCTCCACTCCAGTGGAACTAAAATTTCGTTACCTACAACTCGACCAACTATCGATCATCTACTACATAGGAATTTTGAGTACCCAACCCTACCTTTGTTTACTCCACATCCGTCAAATGAAGTGAAACGAGAATACGTTAAAGAGACGCCGACTGTAGTCCGGTAAAGAGAAACGGAGTCAAATGAGTAGGTCCTTAACCCTACCTAGATATAGGACATGGTGTCCCAATAACACTCCGAGTTTCCTCCAACACATACTTTCACTCGGGGTCTTCGATATTCTTGTCTGTGGGGTTTCCTCGGGGGTTTATCGGACTCGGGGACGTGTCGATTTTACGGGAGAGACGGTTTGGACAAAGGAACCCCTTCGTCTCAGACGGACTCAAAGGAGCCGGCCGTAACGACTTCACGTTAAAAGGCTCCTGTTTTGTCGGGGCCACGAGTCCGTTCCTGGGCGGTGTTCTGTCAGCGCAATGGAGTCGCAAAGATATTTTTCTAACGAGCCCAAGGCCTCGGGCCGACTGTCCGTCCCGACCCTCCCACACACGTACACACACGTTGCTTTACGAGAACCTTGTCGAAGGGGGCCGGCTCTTAGGTGCGAGCGGGGTTTCGGGGGTCGGGGTGACCGTCCTCCCCCTACTTACGTTCCTCTTCTCTCCGTCTCTTTCTCTGTCGATCTCTCTCCTACGACACGGGACTTCTTACCCCGACTCGTTTCTTTAAAGACGCCACACCTAGACAGCAAGGTACGTCGGTTGTGTTACCTGGAGACCCACCCGAGTCTCTGGGGTGGGGGTGGGGGGTCGGAGGACGGGCACTGTCTCTATTCCTGGACCACCTGCCGAGGTTCGGTGACGCACACGGGACCCGGTCGGTCGTCGCTCCGGTCGGACCACACTCACCGTCGTTTCTATTTGCCGCCGGCGCGCCCGTAACTGACCGGGGTGTGTTTCCGGCGGAGAGGGACTCAGGGAGACTCCGGGTCTACCAGTCCCTTCGGGAAAGGGCGGAGTGTTTCTCCTAGCGACGCACAGAAAAAGAAAATTTTACCGTATTTTTTTTTTTTTTTTCGGTAACGAGTGTTTCCTGGACCTACTTTTTATTTGGGAATTTTTTTTTGGGTCGGAGAGGAGCGAGTCGTCGGGCCGTAAAGAAGGCTGACAGTCTGAATCGTCTAACGAAAGACCTTTCTTAGGTTAACCGTTCTGGACGGCGACACGTTTACTTTAAAATTTTGGGGCGAGGAACAACGTGAGTTTCTCGAAAAGAGAGAGACGAACAAGCTGTGCCGGAGCAGCTTAATAAGAGAACAGAGAGCAACATAGCCCTTGATTATAAGGGGACGAAAGGGCGGGGTACACTCCCCAGGAGTGGGGTCGACCCCTAAACCCATTAGTCCCCCGTGGACCTCGTGGTGAGGTCTGGGGGTAGAAGTAAGGGGTGGACCCGAAGTAGAGTGTCTTAGTGGATGATTAATCCTTTCTTAGAGCGAGGACTTCTCTTATTTGTGAAGGTCCGACGGAGGGAGGGAGGGGCTGGGGAGGTGGTGGAGGGTGGGGTGGTGGCCCGGGGAGGCATTACTCTATTCACAAACCCCCTTCTCCCTCCTTCCCATTGCGCGGGCCTGCTAGAAGTGTGCGGTCGGAACTGTGGGCAGTCTGGGACTGTGGGCGAGACAAACCGACCGTAGGGGGACCACTTTTCAGTCGCCTTTTTTTATCGGTGTCCTGAACAGACCCAAACTGTTCGACGGAGTCTCACACTACTTGAACATGACTCGCCCGTCACACTACACAGCCTTCTCAGGGTCCGGCCCCTTGGCCCGGTGGACCGAAGGTTCACGATTCAGACGAGGAGGATTGTCGCAGGGCCCGTGGCACGTTCCGAGGGTAGCACCCAAGACAGGGCGAGAGGAGACGCGAGCACGGTAAGCCCCTGTCCACGGTCATGACACTCCATCCGTGATCAACCGGTGCTATAACGAGGCACCTGGGGCAATAACTTGGGGTAACGAGTGGAGACGGACATCGACATGGGAGGTCGCATCGAGAAGTGTCGAGGAGGGTGATTTCCTCGTTTTTATAGTCCAACCGGTTCTTTAGGCAAACCTAAAAACATACTGCTATACCTTTTTGGGCTTACTGGAAAAACCCGGTTAGGCTATGTAAGGGGTGTGAAAATGAGACCTAAGCGAGGACATTAGACGAAACCGGGGAACTTACTCTGTTTTGTCTGTCCCGAGGTCGTCGTGCCGGTCTAAGGGGGACCGGAGAACCCAGAAACGTAAGGGGACTCTTCTTTAAGGAGGTCGCCGACGCCGGAGGAGTCGGACTGTGGGGAGTTCACTCATGTACACTTGACCTAGGTCGAATGTTTACAGGAAACCCCGTTATCGTGGGGGAGGAGGGTGACCACCGACGGACGGAAGACGAAAACGTTTTCTTCCATGGGGAAGACGTTAGGGCCCCTACAGACAATTTAAGATGGGAATGGGATAAACGTCCCCCTCGTGATTGTGGATTAATAAGTAAGTAAGTGGTGAGTGTATAAGTGACTCATGGATAACACACGGTTTGTGGGGGCCCTTCCTTATACCCGACGGTCCGCCACTGGCACGGTAGGGGGTCCTTTCCTCCAGGAACTAGTCAACTAGGTAGTTAGACACTCAGGACTACAAGAGTTAGTATTCCATAATTCTTTTCTTTCCCCGATTTACCCGAAGGGAACACCGAGTCTACCATTTCTTAGACGGACATTATGTCTTCTGGACCTAAGCTAGGGACCCAGTCCTTCTAGGAGACCTCTTCCCATACCGTTGGGTGAGGTCATAAGAACGGACCTCTTAGGGTACCTGTCTCCTCGGACCACCCGATGACAGGTACTCCAGTGCTTCTCGGTCTGTGCTGATTCGTTGTGAAATTAAAAAGTTTCTTCCGTTCCGTCCGTCCGTTCTGATGTAGTTTACCTTTACTACCGTAGGACTAAAACCTTTGTCATTTTACGTTTCACCTTCATCCTTGTCCCCTCGGGTAAGAGATAACCCGACGTCACAAGTCCTGTGACAGGTGACTCTGACGTTTCTACAACTTGGGCTCAAACCCCAAGTCTCGAGTCTTATAACCTTTCTCAGGGGTCTTAACAAAACAAAAGTCACTAAGTGTTCTCGACCGAGTGGAGAGGTCCACTACATTGTATGGGGTACAGTGTAGATCTAGGGGGTTGTACAACTGGTGGGGTCACGGAAGGGTGTTCACCCCCGACACGACAGTAAGCCCTACGTCCCGACCGACGCACTTGGTAGTTCGGTCCCGAAGTCTTGTGTAGTTGGACTGTCAAGTTTACCGGCCACCTTCCAAGTTTGCTGACCGGTGTCCCAAGGGACCTCTTCCTCCCTGTTCTGACCCCTTTACAGTCCGTGTACGTTGTTGACAAGGGGTGGTTCCCTGTTTGGGAAGGGGCCGATGATTATGTCTGTCCTACCACAGAGGAGGTAGCGTCGGAAAGATTTCCTTGGTTCGTGTGGGGTGGAGTGGTCGGAGGGGTGGGGTAGGACCGAGGAACCTAGATACTGAGTCCTAAAGTAAATGATTAAACTTGGAGTTGTAAGGGTTTTCTGTCACCGCTCGCAACACGTCGAACGGGTCCAAAATCTAGTCCAACAGGGACTAGATTTAGTGTCCGTTCCGTGATCTTCATACTTGTTTATAGTCAAGGGAAATAAGTGGACGTTCGTAGCCCTACGGAACGGGTTTTACTCACTACGGTGGGTCCTGTCAACAGTAGTGAACCGGGTCGAAACGGACGACGGGAGTGAGGGACCCCCAAAGTTCTCTTAGACACGATGAGACAATCCTCCCCTCCTGGGAACTCAAGTGCAGTTAATTTCATGAAGGGGGTGAAGTACGGGCTTCCGTAGATAAACTACCAAGACCGGTAAACCCGTATCGTCCTACCACTCTCCTTACACGGGTCCCTTCCACCGAGTCAAGTTTCGGTCGAGTCGTAGACCCAGGGGTACCCACCCAATGTTGATCCCGTTCAAGTGTCTGTCCCCGTCTCGGAGAGTTAAATCACGGAAGAGTGTAGGAGTCAACGGTGAGAGTGAGAGCGGACTGGTCTCGACCGAAGGACTTGTTTCTGAGACCCACCTCCAACGACCTCGACCCCACCGTGCAAGAACCGCGTTCTACCAACCAAGGTGACGTCGAGGTCTCCGACTCTAGGTCCACGTCAGATCGGTTCAGGGAGAACCCCATCTCAATCCGTTCAAGAAGTCGGTGTGTTTGCAGGTCCACCTCTGGTCTATGGACCGTCTGGTGTAGGAGAAGGACTACTTCAGTCGATGCCCCAGTCAATCCTCCCTCGACACCCCTCGTAGTAGTCATTATAGACCGTTCGTACGTTTAATGTGGGAGTTACAGTGACCGACTCAGTCCCCGTAGTGGGAGACCTTAGCGATTGTCACACAGGTGAAGACTCGGGAATTCGTAGAGACCTGCAATTCCTATCTACGAAGGTGTCGGTTAAATCCCGACGTTCCTGGTCCCAAAGACTGACTAAGTTGAACTCCTTTGTTAAGTTCTAACGTAAGTCCATTTACGACTGAGGAGACAGTACCTCTCTTATTTTGTCTCCTCGACTTCCCACGTCCCCGAAAGGTTACCTAAACTTGAAAGTCTTCATGTACATCTCCTGTCAGAAGCCTTCGGGGTAAATTAAGATGACCCGTGGTTGATTATGGTTCGTGGTAGATTCTAGGTCTCCAGACCCTAGTCGACGTCTCTTGTCTTAGGTGAAAACGATTAAACTCATCTTTTTCTTAATAACGTCTGACAAACCACGCCGATATCGTCGTTCAAGATCTACCTCGTAAGTCCTCGTTGATTGAGAGGTTTGGTGTGGCGTCCTCGCCCGACGGTTCCGACACAACACTACTCCTAGTCTTGTGGTGACGGAACCGACAACCTGGCGTACTCGGTGGGGTGTCTCGTCTACGGACAGTAGTGCACGTGCACTCAGTCGCGTTCTGAACGACTCAAGGGAGTAACTACTTTTTGTTTTCGTAGAGGTCTTGGGCTCGACGTACAGCGTCTTCGGTCAGGAGAAACACAAACGGTGTTTGTCACTTGTTCTGTCTGGGTCAGGGAGAAGGTCCGTCGAGTGGAAGATCGACTCCTTTACCTATCATTTGTAGGTCAATGGATTAATCAGTAGACTCCTCTTGACCCTCTTCAAGGTTCATCCCCTTCATAGCCCCTTATACTGTCCCTTACAATAACTGTCAGATCCCTGCCAGTCCCTTCCAAACGGACTCCTTTACCGACTTCCGACTCTTCCTCAATCTGACCACTTCTCTCACCCTCTCTTGGAACGGCTACCTCCCTTATCGAGACCCCTTTCTTCTTCGGGCCGTACAAACTAGGTTCACCCGCTTCGTCACTTTCTACCTATCTTCAAAAACACATAACGTGCCTTCTGTAAGAGTCGTAGGTACCCAAGACGACTCTTTGTCCGTTTGGGTCTGAATTATCATTATCGATGAGGAATGGAGCACGGAGAACACACGGTCCGTGATCGACTTTGTGTAAAGTAGGTAGTTGAGCAAAGTAGGACCGTAGTGACGCAACAATCATAGGAGTACAAGTCTACTTCTTTGACTTCGGACCTCTCCATTCTGTTCAGTTCTGACTGAACAGGTGTCTATGTGTCGATCATTCACCATCACGGTGAAGTTTGGGTCAAAGGTTGGGTCTAAGTTTGGATCTGTCAGGTGTGACACCCTATACGGTAGAGGTCGGGAGACAAGGTACTAGGGACCGTATTACGCCCCCAGCCCCTCCTCGCCCGAAACCTACAGTCTCCCTCCTCCTCGAAGACCTTCACAACAATTTACAATTTTATATTACTTGTGACATTCTGTCTCAAGTCACTTATCGTTTACTTGTCGCGTGACCGTTATACGACTTCCCCAGACATCGTCTACGACACCCTTGGGGTGGAGACAGGGGAGGTAGAGTGGTACTGTAACCGCACACGAGAGTTGAGGGTCGACGGGCGACGGGTGGGTTAGTCGACCGGTCTTTACGGTCCCTTAATGGTGGTGACGTCCCCATTACGGACTACCCTTGGTGTCCTGTCTATGGGGGTAACGGATCGGGGATCCTACCTTGTTGATACTCCGAGCATGAGGTGTTAGTGAGGGTCTCAAAGGACGGCCCTAAGTCGGAGTCAGTGAGTGTTACCATTGACCAAACGTGATTTGGTATAGAACAGAAGGGACCGGGTACTGAGGTCGGACTTGTCACGAAGGACCCCAGTGGAAAGTGTACTTAATGAAGGTGAGTTTAGAAAAAAAAATTCTAAAAAAAAAATTATACCTGGTGAAAAATCTCAGAAATAACTTAAACAATGTTATAACAAAACCACACAAAAGAAAACCCCCCTTACCAACCGACGCTCCATGCACCCTAGAGTCGAGGGATTAGTCCCTAGTTTGGGTGTAGGGGACGTAACCTTCCACTCCAGAATTGGTGACCTGACGGTCCATGGGTGTGCTCCATCTCCCAGACTTCACCGGACCTGTAGTAAGTGTGTCCGGAACTACACACAAAAAAGGGTCGACCCCGCGACAGGCCTCTGTACCATGACAGGATCCAGGGGGACGGGGACCGTCCCAGGACGAATGAGGGTGTGGTTCGGAGTCGGTCTGGGCTCCCGGTTCGTAAACGTCCGTCGGTCCTACGGAGACACTTCCAGTGTGAGACTAAGGAAAAGTCCTGAGACAAGCTTCAACCCTGAAGTGGAGTGAGAGAGATTGTTTCCAGTGACCTTTTACAGTGTATTTAACCGATGACGGTCGAAGGACCGGGAGGAGGACAGTGACGGCAGTGTCCACTCACCCCCTCCCCTCCGTGGGAGTGGAGAAGAGAGGGTTCGTGTCTGGAGGTCCCCTGGTGCACTCTGAGTATCACGCCGTCTACCTAAAAAGTTTCCATCGGTGTTTTTACAACATAGGGTAGAGGGTGTGAGTGATTGCGACAGTGAGAAGGGTGATCCTCTACCCCTCGACAAGGGAGGGGAACTTAGACTCGCCCCGACCACTGACAAGACTGGTTATCTAATACCCTTTCCACTTCGGTGTACTGAGGGATCCGGTCCAGTTTTTCCTAGGTCGAAGGTAAACGAACAGTGAAGGGGTCTTCGCGTGAAACCCGTGGGTATCACTCCCTCGAGTTTAGTCGGCGTCCTTCCGTAAGTGTGTTTCACCCCGTTTCCTGACGCCCTGGGGTCGGCGGTCGGTCGTAGTCGGTAGTCTGTACGAGCACGTGTTCGGAAGTCTACCAGGGTCGGCGGTCAGAAGTCCCGAACGTCGACTCGGGGGGTCTTTGGACGGGACAGGTTTGCAGACTAGGTGTCTTAGACGTTCACATGTTGTGCTACTAACAAAATTAGGAGATCCAACACCTCCTCCTCCCACACTAACCAGTACGTTAGTATCCTTGTTTTTGTGGTTCGAAGTTTCTCGGACGGTGTGTCTACTTGGATCTCCTGTAGTACGATTCACTTTATTTGGTCTGTGTCTTTCTGTTTATGTCGGGTTAGAGTGAATATCTACCTTACAGTTTTTCAGTTTATGTATCTTTGTCTCTCTACTTACCACCAATGGTCCCCGTCCCTCCACCTCCCATACCCCTCTACAACCAGTTTCTCGTGTTTCCATGTCAAGACATCCTCCGTATTCAAGGTCTCTAGGTTGTACGTCGGACTACTGATATCAATTATTATGAGATAGCATACGACCTTTACACGGTTTTGTCATCTAGAGTCCACGAGAGTAGTGTGTGTGTGTGTGTGTGTGTGTATGTGTGTGTGTGTGTGTGTTTTCCATTGATACACGTCTCTAGCTATTTATTTAAGTGTCGACTACGACCGACCGTCGACCCCAGGATGTCAAGAGGGGTGAAACACACTTACGGAAGAACCCCGACTAAACTCGAGGGAGTGATACCCACGGGTTTCACGCGAAGACCCCTTCACTGTTCGTCCATCTACGACCCAGGAAAAAAACTGGATCGGATCCCTCAGTACACCGAAGTGGAAAGGGTATTAGATAACCGATCTTGTCAGTGGTCGGGCGAGTCTAAGTTCCCTTCCCTTGTCGAGGGGTAGAGGATCACCCTGCTCACTGTCAGTCGCAATCTCTCACACCCTCTACCATATGTATGTCAAAACACCGATGGAAACTTTTGAGGTAAAATCATTGGTAAAGGGACACATACACACATCGTTTAACAGTACAACATGTGGAATTTGTGCACGTTACAATTGTTAGTTTAATTTGATTTAATTAAAAATTTCAATTTATTTTTATTTTATTCGAAGGGCTTAAGGGTCCAAACCAAACGGAAAATGTCCCAAACAGATTGTAACCAGGTCGGGACACCTCTGTTGTCGTTCTCCTGTTGGAGATACACCCCCAAGACCCGGGGTAGGGGGGAAGGGGTTGTGGTAGGGGACTGAGTGTCCAGGTTTCACTCGTACGGACCACAAAGACGTCCCTACAGGAAATATTCTTGACCCCTGTCGTCAAACAACCTACTATTACCCTGGTTGACCCCACTGAATGTAGGGACGGAACAGAGAACTAATCAAGACTGTTATTGGAGTACTGTTGTGACAGGTCCCTCCGGTGGACAGAAAAGGGTGGCCCAGGGAGTTCGGGGTAGTCGCTGAACCGTTCAAGTCTTTTGGGAGACGTAGATGTCTTTGTTTCGGTGTGCCAACCCCCTCGTTCACAGAGGCCTTAAACAATCAAAAAGTCAACACTTTCAGTCCGGGGAGATCCCGAACGAGTCTACAAAAAGTAGAGGGAAAACCGACAAGGGTAAACGTACCGGGTGAGTGCGACCTTTCTGAGAGTTTCTCCGTTACGAGTCGGGTCCCAGATCGGGTCGGGGTACCTGTCTACCGCAAAATTACCACTGGGACCGTCACTGTGACTACAACTCGTCAGATTGAGTGGGTAATAGGGGAGGGGTGTGTGTGGACCGAGTCATTCCCCGGCGGTGACCTTTCGACGAGAGGATCCGAGAAGGTCGTTGATTACGGTCCTCGATTTTCGCGGTGCTAGTACGTGATCCTTTGTTTTAATGATTGAGGAAAACTTTGACGAAAAACGAACCCCCGGCCCTGCGGTGATTGATCGACACACTGAAGTCCGATTAATACATTTGAGAGTTTCGGAGTAAGAGGAATACACATTTTATACCGACCGTGGGTGGAGTTTCCCAAGTACTCACTTAAGTTCCTCTATTATTGTACACAAACGACTCACGAGTGATACAAGGTCTTTGTTGTGGTGCACACCCATCGGAATCAATGAAGACAGGTCCTCGGTCACTATTTAAAGACGGTGGTATTCGGATCAACCCGAGGTTCTTTGATGTGTTTAATAAACGAGTACTAGTTGTGGTTGAGACACTTTTCCTGAACTTAGATCACTTGTTAGTTACCACTGTCCTTGTATAGAACTTTTGTCTGAAAAAAGACACATTATAGTTAACGTGGACTGTAGTCCTTCAGGTGGAATCCCGTGACGGGGCCACCAGGTCACCAATCCTGGGACATGAAGGCGACGTCCCCCGTGTCCAAGCTAGGGACCGGTCCCTTGATCTTAGGGTGTACGGTACGTCGTACCGTTTTTTTTTTTTTTTTTCCTTATAAACTGGAACCAAAACCGACAGTTCCACCGTCACACCTCCCTCGTGACTGAAGTCTCACACTGTTGTTCCGGAGAGGAAGGTGTATCCGATGTGTCGTCGGTGTCCCTATCCTAAGAGGTCACCAAGAGTACTAGACTCCTTGTGTTAGGTTTCGGGAGTGGTGTCAGTGATTCGGGACACCCTTCACCGGGGTTGAGACGGGGGTTGGAGTAAAGTGGAGACAGGGGGACCGAAGAAACGACAAGAAACTTGTCTACTTTGGGTGCCACGGAGTCCCGGAAACGTGAACGACAAAGGAGACGGACCTTACGAGAGGGTGGGGTTTGTCAGGGTGCGAGTGAGAGTGAACACGTCTGGAGACGAGTTTACTGTAGAAGGTAGTAGAGAGGGGAATTGTACGAAAAAAGAAAGACAGTAATGAAGAAGACTGTAATATAATGGAGAAAATACACGAATACCAGATGGAAAAGAGTAAACTCATACCACCACCACCACCAAATCAGCGAGTCAGTACATGAGGAGAATGGTACCTGACATCGGGCGGTCCGAGGAGACAGGTACCCTAAAAGATCCGTTTTTATGACCTTACCTAACGGTAAAGGAAGAGGTCCCTTAGAAGGGTTGGGTCCCTAGTTTGGGTCCAGAGGACGTGACGTGCGTCTAAGAAATGACTGACTTAATGGTCCCTTCGGGAGTAAACTTATATTCGAGGGGTTTCTGTCCCTAAAACAAGAATAAGTGGTAAAGTAGGAACCTTAGACCTTATCCGATACTGTGTATGATCCACGAGTCATTTTTATATATCTACTCACGTACCGAAAAGATTTTACAGTTGGAGTGGGAAGTCAAGTAACTACTGAGGGAATACAGGATTCCCGTTTCAAAAGGTCTCGGATGGTACTAGACCAGAGACGTATCGAGATCAGTGGAGGACTGGGACAGGTAAGGGTGGTGTGTGTGTGTGTGATTCCGTGTGTACATTGATGTGTCTGTGTGTGTCTATGTGTTTATAGACTAGTGCCTTGTGTGTTTATATAGGTGCCTGTATGTGTCTGGGTGTGTCTACATGTATCTGTTTATACGTGTGTACATGTGTATGTACTTGTGTGTATGTATGTTTGTGTCTGTATAGGTATCTGTATTTGTCCGTGTGGTCCTCCTGTGTATATGTGTCTCTGTGTGTGTCTATATGTATATGTGTCTGAGTGTGTTTGTCTGTGTCCTTCTGTGTACCTATGTGTTTATGTGTGTATCTGTGTGTGTCTCTATACACATGTCTCTATATGTGTGTAAGATCCGATGTGTGGTGTGAGTATTGAGCATCTGTGTGGTGTAAGTAAGAGTGAACGCCCTAAAATGGTAAAACGTACACGGGGAGGAAGATGGGTTGACGAGAGAGGACATATCGAGGTGAAGAAGAAAACTCCAGTGTCGACACTACAGTAGGAGGGGTCTCTCAGTCATAGTATACCATTTTTTATGTCTGTGTTATAACATTTCATTAATCGGAGGTTTATTTAATTTAATTAATTAAAAAAAAATTTCATGTCTGAGACCTCGGTCTGAGGGACTTAAGTTTAAGACCGATACGACGAACGATCGACACATGGGACCCTGTTTAACGACTTGGAGAGACTTGGAGTCAAAGGAGGGGTCATTTGACCCTTCCATTACTATTATCCTCGACAGAGTGTCCCAGCAGTCTCATCCTCAATTAAGGACGTTTCACTGGGTCTCACTTCTACTCAATCAATAATACCAATAAAGGACTGGTGGCGATTCTGACCTAAATCCCGTCGGTGGTGAAGAATCGTAGTCGTGTCGACTAAGATACCTCACACCTTGGTAGACAGAAAAGAGGTGTCGTCTGGAGTCTCTGACAGGGTACTTGAACCTCGGGGTCACGGGTCGGATCTTGGTCGCATGGTTCTACAAGTTGTTTATGAGGAACTCCCTCTCGTGAAGAAACTCACTCGGTGACTCGACGGGACCCCGAAGTACCAGAGAAGAAATCTTTCCTTCTAGAGACCTGATGTTGAAAGGATTCCGGGAAGACCCAGTTTTCCATACACTAAGAAGTTAAGGTACGGACTAGGGGATACCCTTTTTTTAGTGAAGAAGGGAGTGATATGGTTTCAATATTAGCTATAGAAGTATTTTCGAGAAAGTTGAGAAGGTCTAGAAAAGGGTTTCCCTTGTACGTTTTACTACCCGTAGTTCCCAGGAATCTTTACTCTAGTTAGGACTGACAGGAGACTCCGGGTCTCTGACTTTGACCGAACAAGTTCCAGTGAGTCGTTCGATTGTCTTCCCGGTGTTAAGTCCCCCGTACCAAATGACGTGATTAAAAAAAGACGGGTACGTGTGTTTTTACTAAGCCCCTCTAAGAAATCGTTTTCGTCTTCTCACTTTCGATCGTCTTTAACCTACCTTTAAACTCTCTCCTACTCAGTCTAGAGAAATTTCATAGTGAGCCACGAAAACGATACTGTCATGGTATTTTTAATGTGCTCGATTGACGAAATCACGTAAGAGCGGTGGTCGGTCTGTGACGGAATTTGTGAACTGTGTGACAAAGAGTAAATTCAGAGGTTTACTACAAGACTCTTCTATGAGTGAAATGCCTACTCCTTTGATTCCGACTCTCTTCTTTTCATTGAAAGGGTTTCCATGGGTCCAACATTCACCATCTTGGTCTTAGATTTCGTTACACCACACTACTATTGAGGTCCATGGGTTGAGACCGTAATAGTTGTGTAGAAGAGTTTAATTTAATTGTAGGGATCTATCTGACGACGTATACAGTCTTTACTCAAGTGTGTCGTCTGAAACTCGGCTCGTAAAGACACGACATTGAAAAGGGGAACAAAAAGGTAAAAAAAATTACACTACTGAATATTACATCTGTTATATACACAGATTCTGGGTTTGAGTCTCTCCACCTTCACCCTTCACCTAATGTCTTCTATGGTCACCATAGTGAGTCGATAACGATCATTGTTTCATGGACTTGAGAGTCATTGTATTCTGTTATTCGTACATAAGAGTATTAGTGTCCAGACTCCCCGTCGACCTCACCGAGCCGCAGTGGACACGTCGACGGTCCAGGTCCGACCTGACTTGAGGTTGGAGACCCAAGTCGAGTCCGAGTGTCTAGACCAAGAAGACTTTGGTCGAGGGACCCCGTGCAAGAGAGTATTACTACTGTCTTTACGTTCTCCTGTTCACGGTTGAGTACTATGGTGTATTCCGAATCCGAACCTTGAGCGTTCAGTAGTGAAGGCGGATATGTGGGTACCGGTGTCGTTCAATGTACCGGTTCAGGTCGCAGGTACCCCACCCTTTATCTGGGGGTGGAGTTTGTCCTTCCTACTGTCACCATGTCTCTCTCCTTCCTCCCTCTCTAACCTTTACCGAAACATTACATGATACCCCAGTAAACTTTTAAGCCGTGCTAGACCAGTAGTAGTCGTACAAAAATAAAATACTTCTTCCCCGTCTCTCCCTCCTTCTTCTTACCTCTGACCACAATGAAACATACAATTTAAGACCCTGTTCTACAGGGTAACGTAGAACTTAAGTCCGGGTTCCAAAGGTGTCCTCACGGTTCCCTCCGTTCCTTTGAAGACCCGAGTTGTCTCCTGCACCCCTGTTCACTGGAGAAGTCCACACAAGGGTCTGGTGTTTGCCTCGTCACCAAAAGAGACAACAACCAGAGAGTCAGTGTAGACTGAAAGACGTTGGGGCACCTGATATCGGGCGGTCCGAGGAGGACAGATACCCTAAGAGGTCCGTTTTTATGACCTCACCCAACGGTAAGGGAAGAGGTCCCTTAGAAGGGTTAGGTCCCTAGTTTTGGTCCAGAGGGTGTAACGTTCGTCTCAGAAATGATAGACTCGGTGGTAAGTTAAAAAGACAACTTAGTCTGTGGGGAAACCTCGTGTCAGCTCCGGGACCAGTGAAGGCCCTACGAGTGTCCCTTTCACCCAGTCGTTTGAGTCTGCTGGACTTACGGTTGGTCTGTGTGGTGTGACGGAGAACACGGAGGAGGGACTCCGGTCTCCACGGATGAGAAGGAAGGAGAGACAGAACTCAATCGTTCCCCTGGTAGGGTAGGTATGTCCCGACTTTTACCTCGGTTCCCTAACCGACTCGAGGAGGACGGGGCCTATACGACAGGAAGAGTGACGGAGAATAGACGGATTTCTTTGCTTGACGAGAGAGATAGTCCGGAGTCATAGTGGTGGACATTACTGTCTACATCTTAGGAGAAGCAGGGGGTGGGGGGTGGTCGGGACCCCCGACACACTCCGTCGTCTCACGAAGGTCCTGTAGTCATTCCCAAACTTCGGTACGTTCACACTAGTCCCGCTAAGACCAGGGTCGGAACCTCAGTCCGACCGGTCTTGGTTTAGGTTCGGAGCGGTCACACATCGGATCACTGGAGAGTTCGGAGTCAGAAGAGTAGTTCTTTTGCCAGCTTACTGCGAGTCAGTACAAGTTGAGAAACGTTGGGATACCTGACATTGGGTAGTCCGAGGAGATAGGTACCCTAAGAAGTCCGTTTTTATGACCTCTCTCATCGGTAAAGGAGGAGGTCCCCTAGAAGGGCTAGGTCTCCAGTTTGAACGTAGAGACTTCAGAGGACGTAACCGTCCGTCCAAGAAGTGCTGATCGCGGTGGAGGCGGAACCTATACTACTATGGATCGAGTCTCCTTACTACATTCCTCGTAAAAAACTCCTTTTGTACCTGTCACCGTCCTTGTATTATTGTGGGACATTAAGTACCGATAAGAGTAGTATGTAGAGAATCCAAAGACTGTGGGCCCAACTCGGAACATACTTCGGATACGTCCGTGGGAGACGACGACACCGTTGGGACAAGATTTATAGAATGCCGTCGGGACAATTTGACGTCGTAACGTTCACCCGGGAGTCTTTAGGTAGGTAAGAAAGTAAGTTAGTTAGTTATTAAAAATATTTAAAATAACCTCATATCAACTAAATGTTACAACACAATCAAAGACGACTTACTAAAAATAAATATTTTTAATGTATGGGTCTTGGTCAGGTCTGTCACACCCTTTATTTTTCTTTAAATTTTGTGTTGACCAGAGAGTCTATTGAGGGTTAGATGGATCCTTAGTTACGGAAATTCAGATCGTGTTTTGAGACTCTCTGTCCTCCCCAGATATTACAGGGTCGAGTTGAGGGTGGGTTTAGTTTTCGAGGAGTGAGATAAGGGGTATCTAAATAAAGGGGACGACTTTATTTGGACCTCTGTCCTTCGTATCCCGGACTGGTACGTCCTCCGGTCTAGAAAAGTCAAGATTAGCACTCCCCCTTTTTTATAGAAAAAAAATGAAATTCTACTTTAAGTCGAAGGACACAACAAACGGGAGGACCGTGTATGTGTCTGTCGACAGTGTAGAGGGGACTCGGTACGAACACGGGATTTACCAACGAATCTGTTCAAGAGTGGTAGGTAGAGGTCCACGGTCAAAGAAGGGCGTTGTGAGGAAAACACATTCCACATATCCCCTGTAGTGTTCTATGGTATAACTAATTAAACGATTTAGACACGAAAGACCCCACAAGGCACCTTGTGATCAAGGTGTCTCGAATTCATTCATGCACAAGGTCGTTTTTAGTCACGAGTAGGTAATAAGGTAAACTCTTTAAGATCCATTTTGTTTCGGTTGGTCAGAGTCAATGACTTTCTGCGGTGGAGCTTCGAATATTCTTTTGGTAAACTCCGACGTCACACAGGGGGTTAGAAACCTAGGGTCCGAACCTGAGACGAGTGCCTCGTAAAGGGTCCCTGTCACAAGGAGTCTCTTGTGAAACCCCCTATTCATTCAAATTTTTTATTTACTTAGGTCTAGTACTCGTGTTTCCGTCATTTCAAAGGCTCAACCTACCACATCGTTTTCGACAGTGTTGGACGGACGGACGTTAGCCGTGAATTGTTTAGCCACGGGTACCGAAACTGAAAGTTAACGGTCGCGACGCATAAACGATGACCTAAAGGGCCGAAGACCTCGGGTGACACGGGCCCCTTTCCGTCGTCCGTCCTTAAGGATCTATAGATCGCTGGGGGAAGGGAACTCGTCGACAGTTCGGGACTGACTGTCGGGTCGAGGAGGTGGGAGCCAACCGTATTGGCTCACGGGCTGAGGAGACCGTCAAGGAAAGGTAGGGAAGAGTAAAGGGGCGAGGGGACGACCAAAAAGGACGTTAGAGGAAGGTTTATTTGATAAACACAAGTTCAGGGTCAGGTCCGAGACAGTAGGAGTGGCGGAGGGGAGACGTGGTCTGTGTGTGCGGACAGTTCAGAAAGCGAGGGATGGAGTCAAAGGGGTAAACAAATAGGTACCGAACCCCTAGCCAGACCGGCGTCACCCCTCACCCCCTCCCCCCTGAGGTCCGTTCCTCCGTACTCTTTCCTCCTCCCCCAGAGAGCCCGTGTAGTTAGTGAGACGTCGAGTCTGTGGACCGCAAGGGTTCGGACCTTCCATTAAGGGTTCCGACTCTTATTGAACCGTTCGTGGGGGTTCAGTCCCGTCCTGAGCCCCGGTTCGAAGACCCAGTGAAAAGAGGTAAAAAATGACACCCACATTGGAACTAGGGAGACGTCTCCATTTGTTGTCCCAGACTTAATAAACCAAACCTTTTCCTTCTCCGGGGTCCCTCCATTTACGGCGTCATTATTTACGTCTCCTCTCTGGCGACACGTGTCGTGCGGGTGAAGGGGAGGGAATCGTGTTTGGGCCCCGTAGAGATTTCCGTTTTTCCGTAGTGAGAAGAGAGGGAGATCGGACCCGGATCTCACCGACTTCGACGTTTAGTGGTTCTTTTCACGTCTTCTTTCAAGCGGTAAAGAACCTTACCTTTATTATTATTTATTATTATTAGACAAGGCACAATAAATCGGTTCTGTAAAAGAGGCTCCTCAAAACGTGAGTTTAAATAACATTCAGGGGTCCCAGACCTATAAAAAATTAATTTTGAAAATGACCCCTTTTGTATGGGCCTCTTTTTTCTTTTTTTTTTTTTTTTGGGGTCTTCACTCAATACACCTCCACTAGTGGTAGAACGGAAAGAACTCGTAAACAGAAAATTAAGAAACGACACACTTACCAATGGGGGACTAGTCATGACGTCCCAACTGACAGGAAACGTCATCTTTCCTTTGTATTCGTGTATATGGTCTACGGGACCTTCTCCCTCCCCTTTCCGCACCTTTAAGTACCTGGTAGAGGATTCACGGTTCGTGCAGTCTGTGTGTAATAGAAGAATTAAAAGTGACGTTAGGGTCCTGAACCGTAACTTCACTAACGATACACGGACGATTCACTAAAGTTTCACAATGGAGTAATTTAGGAGCGCTTCAGGAGACTCCACTAAACAAAAAATCGCAGGGGTACATAGTCGTTTCCTGTTGACTCCGAAGCTCTCCCATTTTGTACTCCTTTGAGAGTGTCTCCCTTTGTCTTCCTTCGGTCCAGACGGACCAAGGTCCCGTGATCAAAAGGGAGTCCCTCCTGCTGCACCCCCTATCGCAAACCACAGCACGGAGTCCTTCCCGTCTTGTCTCCTTCGGTCCCCTCCCACAGTTGAGGTCAGGGTCTGAGTCGGACTAGGGTGTCCTCCTGAGACCCTCTGTTGGATGTACTGTCTCGACCAGGACGAGTCCCTTACCTGGACCTCAAGAAATAAGATGTGGCCGGTGTCCGACTACCCGTGGGACCCCACTTCCACGTTTCCCCTCTGTGGTCACAGGTTCCCGTTGGGAGGCTTGCAGAGTCGGTAACCGTCGTCTCGGGGGACTTCGACCCCCGAACAGAGAGTCTGGACCGTTTTCTCTACCCTCACTTAGACCCGTCTCATGGTCGTTGCGCGCGGCGTCAACTGTTGAAGTAACTTTTTCCTCGTGGGTCTATCGGTCCTGCGACCGTAAGAACTCATCATCTGGGAGGAGAACGGGGTAGACACACCGACCCACTTCTTGAAACCCTCACCCGATACTGCAAGACCTGTTCTGCCAGTCATCGGAAGGGGTGGGTGGGTTACTGTGTCTGGTGGGTAGGTTCGTTTTACTCTGAGGACCGAAGACGAATTGGTTCTGAGACACCGTCGGTCCTCGGTCCCCTGTCTCTTCAGGGGCTCTTCGGTCGTTCCCGTCGGAGACTCTCGTGTGTACAGTGAGATCACCCGACCCAAGGTCGGGGTCCAGACTCCTCGGGTCGTCGTGGGACCAGGGACACGGGGCTGCGACTACCACCGCCGGACTGTTTAGCACCAACAGTCACCGTTGGTGCCCAGGACTGTCTGCGTCTGTCGGTTCTCAGGTTCAGTGTCCATAGATTGTTCTTTCGTCGTATCTACACCCACGCCTGCTCGGTGTCGTCCCCGTCTCGTGTCCCAGACCCAGGTGGTTGGGGACGACGGTCCCGAAACCCGGACCACGACGGCGTACGGAGAGGGGCCCCGAGTGTCGAACGACACTTCCGAAAGGCCCGGGACCACTGTTAAGAAGGAAACTCAGACCGGACCAAACTCACCCACAGACACGGATCGGTAGGGTCAGAGACTGGGAACCGTAAAATTCGAGGGTCTTATACACTTGGAGGTTTCCCGTCGCGTTCTGTGCGACTTGAGTGTACGTTCCCGAGTGTATATGTGTGTGTGCGTTAGTGTCTGTGTAGGCACGTTAGGGAGAGTGGGTGGAGAGTGTGGATCGGACAGTTTCCTGGTTTTTAGGGTATAGTTCCGTGTGTAGTACACAAGATATAAATATGCACAACTATACACAACTAAATGAAGACAGTTACCTTATAATGCCCTACAATTCTAAAGGTGACGAAACGATACCGTTTGTTGCAACTCACTTATTTTCATTCAAAGTTATCCCATGTCTTTCTACGAAGGTGGAAGACATTTTGAATTTTTGTAAGTTTTGTTACTACATACACCAAATACCTATGTATGGAGACATCATGTGCAGATTTTGTATTTCTACTGTGTGGTCGGGGACTTCCCTCCTTTTGTCCCTCCCTTCCTCTCTCCACAAAAAGTGACATGTCGCCTGGGAACTTGTTGTGCCCCATCCCCGTGCCTGGGAGGAGTGTCAGTTTTTAGGTTCATATTAAATCTGAGACGGGATGCATAGACTCTAGGGAGGCATGAGTGCCAAGAAGTAGACGTCTAAGTTGGTTGTACTTACCACCTCATGATGTCATAAATGATAACTTTTTTTTTGTGTACATTCACCTGGGTCCGTCAAGTTTAGGTACAACAAGTTCCCAGTCGACATAAGTCCTTAAACATAACAATTTATATACTTTCTCTTTACTTCCTGTACAGTGTTTTATAATTTAAGTAGGTTGGAGAGACCATCCAAGTACCCACAAAGTACAATGAAGGGTATTAAAAGACACAAACCTTACAAAGAATAAAAAGTTACAAAATTATTAAAACTTTTCAAGTGGATTTTGACTTATAGTCGTATGGGACACTGGATTGTTAGGATGAGAATTCATATATGAGCGACGTTACGTAGGTATACGAGTGGTTCTGTACACGTTTCTTGTAAGTAAGGTCGTGTTAGACTGGTGCGGGTGAGTCTTTTGTTGGGGTCACGTGACCAGTACTAAAAAAATAAGAGGTCGAAGTAACTCTACACGTTCGACTCAGTGGAGTAAACACAGGCTGAGAAGCGTTTGGATACCTAACATCGGACGATCCGAGGAGACGGGAACCTTAAAGGGTTCGTTCTTATGACCTCACCCAACGGCACGGGAGGGGAGTCCCCTAGAAGGGCTGGGTCCCTACCTTGGGTACAGAGAATTCAGAGGACGAAACCGTCCACCCAAGAAATGGTGATCGTGGTGGACCCTTCGGGTATACTCCGTATGAACTGTTTATTTTAATATATATAAATCTCATGTGACACCACTAAGCTATATGTATATGAAACACTTTACTAATGAGTTAGTCCAATTAATTGTGTAGGCAGTAGAGTGTGTCAATGGACAGAATACACACACTACTCTTGCGAATTTTAGATGAGAGAATTGTTTAAAGTTCATATGTTATGTCATAGCAATTGATATCAGTGGTACGACATGTAAGCTGGAGGTCTTGAATGAGTAGAGTATTGATTTTTCGACCATGGGAAACTGGTCGTAGAGGGGTAAAAGGGGTGGAGAGTGGTGACCATTGGTGGTAAGATAAGAGATAAGGATACTCAAGCTGAAAAAAGAATTTCTAAAGTGTACTCTAGTAGGTCATAAACTGAACAAAGTGAATCATTTGGATCACAGGCCCAAATAGGTACAACAATGTTTACCGTCCTAAAGGAAGAAAGAGTACGGACTTATTAAAAGGAGACACACACATACACACACACACACACACACACACACACACACATTCGTATCGATGTGTACACTCATATCGATGGGAACGAGAGAAAACCAAAAGTAAACGTACCTTATAGAAAAAGGTAGGGAAGTCAAAATCGGATACACACACAAGAATTTGAACTTACTCAGAGAACATCCGTCGTATATATCAACCCACAATAAAAAAATAGGTAAGTCGACGAGATACAGAAAACTAAACTCTTTAATTAGGTAAAGGTGAACTTTATTAATGACCATGTATTCTTGGAGGATTATGGTAGAAGAATTAACAAAAGACCAACAAAATCTCAGGGACACAAGGAAAGAACGGGAGAATGGTAGAAGGAAACACTTAGACTAGGGAAAAAGATATCACCATTCGAAACTAAGGGGAGAAAAGTAGAAAACACATAGATGATATCCCAAAACGAAACACCAATGGTACCCCTAATGTATTTTGTAGAATCTCAATATTTTTAGATAACATTCGACTATTGTTGAATTGAGACTACCGTATGTTTTTGAGACGGGAAAGTGAAAGGGGGGTGTAAAATACAAAAACTACAGTGTGAAATGTAGAAAAATATGTCACATAGGTAATTGTTTAATAACATCGGTGTCAATAACAATTATGAATACAGGGAATTGAAAATATCAAGTCACTAATCGTATGGTGGTCTAATGTTAAACTCTCATGAGACCAAAACCGATATATGAATAAAAATGGTCATCCAAAATATAAAAGTACAAAAGTACAATGATTAATAGTAGGAAAGTAAAGTCGAACTGATTGAGGAAAGTCGTAAAGAATATTCCGACTAGATCGTTATTATTCACCCGAGGGGACCACCGAGTCTCCAATTTCGCAGACGGACGTTACGTCCTCTGTACCCAAGCTAGGAACCCAAACTAGGGACCCAGCCCTTCTAAGGGACCTCTTCCTTTATCGTTGGGTGAGGTCATAAGAACGGACCTCTTAGGGTACCTGCCTCTTCGGATCACCCGATGTCAGGACTCACTGAAGGGAAAGTGAAAGTGGGGGGTGGGGGTGGAAGTCCGTCGTGGGGAACTTCGGAAGGTCTCTGACGGGACGTGTACAAAGGTCCAGAGTCAGATCTCTCCACTCCGCTCTAGAGGGTCTCAGGAGCCCCAAGCCCCGTGATCTTGACCCTACCCCCCCCACCAGGGACAGGGGCTAGGACCCTGGCCTTCTTTCGAGGTCCTCCGTCGGGAGGAAAGAGTGGTGAGAGACAGGACAGGACTCGAGTCGAACACTGCCAGGCAACACTACAGGTGTGTACCATTTAGGAGCCCGAGGACCTTCCGTCGACGGTCAAACCACGTTCTTAGTAGACAGTAAGCATCTGAAACACGCAGAATGTTTCGGTGACCGGACAAAGTGACGATAGCAGTACCATGAGTCTGCTATGGGTGGGAACTATTCTCCGACGTGTACCGTTCAGTCACCGAGAACTCCCTGCTTAGAAGTTCAAAGGACGAAGACGTGGTACTCCGCTCATTCGTAGGGGAACCGGAGGGAACACCGAGTCGACCATTTCTTAGGCGGACGTTACACCTTCTGGACCCAACCCTTCTAGGGGACCTCTTCCCTTACCGATGGGTGAGGTCATAAGACCGGACCTCTTAAGGTACCAGATATACGTTATCGTGGGGTGAGGTCATGAGAACGGACCTTTTAGGGTACCTACCTCCTCGGACCTTCCGACTTCAGGTACCCCAGCGACTCCCAGCCTGTGCTGACTCACTGAAGTGAAAGTGAAAAGTGAAAGTACGTAACCTCTTCCTTTACCGTTGGGTGAGGTCACAAGAACGGACCTCTTAGGGTCCCTTCCCCCTCGGACCACCCGACGGCAGATACCTCAGTGTGTCTCAGCCTGTGCTGACTTCACTGAATCGTCGTCGTCGTCGTCGTCGTATATCAGGTACCCCAGCGTTTCTCAACCTGTGCTGACTCGTTGAAAGTGAAAGTGAAATCTCCACTATTTGAAGGAGTCGAAAACAAATAGATCCTATTAGAATAACAAAGGAGTAAAGACTTCCTCTTGAAACGACCCACTTCAAAAGAACCGCCCAAAAAAAAAAAAAAAAAAGAAAAATCGTGAAACTGATATAGTCGGGTACGATAGGACCGAACGTTCAAGAGAGGATTCTTTATACTACCGGAATACCCACACGAGAACTTACACTATCGAATGTTAGAGACCGACGATAAGAAAGTCGAGGAGGGACGGGGAATCAATACGACGAGCGGAACGTAAGATCCACACTGGTTTTTCTTCACTGAAAGACACCGTCGTAGGATGTGACGGTCGCCTCGGTTCACAAATGAGTGTATGAGAGTGAAGAAGACATCTTCTTTCGTACCCGACTACCCTAGAAAGAACCATGACTCTACACGGTGGAACCCTCTCCCTACTAAGAGGGGAACCCTCTCCCCACTAAATACATTTCACTTGGACAAGGAAAATAGGAGAAGTTTTGTAGATTAGAACCTTTGAAAACGGGGTTGTCACACGACTGAGACTCTGAAGGTGTTTACGTCACAGTAGGTACTCTCTTATATTTTTAGACCCCTCCTCCCCGCCCCCCCCTCTTACCATCCTTTCAGAATAAGATGAGAGATACCAGGTAAAGAACTAGACTCACTCCAATGGGCCCATACAAGTCAAACACTTTTAGGTAGTTTACATATGAATACTAAACACGTGAACAGTAGTAATAGAGTGTAAACTTATTTTAGATGTAAGTAAAACAATGGTCATCACTTTCAATTCCGTGTAAGTTGTACTACGAGTTACGGGTCCGATAGTGTACTTCCAGTAACAGTCGGTAATTAAAGAGTCGAGTTTAAGTAGATAACTAGTCACAACAACATCGTATAAGTTATAGTCTGTACTTTAATAGCTGGACCTTATCACAGATTCAACGACGTCATTACCCTCCACCCACCACACCCTCGATACAATTACCATAAAGTGTCCTTTATAGTATCGTAGAAACGTAGGGAAGTTGCCTTACAGGTAAAAATCAAGTCTGGGGTAGTCTTTTCCTGAGTAGGGTTGGGTTTCCTTTAATTTGAGAGAGAGGGTCGAGATGACCTCATACTTTACCGTTGGATAAGGTCATAATAACGGACCTTTTAAGATACCTGTCTGCTCGAACCGTCCGATGTCAGGTACCCCCAGTGTTTCTCGGTCTGTGCTGATTCGTTGATTCACGAGGGACGAGGTATCGTCACCTGACTGGTGTCAACCCTTGATTCCAGAGTTCAATCTCCGCCCCGACTAGACCGGTCAGGAGCTCTCTTGTCTGAAAGGATCTGTAGTGGACGTCTACGGACCCAGCTCTCCTCGGAAACTCGTACTCGACTTCATTCACTCGCTCAGACCGTGTGTCTCGGAAAGTTCTATCCCTACCGTGAATGTGTCGTATGTACGGGGGTTAGAGGGACGGTTTGGGGACCGTCTGTAGTGATTAGTTAGTTCCGGGAGGCTCTACCCTGTTCTGGAGTCTCAGAAAGAGTTACAGAGAGACCCTTTTGACCTTCTGTTAATAGATCGTTTCTCTGAAAGGACCCAACATACATAACTCCCTCCATTCCTAGAATCATTACTTTTAGTAATGATCCTTCTCGTCAACCCCGATTCGTGTCACGTGACACTTAATGATACTTAAACTACATACGTCAAGTCAAGTCAAGTCAAGTCAGTGAGTCAGCACAGACTGAGAAACGCCAATAAGGAGACAATTAACTTATCACATATATATGAACTCCTACTCTTCCGACCTACCGTAGTGACTGAGCTACCTGTACTCAGACTCACTTGAGGCCTTCAACCACTACCTGTCCCTCCGGACCGCTCGACGCTAAGTACCCCAGCGTTTCTCAGCCTGTACTGACTCGCTGACTTGACTTGACTATGTATAATATATATATATGAATATGTATGTATATGAAATTATACACACCACACACACACACACACACACACACACACACACACACACGATAAAAGAAAGACACCCGAATTACATTTGATGGGGAAACCACATAACAATGAAATATTCCCTTTCGTCCACCTTGGATGTCATCGTCATTCCACATGGAAGGTGGTATCACCCTTGTTCGGTCCTCCCCTTCTTCGACCTTTGAAGAGGATAAAGTATTAATACATGTTCGATCTGGTCCCGTTCTGGGATTCTGGTTGACTGAGGAATTTCTGTGTTCACTATGGGAAGGACACGTCTTTTACACGGGCTTCCTTGTCCAATGTTACCCGTCCCGACGGTACAACGAGAACCCCTATAGTAAGTACAACATAAAATACTCTCGACGAAAGGAATTTCGACACACTGTACCGTCGAGACGGGTCTTCACTGACTCAGTTCCAGGTTACCCTTTCTGACGGTTACTGGGTGTTGGACCCTCTCGTGTACCGAGACCCTCCTCGGTAGAGTCCGGTTCTGGTTAGATGGGTCACTACTTGTTTTGTCGGTACAGAGGACAACTCGACAGTAACGGGTACACAGGACGAGGGGTCTGTCCCCTCCTTCAGTCCCTCCTCAGTCCGGGGGTGGGGTGTAGACGTCGGAGTTGTCTAAGATTTCGAACTGACGTCCGTCTCTCCCCTCAACGACTGATCGGACGTCTGTCGGGAGATAATAGTGAAGGGGTGGGACCCTCCTGACTGTCGGGGTGCGTCGGTGTCGCAGTGAGGGCCCGGTCGACGACTACATGCCACACCGAGCCTAGGTTGGTAGTTTTACAGAAAAAAGGAATACCGACTCCACCGTCTGACTCAGAAGGAGAGGATCCCCTCCACTTTACCACTGAGTCAGTGACAATTGGGGCGCAAATTGGGCAGACATGAGGACTGTGCGTGTCGGTCGGGCAGAGATAAGTAACGTCGCGGTGGACGAGGGATTCCACTGACGCCACACGCTCGAGTAGACGACGGTGAATCGGGAGGTAAGGAGGGCACCGAGGAGTCCCTGTAGCGAAGGGAGGGGAGTGGGGACGGAGGGACGGAACCTTGATCTGGACTTTTTTTTTTTTTTTTTGAGGTTCCTGAAACGTTCAAAGGTGGGGTAAAGTAAGGGGCTAAGATCTGGGTCGAGGAAACCCGTGAACAACTATCCTACTTAGGGTACAGAACCGAGAGGGAGACCCAACCCACAGCTTTTTCACTACTT
Organism: Capra ibex; assembly: GCA_006410555.1. Lineage (NCBI taxonomy): Eukaryota > Metazoa > Chordata > Mammalia > Artiodactyla > Bovidae > Capra > Capra ibex. The sequence goes on from SJYO01040518.1 coordinate 61,830, forward strand.
TCCCCCTTCTCCCCACAAAGAGAGGTCGTGGACCCGTGACACATAAAAGACGGGAACCCCGTCCTAGTTTGACGTGTCTTACCTCGTAAGAAGAAGTTCAGGGTAAACCGGAGAGTGGCTCTTTCCAGGTTTCTCCACGATCCGCTCCAGTGCCGTACTCGTCACGTTCCCCCGGTGTGGACCTTGACCTAGGATCTATCGGAAATCGTAGAATGGTCATATAAACCCGAAACTAAACATGGTTAACCCTTGGTGACTTTCAAGAACTTCTCACTTCATCTATTCGTCTCACTTTAAAATTCTTCTGTACGGTCTCTTTTCGGACCCCGGTCTCCTGGTTACTCCCAAAGGTGTAATCGGGTCTTCTTTCCTCTCCTCCTAGGCTGGATGCCCTTTTCAGATCTTTCGAGGTTCTCCGTCCCCGTTCGACGTTCCGACCCGTTCGTTTCTTCAGTTCTGCCACCAGACGAAGACTTCGGGTGGGTTTTACTTTGCATCTACGCACCATCACTACGTGGGAATCTCTCGTAGGTCCGGTCAGTGGAACAGAGTCCCTATTCCTTTGACGGGTCTCGGGTCTTCACTGAGACAACTCAAGACCCAGACGCGGTCTTAGGTGACTCGGTAAAAAGACCCTGACACTTTGAACTGTGTCTCTCCAAGTGTCTGATCGGGGGCCGGTCTCGATCTTCGGCCGGACGTGAAGTGAGGTGTGGCCCGGTAGAGAGACTTCCTTATCCCAAGTTAGAAGACCTTTGGTTGTCACAGAACTCTCTTTCCCGGAAGTCAAAATCTAGTTTCCCGGTATCACCCTCACCGGTATCACCCTCCGGTCTTCGGACCACGGGTGGTTCCCGCCTCTTATATTTCCTCCTGGGCCTCCTAGTACTCTCGTTGATGGTCAACTTTCAGACTTTTCTCGTCGCCGTACTACTCAGTGGTCTTTTGGTCTTTCGAGTCAAGTCGACACTTGAGGAAAGTACTCATACCCTCGGGGACGGGCGTCGGGTTTCGTGAATGAACACTTTTGACCGGTCGTGAGTCTCCCAGTCATGGTCCCCGTTTCCCCACCCCGACCTCACCCCCGCCTCGAACACGGGTACTAAATAATTTCCGTCCGAGAGGCCTCTTTGGGCATGTCCTCACTCCCGTTGGCCACTTTGTCTCTACACGAATCAACTTCCACCCCCGTTAATTGACAGGACCAAACGGGTCCTTCCTTCCAAAGGGCCCTACACCTGAAAGTCTCACTTTTAACTGTCAGGATTCCTTTGACTCTGTTTGACTCGAGGCATGGAGAGAGAGAAGGGTGTCTCTCGAGCCCTGGTCCTTTCAGTGATACCTCAACAGGGGAGGGGACTCTAGACTCAGGTGTGAAAGTGTAGGGACCATCTCCAGTAGCCGACACGGAGGGGGGGTGGGGGCCCATCCCTCATTGGAGGGTCTATGGCGACCCTTTTCACCTAGAATAACTGACTCTTGTCAGGGGGTTCTTTCTCCGTTAACACTTGACTACTATGGGCTGTGGCCGGGGATGGATACCCGTCCACGTGGTTTATGTATTTCCCCTAGACCCGTTCCGTTGTTGTCACAGGTGATACACTTCTTGTACCGAAGACTTTTTGTTGGAGAAGGGCGCCGGGGAGTGGGGAACTTCAGTGTTCAGTGGGGGGAAGAGGGAACTCTCTGTCGTTTCAACTGTCTCCACGTACAGGACCCCTCGACGTCCCCCGTACAAAGGTCCATCCGACCAAGTCAGGGAACGGAGGACACCCTTGATTGCCGTAACAACCTCCGAAAGTGGTCACGGAGAAACTACGTCCACTGTTCCGAGGTCCACTTTATACACGAAGACACTTGACAGTTGTTGTACCTAGTCTTATCGTGTGGTCGATGTTAAGATGTAAATCGACTTGAAATTCTTTTAACTCTTTTAGAAGTTAGTAGTTATTGGTGGATAGTGGACAGTATAAAAAAAAGTATGACGCTCCCAAGAATCCTGAGGAATCGTCAGATAGTTCAAACTACTTTCAATAATTAATTAGGGAAATTTTTATATCGAAAACACCTTGCTTATTTCCACAGTTTATGTTGTATAAGGATTCCAAATATAGTCTAAAAAGGTCCTTAAACGAGTTATTCGTAAATACCTCGTGGATGATACGTGTCGACCGAGTCACGATGTACGACCCCCCGCTTCTACTTATCGTGTTGTAGAAGTGGGAGTCTCTCAAGTGTCCGTTCTATGTTTCTGTCTATTTAGGCTCTCTTTCAGGACTCCTTAATATCTCATGTTTCGTGGACACCCTACACCCCGTCCCGTAATCCTCATTCCCCAGAACTTCCCAAAAAAAACTCTCAACTAGAAATTTCTACTTCTCAAAGAGTCCAACTTCGTCTGTGACACATGTAGGATGGTTATTGCCAGGATATGAAAAAGGACTGAAAACCAACTTTTTTTTTTTCAGTAGATCTTATTTAGATGCACAGGGCTTGAGAAAAGGTAGATGCCGACCGGTACATTGATTTACACAACCAGTTACCCTAATTCAACGGGACACACCGAATTTACCTTTTCGGTGTGGAAGACGTAGAGAGGGAGGAAGGACAGCTAACAACCTGACGTCTCGATTACCGACCGTGAAAACGGTGGTAGAACTTGGTATTTCACGTGAATATGTGATTTCTCCCATCTAGTTTTTCGACCTTCTTCGCACTCAGAGACTGTTGAAACACTCTGATGAAGTTGTCGGAACCCGACACCTTGAGGTCGAAGTAACTGTCTTTAGATGAAGATGACACAACTTCGGTGGTAATAAACCCCAAAAGATAGTGAGAGACGGTTTGACTTAGGATCGTCCATTTCACTTCCACACTCAATAAAAAGAAAGGGGAAGGTTAAAGGGTAATCATGAAGACGAAAAAGAGAGAATTGGGGACGTCACCCAAGGTCCCATATGACTGGTCTCGGGAAAAGTCCTCCCTTCCTGAACGACGGGGTCGGAGACTTTCACCACAGTCGTTTATCGGAAACTGACAGTTAGAAAACCCCGAAGGGTCGACCGTGATCACCATTTCTAGGACGGACGATTTCGCCCTCTGGATTCTTTGCACCCAAACTAGGAACCCAGCACTTCTAGGGGACCTCCTCTTGTACCGTTGGGTGAGGTTATAAGAACGGACCTCTTAGGGTACTTGTCTCCTCGGACCGTCCGATGTCAGGTATCCCAGCCTTTCTCAGTCTGTACTGACTTCGCTGAATCGTGTGTATAGTCAGAAAATCCCCGCTCACAGAGGGGATTCCAGTACGAAGAATGGTCACACTGACTGGTCACGTCTTTATCCCTCCGGAGTGGTAGAGTCGGGTTGACTCCTGGGCAGGTTACCTGGTAGGGAATCGAGGTCTCGAGGGACCCCGTAATCGGTTCCGACAAACCCTCAAACGTAATGTGTCGTTGAAGACGGATGAGGACAAAAGAGGTGGAGGGAAGGTCTCCTCCTCTTTTAGTTCCCACTCAGAGTTCCCAGGAGGGATCAAAATAACAAGATTTGAAAATTGAGGTAGAGTCTCTGACTAAGGATCTGGATTCGACGTTGTTGGGACCAAAGAACCGGGGACCGGAGACAGGGTTAGGAAGTCGGAGAGGAAGGGTGAGGTAGAGAATTATCGTTAAATCCCGGTCACTGTGGTTATGGACTGTGAGCCACGTTAATTGTGGATTGTGTTAATCGAGAATTATACTCGAAGGGTCCTACGATTACCTTCGAAGAGTCGACTCGCGATGCAATCATAAAAGAGACCGGAAGAGGTTCACCGGGTGTCGCCCCGTTGAACCCATTGGACCCTTTTAGTCCTCTAGACCCAAGAAATGGGGTGAAACGGAGGTCGTACGATACACTGGAGTCTTGTCGGTGAGTTGAAGAGACTCGAAGTGTACAAACTTGGTGCGAAACTGACACCCCCCGTAAAAACAACGATTTAACCCCCAACCGTTTAATACCCAGTACCCGGTTTAGACCGGACAGTTGGACAAAAATATTAATTTTAAAATAAACCTGTATTGGTACGGGTAGACAAAGTTGTAATCACTACTGACAAAAATCCGATATTACCTTCTCAAATCATCAACATCACCTCTAACATACCGAGTGTTTTCGATTTTAAATGATAGACTAGGAAACGTCTTTTTCAACCGACGAGGGACCAGACAACTTAATTCCACGACAACATACAGAACGGAGTTCTCAATCCCGTCCTTAGACGGGTGAGTAAGTTATAAATAACTTGTGGATGTTCCGCGTTCGGGGACAACATCTGTGACCCTGACGTCATCACTTGTTTGGACGAGGGAGTCCCGGATATGAGGTCACTTCCCCGATCTGTCATTTATTTGATCGTTTATATACGGCATACAGTTCCCCGGTATTCCCGATACCTCTTTTAATTTCGTCCCGTACCCTCTCTTCCTATCTCCATTCTGTCCGGACTCTAGAATTCAACTTACCAACCCCTCCTGAGGAGACGAGGTTACGAGGTACCCATCGTAACCTCGTTCTTGACTTCCTTCGTACTCTTACTCGGTACATCTATAGATTCCATTTTCGTAAGGTCCGTCTTCCTTGTCGGAGACGGACTTCCAGGACTTCGTCTCCGTGTCGACCAAACGAGTATCGTGCATTCTTAGGGTCACACCAGTGTCGTCGTGATACATGTTATCGGTCCTGTCCCTTCGTTGGATTCACAGGTGGTTGTCTCCTCACCTATTTCTTCTACACTACGTATATATAGCACCTTATAATGAGTCGGTATTTTTTCTTGTTTTAGTACAGTGAACGTCGTTGTACCTACCTGGAAGTCTAACAATATGATTCATTCAGTCTTTCTCTTTCTGTTTATATACCATAGTGAATATATGTATACTGTATTTTTACTATGTTAGATTTTTGAGTAAAATTTTTTACCATGTTTACTTGAATAGCTGTTTTGACTTTATATCAGTGTCTACATTTTTCGTTTGTATCAATGGTACCTCTTTTCTCCCTCCCTATTTGACCCTCTAACTCTTACTATATGTGTGTAATGATATATATTTTATCTATCGATTATTCCTGGACGACATATCGTGTCTCTTGAGGTCAGTTATGAGGTATTACTGTATATACCCTTTCTTAGTTTTTTCTCACCAATATCCATATGTACATATTGACCAAGTGAAACAACATGTCGTCTTTGATTATGATGTAACATTTAGTTGATATGAGGTTAAATTTTTTTTTAAAAAAAAATTTCCTAGGGTCGAAAAGGGAAAGTACGTAACCTCTTCCTTTACCGTTGGGTGAAGTCACAAGAACGGACCTCTTAGGGTCCCTACCGCCTCGGAACACCCGAGGACAGATACCCCAGTGTGTCTCAGCCTGTGCTGATTTCGCTGAATCGTCGTCGTCGTCACACCAACCTTGTCTTTCCCCCGTCCCCCACTGTTCCTCCTTCACTCCGGTTCCACTAGTGTCCCCGAGTGTAGGGTCTCCCAGAACGTCCCGTAACATTCCTGAGACCGAGAATGAGACTCTCTCTATATCACAGTGTCGTCCCGGGACTCGTCTCCTCCCTGTACAGACTGAACCCGACTCCCTAGGAAGAAAGACGACACACCCTTTGTCTGACATCCCCAGTGCCCCGTCGTCGTCCGTCGGGTCATTGTTAAGTCTGTCTACTACCACAGAGTCTGGTCCGTCCTCCTTCGTCTCTGTCCCTCTTCACCAGTCTGAACCCGACAAAACTCGTTGTACACCTCGGTTCTCCGTTTGTACGAACAAGGTTCTTACCCCGAATCTCACGTAAATGGGCGAAAACGGGAAAGGGGACAAAAAGGAGGTTATCTTTATAACACGGCCGTCCAGTAAAAGCTCGACGGACCGTACCATTCGTGAATGACTGAGACCTTCGGGTGGAACAGTCTTTAATACATGTACTCGCGGTCGGTGCTCCCCCTTCCAGACGGGGGTGGTTTCCCCAAAAGTCGTCACTCCCTTCCACCGTCTTCAAGGGTGACCAAGGGGGAGGAACGAATAAGTGTCGTTTCAAGGACACCCCAAGTCTCGGTCAAGACCTCGTTTGTCCGTCTAGCCCCTTAGGAATTTAACTTCAGTCTGTACAGGAAGGAGACGAGTCATGGGAGAACACTGGGGGATCCAGTCTTCCATCCCGGATCCGGGGAGAAAAACTCGAACGTTTTCGGAGTCAATGAGCGGTATTGGGTCTCTTACCTCGTCTTCATTGTAACGTACTGTAGGTTTCCGTCCAGTCTTTTCCGGTACACCGAAGGTGGGTCGACAGTCTTGCGAGTGAGACCCCCAACGATTGACGGTACTTCTTCAGTTTGGTGGGACTCTGACAGTACGACCTCCCAGGAACGTCTCTACTGGGGTAGGTGTCCCAGTTGACTCGAGGTCCGACTGTACGGTTCAGTTGCGGTCGGGACCCCCACACGGTAGAACTTACAGGTTATACCAGGTCGGAAGTCTACTGAGGGTCGACCGTCGACTCACATTGTCATACTTTCTGAGGTTCACTCTTGACGAGTCGGTTCGGGAAGGACTAAAGGGTCGGGTCCTTTGGTACTCGTTTCTTTTCGACGTTTCACCGTCCTACTTACCAACGGGTTATCATTATTAACTTTGTAGGAACTAAAACCTCGGAGTGGTGGTTCCTAGACATCCATCTGATCCTGACCAGTGTACTGTAGGGGTTGTGTGCACAAGCCCCATCTCCGGTGTTTCCGTCGTAGGTAACCCCCGAGAAGAGGAGGTCGAATTAGGGGTGACTCGTGGGTCCCACTACCCGGAAACCGTAAGACATGGGGTTCTCTGCCATCTCTAACGAACCAAAACGGGGAAGGAAGTTAGTTGAGAAGATGTCCCCACCACCGTACCCTCCCCACCCAGGGTTCGGGGTCTTTTGAAGGGGGTGCCCGGGTCGTCGCAGACTACGTTTTGTCTCTCACCGCCCGGTGTCTCAGGTTGCTCGTTCTCTAAATACGGAGAATGAGAGGTAGACGTTTCGTTTTGTTTTTATCGACTTTGCGGCCAAAAGACGAAATAGCCGAGACACTTATTCGTATATTTAAAGATACTGTAAAGACCTCCGAACGACTTCCCCTTTTTTCGGTAGGGGGTCCTGCACCGGTCGTCGTCGCCGTCGTATACCAAACGACTCTCGCCTCCGTCTCACGCAACACACAGACACTCGTGATTTTTTCCACTGTAACGCCCATTAAAGTCTGAGTTCCGTCACAAAAGTGGAAAAATTTCATCAAAAAAAGGGCAAAAAAAGTAATCGTTTTCAGAACGAATTCGAGTCCGTCAGTAATACCGGTCAGTCAGGAGTCGACCCTTCGGCCTAACACGACCCGGTATCCGAGGTCCCTCGGGTCCCGTGGTACAAGTCGGAGACCTTGTCTCCCTCTCGTAGGGTACTTCTTCAAGTGTATTCTCTTTCCTCCCCCGTCAGACGTCCTGGGTTTATTGACTTCTTGTCTTGTCCTCGGACCGAAAAACGGAGTGAAGTCGCTAAGGAAGGTGACCACTCCTGAGTCCGTCCTTCAAGACGTTTCTACAGAGGTTTTAGTCGGACCGTCCCTCTGTCCGGGGTGACGAGGACGGTCCTCCGTCTTTCCCGTGTCAACGTACCTCAATCCTTTCAGGTTGTTTGACCAGTCAAGTAAGGCATGAATTTAAGATAATATTCTAGCTAAGAATACCAAGTTCGGTTTGTTCCCTGAACAGGGGAAAATCCAACATTAATACGAAAAATGGACTACATGTAATTATACAACCAAAGGATGGTCAGTAAATGTGAAATCATATGTGTAGAGATAATCTTTGATGGGATTTTCATTTAACGTACCTTTCCTCTCTCTTTCTCGTGTACTTCTGTAACTCACCTCCCTCCCTCAATACTGTTTCCTACCCGTCTCTCCAAGTTCCTTCCTTATCTTTTCCTTTTCCATAGGACGTCTGTGTGGATCGAAAACAGTATTAAAATAGATCCTGAGGTAGCACGACTTCCCTCTTTTACCGATTTTTAGGAGTCTTCTTCCTTTATCCCGTTTGTCTTCGTCACACAGTCCACATTTCTTTGTCCGACAGAAAAAGAGGGAGAAAAGGTCCTCGTGGTCGGTTGTCAGCTTCTCGTCCGAAGTAGGATGAGGACGGACCAATGGGTGACGTCAGTGGATCTGGGGCGCAAGTTTTATAAACGTCCTGTTTCACTTGTGTAAACGTGTTATTTTACTTTTGAAGAATGTAACACTACCCGTGCCCTACGAGTAGTGTTGAACCTAAACTGGAAAATAGGTCAGAATTAGGATGTCGGAGAGGAGTGGAAGGGTCGAAATACGTGCACGAGACTAGGGGTGAAGGGAAGAGGATTAAGGGATAAAACTATAAAGGGGGTAGAGAGAGAAACGACAGGGACCTAAAGACGAGAGGGAGCTGAAGGGAAGGGTACGAACTACGGACAGCTTAAGGATGTAAAGAGGGTTTTGGGTCTAGCTTAGTGTGGAGGAGTTTCAAAAGGGTCTAGAAGGGTGTCTGAAAGAAGGAGGTGAAAGTAGTAAGGAACCGTTCGATAAACTTCCAGGGAACAGTATGAAACGGACTCAGTATCAAACCGGGGGGGTTTTCGTCTCGGACTCAGTCCTAAACCTACATCCAGTAAATAAACTCTCTAGCAGGCTCCCTGATGTTACTCCCTCGTCCCTCTCACTCGAGTTTCTCTCTTCCTCCGGTTATTCTCTACTGAGGAATACTACCAAGTAATACACACGGTTGAACCGACTCGGTAGCCCATGGGTCATAAATTAGTTTCTAATCAGACCCACATAGACACTCCCACAAAGACCTACTCCAATTGTAAACTTGAACATCCGACTCATTTCGTCATCCGGACACCCACCCGGAGTAGGTTAGTCGACTTCCCGACTACCTGGTTTTTCCGACTCATTCTCCTTTGAGGGGGACGGACAAACTCGACCCCTGTAACCAGAGAAGGATGAAAACTCGAACCTAACTTTGTAGACGAGAATGATACGACGGTCGGACGGTCAAGAGTCCGACCTTGAGTGTGAGACTTGAGAGGACTCAGACCGAACGGCTGACTTCTAGAACCTTGAAGAGTCGGTTATATTAGTGCACTCGGTTAACGAATGTCATTTACATGGAAATGTAACTCTCTCGACAGGATAACCAAGACAAACAGACCTCTTGGGACTGATTATGTGGGGACTTCCGTTGACCCCGAGTCAGGGGGACCTCTCGGAGATCCTTTTATTTACTGTGTCTGGAGTCTTAGTCGGGGACGTCACCCATCAAGGTCTGTGAAGTTCCCGAAGGATAGAATCTGTAAGTAGAGAGACGGAGGTCCAAAAGAGACCACCGTCTTTACACGAGTCCCGTGTGCGCCCGTCGGGCCTTCACGACTCTTCGGTATGGGTTCCGTGTTGGGAGTTGGTTACCCCTCAGCCATGTCTCCTTGACGTCGAAGGAGTGGGGAGACACCTCCCGTTGACCCCGTACAAGGAGTGTCAAGAGGGTTTCCATGGTCGGTGGGACTCGGGTAGTGGGTGGTCGGGGAGTCGTGTGGACGTGGTCGGGGTGTCGTGTGGAACGGAGAGAAGGGGCCGAGCAAAGGTGTACGGGAGTGACACTTGGGACCCTAGAGAAACAGAGTCCCAGACAAGACTCTCTTGTGTCTGACCCGGTGAGTGGCACACGTTACATGACACGAACCTCGACCTCTAAGCCTCGTCTCATTCGGGACCGTTCCACGGGTCTCAGTGTCTTACTACCAGGGTCGGTAGCTCCTTAGACGTTTCCGCCGAGGGAGTCTTTGTACCGCGAGGAAGACCGTCACCCATAGCCACGATACTTGAGGTCCCGGTACGATCTCTCGACTGTATAGTGAGTTGATAAAAGACTTTTGAAGAAGGTCCCGGTAGTTGACCGGTTCGTTCTTTCAGTTCCAGTAGGTCGACACCATTAATTAGTGTGGAGTGACACCTAGGACCTTTGCCAAACAAGTAAGGAACTAGGGCATTTATAGAGGACCCTTGTTCGGTTCGTCTGGTTCTAAGATTCTAGACGGTAGTGACTTCGGTGTACCTTCGTGTACCGTGACCGGGGTTTCCGTGCAGGAGTTCCACAACAAATCAGTGAGTGAGTACAGACTGAGAAACGTTGGGATATCGGACAACCCGAGGAGACAGATACCCTAAGAGGTCCGTGCTTATGACCTCACCCAACGGTAAAGAACGGGGTCCCCTAGAAGGGTTGGGTCCCTAGTTTAGGCTCGGAAGAAGTAAGGTCCGCCTAAGAAATGGTGACTCAGCGGTCCCTTCAGGAGGTTAATCGAACGGGACCCGATTTACGTTGATGGTGGTCCACTCCCGGTCAAGAGGGTAGGTAGGAACGTGAGGCAAGGAAGAGGACGTCGGAGTAGGAGGTTTCCCGAGGTCCACTGAGATCCCTTGACAATGGAAGATTCGGGGAAGTTCACTCGATGTCCGTCTTCGACATTCCCCTCCGGGTTTTAGAGGAGGGCCGAAAGAGGGTCGTGGCACCACCCACGGAAGGACGTGATAAACCTGGTGAACTGAAAGAAGAACATCTTAGGGGTCGAAGAGTGGAAAACAAATTAAGTAGTCCTCGGTCACCGTCCTCTTTCCGGGGGTCTTCTAGTTTCCTTCTCCCTTCTCGAGGGACCTTCCTCGTAGTCCGGAGATACCCTGTCTTTGTACAAAATTTAGGTCTTTTCTTTTTAGGACGTAAAATCCGTCACCAATTTCTGTCCTATAAGACACAGAGGGTCCCAACTCCTCCTCCTTTCTCGCCTCAATAAATAAAAAGCTTTACGGTGGGTCACGTCTTCCCCCATAAGTGTGAGACTTTAACCTGTCGTTCCAGCCTCCTCGGGGGCTCCGTTCGTCGGGACAGAACCTTTAAGTGCAGAAGAGGGACCACTCATCCCTCCTCCTCTTTCTCCACCTCTTCCAAGAATACATTGTCGTGTCTACATTCTACGTGAGGACCCTGACTCACGGGTCACGAGTTTCGATGACCAAGGAGGTACCTTTCCCTTCCCAGAAGGTACCCTCGGAAAGACCCGGGAGGTCGTCGTAGAGGACACTCGTCCGTGCGCCAGGCGGAAACCTACCTGTGAGGACGACGGGAGTCTTTATAGAAAGGGAGTATCTATACACGCTCACCAGGGGAATCGAAGATTGTCTTCGGGATCGACATCAAACCTAAAAGGGTCTTCTGAGTCCCTGTTCCTGAGACTACGTTCAGTAAATAATCCCTCCCCTGGGGTCCTCAATAGTATCGACTCCCTTCTGTCGTTCAGGTCCAACACGAGACTTGTCCAGCGACGACACCTGTCGACCCAAATAGGGGACCTCCGTCATCTCTTGTGTGTAGTCCCACAGGGTGGGCTCCCTTCCTTTGACCCTCACTCCCGGGTAGTCAAGGGTGGACCAGGCTCGTCTCGGGACAAGGGTTCCCGGTACGCGTGGTATCTTGAAACTCTGGTGGGTCGGTCCTGGGTTCGTGTAAAGATTCACCTCTCTCACGAAAGTCCATCTTTGCAGATCCGAAGATTCCCTACTCACGATTTCCCAATGGGCCTTTCTGGTTCTTGTGGTTACGTCGGGAGGATTGACTTAGGAGAATCTCTACGTAGACCTGGGATGGGTCCGACCCATGGACGAGGGACACTAAGTGGGTGGTGACTAGACGTGGTGGTGGTCGGGACTGAGCCCATCTTTATAACTGTGCACACCCTAAAATCAGGTGTCGAGGGCCTAGTGACGACCCCAGTTCATAGTCGTAGTAGTCCGAGAGGTGCACCTCGCGAATGTAGTAAGAAAGATCCGAGAACCGATTACGAGAAGGGGGTAACGGGACAGGTCTATAAAAATGGAAGACAAAAACCACTCCCGAGGGTCGTTCTCTGGTTTCTTTAGACGGGTACCTTGTAGGTCACATGGGAGAGAAGGGGAAAACGTAAGAAAAGACCCAAACTTCAGGAAATTGACCAAGAAACTATAAAGGAAACTTCTATAGACGTAAAACCAGAGTACAACTTTAAAGAATCGATAACTGAAACCGCGGTGTCCACTTTACATGTTAAATTACAAGATTGACCCGTCGAGTCGAGACCTCCGCCTTCCCACGACGGATGGGGGGACAGAGGTAGAGTGTGACCCGAGACCCTTCCCCCTCCCTTGCTCGGGAGGAGAGGTGGAGACCCGTGGTCTCGGTGAACGACCACGGGGAGGAACCCTCTTAGTTTGGAAAGTCCTCTTGTCGAAGAGAGGGTAGTTGGAGTCAGGTTCGAGTTTCCCCGGTTGTAATTTCTGACACCACCTAACTTACCACGGGGTTGGGGGTATTTTCTACACATGTGAGTCTTGGACACTTACACTAGAATAAACCCTTTTTTCCAGAAATGTCTGGATTAGTTCAATTCCTAGTGTTCTACTCTAGTAGGACCTAATCCCACCGGGGGTTTAGGTTACTGTACACAGGAATCCTTTCTTCCCGTGTTCCTGTACAGTATGTCGTGTCCTTTAATATCGGTATTAGAACATTATTCAAAATTACCGCACATTAGACATTTTTATGACTTAGTGTCAAGGCATGGGGATTTTGATGACATTGTGACATTTAGTTGACATGAAGTTCCCTTTCTCTCACTTCTCTTCCGCTCTGTTGTGTCTCCTGTTCCACTGTACTTTTTCCTCCGTTAACTTCACTACACAGATTTCGGTTCCTTTTGAAACCGAAAAACAGATTTCGGTTTTTTTTTTTTTTTTTTCTAACAGTTGTCGGTGGTCTTCGGACTTCTCTCCGGACCTTATCTAAGAGGGAGTCTCGGAGGTCTTCTTTGGTTAGGAGGGTTATACACTTAAAGTCTGAAGGTCGGGGGTCTGGACACCTCTTATGTAAAGATAACAAAGTTTGTTGGAGCAAACACTGTACGACGACATCGTCGGGACCGTTCGCTTATGTCCACGTTTATGGGTGGGTCATACTACCAAACTACTCTGTTATTTTAATTCCCCCGTCGACCGGGTTCCGTTGGTGGTTCTCCGTTCTACCAGTTACCTTCTTCTACACTTAGGAACTCCACCCGAGGGAACTTCCAGTCCTCAAACACCCAGGTAAACAGTCGCAAGGGTGAGTACTCCTGGTCGAAAACTACGTCCATCGGGACGAAAGTTTAGAGCTGACTTGGTTCGGGGTCGACACCCTGAGTCGAGTTCTAAGACACGTCTGGAAGGATTAGACTCTTTACCCTTGTGTAAGGTGAAGGTCCCAACCCTCCTAATTTACATCGATTGTTTCCAGGTATCCTTTGGGAGAGACAATCGACGGAATCTAGCAAAGAGGATCCTGAGATCTCCTCTAACGGAAAGGAACGGGAAAGGTCGAAGATCTCTGACTGGTATAAGGAACCGAACACTGGGACTTAATAAGACTAGTTGAGAACAGTGTAGAGGAGGAGACGAAGAAAGTACTGTAGGGTAAAAGACTGAGACTGGGAGGACGGAGGGAGAATATTCCTGGGTGGACCTATTCGGTCCTATCAGGGGGGGTAGTGTTCTAGGAATTGAATTAGTGTAGACCTTTGAGGGAGAATGATACCACCACCATCACAAATTAGGGATCAACACAGGTTGAGAAACGTTGGGGTACCTGACATCCGGAGGTCCAAGGAGAGAGGTACCCTAAAGAGCCCGTTCTTATGATCTTACCCCTCGGTAAAGGAAGAGGTCCCCTAGAAGGACTGGGTCCTTAGTTTGAACTCAGAGGACGAACCGTCTGTCTAAGAAATGGTAGACTCGGTAGACCCTTCGGGGGGTGAAGAATGGTTTTTCATACCATTAGTGTCTGAGAGTCCTAATCCTACACCCGTAGAAACCCTCGGAAGTGAGTTGGGTGGTATGCCCCTGAAAGATCTCGACGGAAGACCCCGGTCACATGTCTGTTCGAGAGTCCATGTCTGTTCGTCTATGTGACTTTCAAAGTTCCTTATGCTCGTCCCGCGACTGGGACTCTTTGCATGGACAGTAACTGTGATTTGTCGTCTTGTCGTTTCTACGTGTTCGTTTTGGTGACTCACCCGTCTCCAACTCGTCCACCGGTATCGTCGGAGTTTTAAAGAATCAGACTTCCACCACTTGTCTTTTGGTCACCGGACTTGTTAGTTTTTCCGGTTCGAGTGTGTATTTATAGAACCTAGGAGGGTTCTGACACACGACCCCTCCCGTGGATGTTAGAAAGGGTAGTATCTCGGTTTCTTTGACTCCAGGTCACTGAATGAGGTCCATCCCGAGAGCGACGGGATGGATCGATGTCGTACCGAACCTTGTTAGACCTTACTCGGTCCCTCTACGGTCGGGGACCCCACTAAGTCGGGGACCACCCTAGGGTACTACAGTGTAGCAGAAGATGGAGACTCGGAAACTCCCAGACCGACTCGAAGACCTCAGTTCTCTTTGGGTCGTCCTGACAACTGCTTACACTAACGAAATGGTCGTGAAAACTTTGTATCGATGATACCAACTCGTAACAAATCTTAGCTAGAGGCCATTAAACGGAGGGTGTACGTATGTAAGTTCTAGTCTACGGTTTAAGACACCTTAGAGAGTCAGAGAGAGAGGGGTAGACAGCGGAGAAGAAGGAGGGGTGACAGGGTCGAGTCTCGGGGTTGCGAAGGGTGGACCGGGTATCGGTTTCGGAAGAACACACAGGGTCAGGGGACTCAGAGGGATGGGGTTAGGTAGAGTGAGGGACGGGTGGAGATTGAAGTCACCTCCTCTCCGACTGTCACGATAAAGTGTAACAAGGTCTGAAAGGTTAAATGCACACAAGGTCGTTTCAAGACTGACGGTTATAGTCATGGAGACTAGGACCGATCGTCCGTTTGATAAATGAGGTGTGTTATTGGGGTTCTCCCTCGACAATAAAAATAGACGTTGAATTGACTCCGAGTGTTTCTAATTCACTGTTAGGGTTCCGGTGTGTCGGTCCTTTACCGTCTAGACCCTCTCTTTCGTACCGACCGACCGACGAAGGAGTAGGGACAAGGGAGATGACATCCCAGATGACCTTTGCGACAAAGACCAAGAGACTTGCGTACTCTTCAGTGGGGGGTGGGTCCAGAAGTGACGAAAAGGACTTCTCCCGAACCGCGAGTGGACTCGTTGTCTTACGGTCCGGGCTTCACAAAGAGAAGTATCAGTGCCCCGAACCGTGGGTCCGGAGGGGTCGGGGTGACGGGGGGTGGTGTGTTGTGGACGTTGGACTTCGGAAGGGTCGACCGGAGTAGACCGACCCACCTAAGTCGACGGGGGTCGTAGGAGGCTGGTCGGTAAGGTCCGGTGGAACCCCGACGTTTCCTCTTGGTGGTTCCCCACGTCCACTTCAGGGGAACGACCCACGAAGAGGTTGTGGTGGGTAACGGAAGGGTTTGGTCGAGACGTAAGACGTCATTATTGTGTTTGGGTAGTTCTCTTTTTCTCTTGTACTCTAACACACACACACACACACACACACACACACTTCCTAAACGAACCTTTGCGGTTGGGGAGTGGTTTCTACAAGGGTCGGGAGTAAACATGTGTGTCAGAAGTTTGTAGTTTCACAAACAATTCACATTTATAAAAATAAGCGAGGGGAAGAAGAGGAGGGAGAGGAGAGGGTAGGGCCGAGACTCGAGTCTCGGTCGTCCCTACCAAAACTCTTTCCCGTGAAGGTCCAGGGTCACCCGACGGCCCGTCGACACGGACTGTCGGCGGGTCCTGAGCCGAGGGTCGGCGTCCGAGGAGAGAACCGCGGACAAAGGTATCCTTGCCCGTCCGGGCCCTAACCGCCGGCACCCTCGCAATGGGTGCGACCGACGAAAAGTTCACCAGGGAGGTACATCGAGTGGAGCGGAGGGAAGGGACTCGGGTCCAGACAGGACCCTTCCTGGTGTCTGGACCTTTGTACGGGTCCATATCCCCTCGAAGTTCCGAGGGGGGTCAGGGGACTTAAGGAGGTGTCCCATGAGTTGTCGTACGGGTCCAATCGAAAGGGTCGGACCGGTTCTTGTCTCTCGGCTAGGTCTCTTAGGAGTCCTGGCCCAAGTCTCCTCCACCACCGCCGGTGAGTAAGGGTAGATCCTTTTGGGAGAATAGTCCGTGGAGAGACGAGGTGCCGAAGGACACGGGATGTCCAGTTTGACGCAAGACGGAGAAGCAAATTGACGGTTGGGTCACGACACGTAGAGTGTCATAATTTGTCTTTCGGTCGTTTGTCTCCTGGAGGGACCCAGAGGGTGCGGTCGTGTTAGTACCGACATGGTCTCTGGGGCTTCTTACTCATGTGCCTAATGACGGAGTGAGGGTTCCGACTTAGGGGTGACGGTCGTGTAGAGGACACGGGGATGAAACTCCTCGGGGGTACCACTCCCCACCCCCCTTGGAAGAAACTACGAACAAGGTCGAAGACCGACAGTAGTGTGAAACTTGGGATCAGGGGACAACACCACCCAGAAGAGCAGTAATAGTCGGATCGGGCGTCGGAAGAATCCGGAGGGGGTCTACCCTGGAGGGCTCCATTCTCGACTAGACTCGAGACGTTTCAAGTTTCCCACGAGACCCTCTTCGGACCCCAAAACGACTACCCGAACTTCTCAGACTTTTGAAGACGCGTCTTGATCTCCAACTTTACGGTCGGGTAGTCGTTCCTGATTTGTCGAGAATTTCGTTCTCCTGTGAGTCTTGATAACTAGTTCTTACGTGTCTGAGGTAGATATTAATCTGAATCTTTCGACGAACGCGTAGTCTTTCTCGCTCTTTCTGTACTGGCACCGAAGCGATTTCGGTCTAGACGTAGTCCTAACGTGTTTCGTTTGTTTTGGGGTGTCGACTTTCACGGGCACGACAATTAAGGAGGGAGATTTTCCAAGCGACACTCAGTGTGTGAAGTCAGGATATTTTCGTCCGTCTACAATATTTCTAGGACAACTACTCCGTGGTTGTCGACTGAGATCGGAAGAGTCGAGGTACCACCGGCACTGGAAGGTCTGGTCCCGTCGGGTCGTCCACCACGGGACCTTTGGGGGCCTTCGGCTCAATGACAACTCTTCAAATCAGACAAACAAACAACAACACAAAAAAAAAAAAAGGTAATAATTTTCACCGTCCTTTTCCGAGTTAAAGACCCGTAAAACGCCGGAAGGAAACGAGGAAACACATTACTTAGACTAAACCCTTGACGTCGATTTTAAACCTCCCCCTCTCAGGTAATCTTTCTTTATGACAAACGACCCCGGCCCCTTACGACCACCGTTTAACGGGAAGGATTCACGACAAAAAACTTTTGAGTAAGGACGCCATCCTTTTATTTCGTCTAAAGGTTGTGAATTCTCTAGTAAAAGCCTTACCAGATCTACGCGCGGCGATACGACCATGTAAACGAAGAGTAACAAAAAATTAGTGATAAAACAGTTCAAATTAACGACGGTGCGATTGTTGGGTTTGCCCTCACTTTGTTTTATCCCCTATAGATAGTGACCACTCTCGTAAAACTACCTTAGATATAGATAAACGTAGAAGAGGGGTTTAATCCTTTTTCCTTTTATCTTTTCCAATAGAGGTAACGACCATCTTCCTAAGAAAAGTGACCAGACCCACTCCTTTAGGGGTCTCCTTGTCCGCTTGCCCCGTCGAAGGGGGGTTTAGCCAAGTCGGAGCAGTCTCGAGGTAGACTCCGAAAGAACGGACCTAAAGGGAAGATTTCTATAATACTTAAGACTGGTCAAGATGACCCACCACTCTCGGACCTTCCGTCCCTCCCTGGAACGGAATTACTACGTACGTAAAGGGCCCTGACGAAGATTAAAAGGTGACCCCAGACCACTGTCTGTGACTCCGTAGTGAGTCTCTCGGAAGTCCTTTCCTAAGGCGGGTCGACGGGACTCATCCCACTCGACTGTCGGAGGTCGACAATCGAACCCATCCCAGTCGGAGTCGTCTCCGTGACTTTTTTTTTCACTTTTACAAACAGTGAGTCAGCACAGGTTGAGAAACGGTGGGGTACCTGACATCGGGTGGTCCGAGGAGACAGGTACCCTAAGAGGTCCGTTCTTATGACCTCACCCAACAGTACGGGAAGAGGCCCCCTAGACTTGGGTCCAGAGGACGTAACGTCCGTCTAAGAAATGGCAAGGTAGACGCGGTGGTCCCTTCGGGAATCCTCCACTTTACTGGAAAAATCCCACCGGGAAAGGTTACCGCTGAAGAGACCACCGAGTCTGCCATTTCGCAGACAGATGTTACGTCCTCTGGACCCAAGCTAGGGACCCAACCCTTCAAGGGACCTCTTCCTTTTCCGTTGGGTGAGGTCATGAGAACGGACCTTTTAGGGTACCTGTCTCCTCGGACC
This sequence comes from Capra ibex, assembly GCA_006410555.1. Lineage (NCBI taxonomy): Eukaryota > Metazoa > Chordata > Mammalia > Artiodactyla > Bovidae > Capra > Capra ibex. The sequence goes on from SJYO01040518.1 coordinate 80,322, forward strand.
ACAGGTACCCTAGAGTTTCTCAGCCTGTGCTGACTCGCTGAAGTGAAGTGAAAGTGAAAGGTTACCGACTCGTTCGACCACCGTAAACCCTGACCGGCACACGTGGGTTTAACCCCGAGATTACCCGTGGGAAGTGACCCTTGAGGAGGACCCTCCCGTCTCCGAGAAATCTACCGGACGACCGAGGGAAAAGATTAGAACGAAGAGGAAGGTCCCCGCGAGGGGCACACAATAGTAAGTACGGGTTAATGTAAGTTAGGAAGGGTCTTCAGTGGCTTCTTAATTTCGTCGAGAGTACTAGTGAGGTAGAGGCACCTTTTGGGTTTGACTGATGAAAAATCTCGAGTCGGCCGTTCAGACCCCACCGGAAAAGGGGGAGACATGATTTCGGAACCGAACCGGATCCTGTGACGGAATCCTGGGGAGGGGTACCGAGCTGATTAAGTACGTTTATATAATAATCCACGAAACGACCCATGGTCCTTGTGATCCCCCCAAACGGGTGGTTCCCGGTCACGGTCCGGTCTACAAACCTTGCTAACCTCCACTTTGGTCACACTTCAACCCGGTGAAAAATTCCTTAAAGGTCCTACCGGTCACGTCCCGAATGTAGACTACTGCTCTTTCGCGGAGTCATGGGTCCCAGGTGAGACTCTTCCCCTAAAACCTTAATCCCAAACACAAGGGTGGGTGTCCCGACCACGAATACTAGTGGACTTCCAAATCGTTCAGGAGCCGAGGGGTTCATCTGACGAGTAGTCATTGAACTTCCGACTCTGAGCTGCCAGAATAAGTGGTGGAAAATAGCCGTCCCAGATGTTGACACGTACCGAGTGTCAACGACGAGTCACTTATGAAGTACTTATTTACTTACTTCATTACTAGTTTTGATCATGCATAGTGAAGTAGTGATGGTGGGGTTACGACGGGACACCGGAACTCCTATTTTAGGTTCGAAAAGTGCCCCATCTGTTCTTATAAGATCTAGACCGGAAGTACCTGGTAAGGAGGGAGGTCGGTGTTGAGCCTTAAACGTTTACACCAAAGGAGAATGAACCGGAGTAAACGGTCGTCGACGGAGGGGATGTGTAAAATCTCTGCGATTACGGACAAGTACGACTCTGAAGGGATACGGAAGAGAAAGACAGGAGTCGGGGGACGGGAGACTGGGGACCTGAAACCCTAATGGATCCTGTCACAGTCATACCCTCCAATTTTTTAGGGTCCCGGGGTCCGTTTTTTTTATTATTCGACTTAAGAAAGGGTCCGGTGCAGGGTCCTTCAAGAACCGGCTTTCGGGAGTGGTCGTGAGAGAGGGTACGACTCATCATTATTTCGAAGTGTGAAAATACCCCTAAATGAGAGAGGGCGCGCCTCTTCCTGTACCGTTAGGTGAGGTCATAAGAACGGATCTCTTAGGACACCTGTCTCCTCGGACCACCCGACGACAGGTACCCCAGAGTGTCTCAACCTGTACTGACTTCGCTGAATCGTCGTCGTCGTCGTGAGAGAAGGCGTGTAATAAGATTTGTCGATTACATCCAATTCAGTAACCTCGGGATATCGTAAAGGTGCGACGACGACGACGATTCAGCGAAGTCAGTACAGGTTGAGACACGCTGGGGTATTTACCGTCGGGTGGTCCGAGGAGACAGGGACCCTAAGAGGTCCGTTCTTGTGACCTCACCCAACGGTAAAGGAAGAGGTTACGTACTTTCACTTTTTCACTTTCCCTTCAACAAGTCAGCACAGGCTGGGAGTCGCTGGGGTACCTGACGTCGGAAGGTCCGAGGAGGTAGGTACCCTAAAAGGTCCGTTCTCATGACCTCACCCCACGGTAACGGAAGAGGCTCGTAAAGGTACTCCATCCAGAATAAGAATGGAAATGAACCGTCCACTCCTTCGACTTCGTGTCTCCCCAAGTCATTGAACGGGTTTTGTGTGTCGATGATTTGTGACCTCGATCCTAAACCCAGACCCGTTAGACTGAGGGTTCAGATACGATGCTGGTCCACGGGCAGAGGGGTGGACACACCGACCACCGACGTGACTCCGGACCAAGTGCCTTCCCTGAGACTGGTGCGTCTCTGTCATCCTACTTTGCTCGAAAGGTCTGACCGGAGGCTGGTCTGGGCCGAAGTAGACGGAAGTGGGACGGTCCGGAGGACCGTGTGTGTGGACCGTGGACCTTTGGATCCGGTAGCTGACTGTAGAAGACGGGAATCCCCCTTCTCCGGTTTCTCCTTTCTGCACCCGGTGCACCCTCTTCACACTAGTTCCCATTGTCGGCGGTACGTGGGGAAGACGGGTCCCCAGGGCCACACTTCCTCTTGAACCCTCCTTGCGGACGATCCGTAGTTCGCACACTGGTTCGTGTAAAGGGGGAGTGTAGTGGGGGTACTCCCTCTTTGAGAATCGTAGGAGAAATAGAGTACCTAAACGTGAATCCACCACCGTCCTGACTCCAAACTCGGGACCGTCCAGACCGAGACCCGAAGAGTCCACCGTGATCACCATTTCTTGAGCGGACGGTTACGTCCTCTGTGTCCTCTGCGTCCAAGGTAGGGACCCAGCCCTTCTAGGGGACCTCCTCCCGTATCGTTGGGTGAGGTCATAAGAACGGATTTCTTAGGGGTACCTGTCTCCTCGGACCATTAAATATCAGGTACCCCAACGTCTCAGCCTGCGTTGACTGCACTGAATTGTATGTACGTGTCCAGACCGAGGTAATGTGTTGACGATAAGTGACGCAAGATTGTTATCCCCGCTGGTCGTCGTGGCGGTCGGTGGGACACTCTGGTTCGGGTCGGGGGAGGGATGAGCGAGGGTAGAGGGAAGTGTGGAAATGGTGGGAACAAGGACAGATCGGTCACAGAGACCAGCGAGAGGATCGGTGGGGGGTACGGGTAAGGTGACGTAACCTCACAGGAGACGACTGAAACCCAGGGTCGACCTCCGACTCGTGTCAGGGGGATCAGGATCTACGGCGTGTCGGAGGATTCATTGTCGACCGACCGGGACGACGGGACGACGGGTCGTGAGACTGTCAGACCGTCCGCCTGTGTGGGACCGAGCTCGGACCCCTTTGTAAAACGGAGACGGGAGTCTACTTTCCTCTTGATTGTAGATAACCGAGAAGACGTGGACCCCTCCGTGCGCGGAAGGGTTCGAAAACATCTAAAACGTCTAAAGTAAGTAAGAAAGTCTTCGTCCACTACTCCGAGGACGACCCACGCCTGATCCTTAGGATCCTCGAACGTCTCTTAGCGTTCAGGTAAATTTACACGGCCGTCTTGGGTCTTAGTCTCTGGTTGTGGGTATTTTGGCTTTCTTCCGTCGTATTTCCGTGTTTTTCGCGACGAAGTTCTTCCCCCTCTGGGGATGTCGTCGAGGACGACTGTGAGGTCGGGTAAAGGAGAGACCTACGGGTTCAAGTGGTTGTAGACACTACCACTTAGACGTGAGATCTTCGAAGGGTGGACATGACGGACGGAGGAGACAGAGTCCCGAAGGAGGTCTTAGTCCTCACTCGGTCGATGTATTAAACATTCTGCACCATGGTTTTCTTTTACACCGGGGTACCGGAGCAGAGGTTTTTCGTACTGTGTTTGAAAACTACCTCGCGTGAGCGCGAGAGAGAGAGAGAGAGAACTGGACAGTATCACTAAAAATTAACGATAAATTACAACGTAAGGGAGACCGTGTTCACAATAAGAGGTCTGTTCTAGTCTGGATTCGTTTCGGAACGAAGTGTTAGACCACGTCGTGTTAGGAAGGGTACAGGTGCGGTCCGAGGTCAGCTCCGTCTCTTGTCGGTCTTACGGTCCCAGCCCATTACCTCGTCCGCCGGTTCTTGGGTAAAGGTACTCCATCTTCCACCCCTCCGCCCCTTCGCCTGTTCCATCCTAGTGTTACTCGTATATCCGAGGCAACAGGGTGGTCTGAAGTGAATGTTTTGGATCAAAGTTTCCATTTTAACAATTGTTAACGTTCTAGCACTGACGTTCCGAGTTAGGATTTCACCTTCCTTTAATTGTTGGTACCCCCGTTAGGTGGTGGGTGCCCCCGTTGTCAGTCGTCCACTTACGGTTGGACGGCAGGTCGCCTCGTTAAGACTCCACGTAAGACGAATAAGATGAGACGTCCAGTACCACTCTACCTCGGGTCGACGGGTGTCGTCGTTTAACGAATACTTATATAGGAAATGACCAGAAGAAGGGTAGGCGTAGCCACGAAGGGGGTTACACACGGGCAACACGAATAAAGCTACAGAAGAAATCTCGTTTGAGTTTGATTCGGGGGGTCGTCAAACCCCTGAAAAAACCAAAGGATCCCGACGACGTGCTGGACTGTCAGATACAAAAATTAGTGTGAGGAAAAAAACAACAACAACAACCGACGAGACCCAGAAACAACGCTTTACACTTTAAAGAGATCGACGTCAAGAGAGTCCGAAGAGATTAACGTCGTGTGTTCGATGAGAACATCTGAGAGTCTATAGTCTCGCAGAGTCTGAGAGTCCAGGACGGGTCTGTAGGGTTTACTCTTAGATGTACACCCGTGTTAAGGATCCACGCATTGGACGTGTTATTTCTCTTTATAACGAACCTCCGTATCCAGTTCAAAAGGAGAAGGTACTTCTGAAAAGAGTACTGGAGGACAATCCTTACTTATTTGTCTCTCCTGTCGCCGACCCAAGACATACGACTCTGTATCTACTCGGACTGTAGTAAAAGGCGACCCGTAAGGTCTTCTACGGTACCACTTGGTGACCACCGTGGGGTGACCTTCCACGACCAGTTCCACTCGTGGGTACCTGTAGAAGAGGGATATACAGAGACTCAGAGAAGAGGAGAGGACCCCTGTAGTTAGTATAACCTAACCCCGGGTAGGATGAGGTCATTCTGGAGTTGACTTGATTGCTGTAGTCCGTGTTGGGATAAAGGTTTATTCCAGTACAAGACTCCATCACCCCAATCCTGAATCTACATAGAAAAACCCCCCTGTATAGTAACCTCTAGTATTAGGGTCACCATACGGGGTACCGTATATACTAAAATCAAGGGGGTGGTCCCTAGTTTGGACGTAGGGGACGTAACCTTCCGTCTATCCAAGAATTGGTGACCTGGTGGTCCCTCCAGGGGAAATAGTGTGAGGAACTACTACAACTACGTCGAAAGAATATTCCGAGTCTCTCTCTTTTACCATCTGTCCGGACATAAGTAGACGGAACTGAACCAAGATCATTTATAGTGTGAGCTCCCGACGATGTGGGAGGGGTGAACTGTCCCCATCCCTTCGACAGCGAACAGCTCGGTGCTTGTCTTCTGCGGAGACAGGTCGTGGCGGACGGGAAGGGTGAGGGACCGAGGAAGGAGAGAGAACGTCAGACTTACGATCATTGGATGATTATGGCGACCAGGGAGTTTCTTGATTTTGGAGATCTTGGGGGGTATAAGTGACCCTAATATATTCCGAGATTCACTAGAGTGCCGTTAAGTCCGGTCCAAAAGGGTAGTTTCCTCAAAAACGGTTTTGAAGTACAAACTCCGATAACCCTAAAATCAAGAAACCCCCTGGTCAACATAATCATCCAATGGTCGTAAGTCTGACGTCCACTCCCCTTCCTCGGTTGCTCACGCTTTACGTCCACCACAACCCGTCTCCGCAGAAGACAAACACCGAGTTGTTCGTGGGAAAACCCCATCTTCGACTTCCTTTCAGTTACGCTTTGACTGGCTCCCACCACCCTTTCCTCGTGTCTAACAAGGACGTAAAACTCATCGTAGTAAAACGGGGGGTCTCCGGACCTTTTATAAGTAAGGGTCTGGGGAAGATAATCGGTGACTTCTCGACTTATTTACCTACGTTCGGGTACTTATTTATTTGTTTGTCTCTCCTGTCGCCGACCCAAGACATGGGATTCTCTGCATCTACTCGGACTGTGGGTAAAAGGTGACCCGTAAGGTCTTCGACGGTACCACTTGGTGACCACTGTGGGACGACCTTCCACAACCAGTTCCACTCGTAGAGGGCTAGTGGTCGGGACCCCGTCTTCCTTTGTCTCGACCCTACTGGGGAGTCGGTTTCTTTTGACCGGACCCCCTTGATAGACCGGGACCTCAAAGTATTCGGGGTCCGTGATTTATTAAGATAATAGGACCCAAAACAAGGGTCCAAGGACTATTGTCGGAGACCAGCTAACAATCATCACTGACAGACGCGTACCACGTACGTACACACACACACACACACACACACACACACACACACACACACACCACACGGACACATTGTTGTCTCTGTGTGCCTCTTTTCTTTTGTTACCAAAAAGAGACTCGGGGTTTCCCTCGTCGGGGCCACGAGGCCTCGACTCGGTTCCCTCTCTCTCAACGCACAGGAGGAGAGGCACAGAAAAGAATAAAACGTAAAGAGTAATGTAGGCGTACAGTGCCCCGACGACCGACTAAATATTAAATAACCAAATCACAGAGCGCCGTCCCTTTCCTACGATGCGATATAAAAAGTCCCTGTGAGTTAAGTTGAAACGACTTCGTCGGTCCCGGTGTCGACGCTCCCCGTGCCCTCTTTCTACACACTCTTCTCCTTCTGACACTCGGGTCCCGACGGGTCCGACAGGACCAATTCTCGGCAAACGGCAGTCTCTACGACTGGACGTACCCCCAAAATAAATTCACCTCCAAAAGATTCACCCAAACCCTCTAAGGTAGAGTTCGTCCGGACGTTTATACGTAGGTCTTACGCCCCGTGGCTACCTCGGGACGAAAGGACCCAAAGGGTACAGTCCAGGACTCTGTTCCTAAGTACATCCTCACTAAAATAATTCTTTAAGACGGTCCTTTTCCTCATACCCTCACAAAAGGAAACGATCCTGACGGCGTTGTTTTATCACGTGCGACTCACCGAATTTGTTGTCTTACATAACAGGGTGCGATTGTCTTCAATCTTCCGGTTCTAGTTGCACAGTTCCACAACCGTCCTGACTAAGGAGGACTCCCACTCTTCCTCTCAGATAGGGTACGGAAAGGGAATCGACGACCACCGAACGACCGTCAGAAACCGTAGGGAACTGAACATAACTCAACCGGTTATTCAAGTAAACCTAAAAAGATAGACTACACTACCTTTTTGGTCTTGCTTGCAAACCCGGTTGGGTCGTCTTCGCGGCGGAGGTAGAGACGGAAGCAGAAGTGAACTGCAAAAGGGACGTGCTCACAGACACGGGGCTAGAGGGAAAATATTTCTGCGGTCTTTCTAACCTAATCCCAGGTAGGATTATTTGAGAAACATTGAACTAGTGGTGACATTTCTGGGATGGAAGGTTACTTCAGTGTAAGACTCCATGACGCCCATCCCTGAAGTTGTATACCTAATATTTCCCTGGGTTAGGTTAGGGATCGTCGTTCACTCCTTCACTATGTTTCTTTCCTCCCACTGGTTCACTCCTACACTATAGTTCGTATCGGGGAATCTCCCCTTGACCCCGAATTGGAACTTGTCGTAAGACCACGTCCCTTCCCTCCGGTGGGAGTCTCCACGGACTACCCCCATGTTCCCTCGACCTTATCGTCAATCTCCTCCGGGGGTCTCCCTGGAGTTAACGGTCCATGAAAGTCGGGAGGATCCTGTGCCTATTTTACGCACGACCGACAACCCTTACTTTCGTATATCCTTTCCTACACGATCTTTTACCTTCTACCTAAAACTCTCCCGCCCCTCTCACGACTGTAAACGACACTCGAAAGTTCAGGGTAAAGATGGGTCTTCACTGATCAACGGAGAAACCACACAACTGTACGGGTGTGGTCCTATGCTTCCCCTCCCCTTTTGCTCCTCTACTCTCGTACTTCAGGGTCTTTTCGGGTCTGACTATAACTTTTTGGTCAACAACAAAACAATCTAAAAACAGTCACCATCTAAAATTAACGTCCCTCCACTGGAACCCATCATCCCCCCACCCTCTCACCCCCACCTCCTACCCCCTTGCTACATGTCTCTCCGTTCTCCCGGCCCGTAAGAACACCCTTTGTCCCTTTTCCTTTATGTGAAACCCTTTTCACCAGTACTAGCTGAGAACCCCAATCTTAGTGCCAGAAACTAACTTATTGTACCGTCCCAAAACTAAGTTATCATTAGGCTAAACCCGCCGTGTGGTTAGTATTTAAGAGGTCGTTTGACTTTTTAAGACATCCCATTACCTTTCACAAGCTTGGGGTGCCAAAAGTAACTTAATTTATACTTTTACATAGTATGTTAGCTATAACGTTATAAACTAAGTTAGTCGTAAACCCCTACTCTTGGCAAAAGAGGGTAAACAAAAATACGACAGCTTTTTATAAAGTTAAACGAAGTCTTAAATAATAACTGTTTAGTGGGATTGCCACCAACCACCAACTCCACCCCTCGAACAGTGTCTCCTAACTGTCGACTCTCTACCACCCGGTTTGGTCCGGGGATCTTTATCGGTCCCTGACGACTTACGAGTCGACTTTAAGATCTTTCCTCGACTAATACGTGCCGTTCTTCCCTCTACTCCTGTAAACAGTGACCCTCTTTTCTCTGTCCTGTCCCCCGGAACGGAAAGGAGACCTACCCGGACGAAAGTCGTCGTTCCCGGCCGGGACTCGTTTTAAAACTCCGTCCGTCTTCCCCGTGGGGGTGGAGGAGACGAGTGACAGTGGGACCGGGAGTTCTTCTTTCCCAAGAAGAGACATTGGGACGTCATTCACCGGACGACGACACAATATTTGTGGTCGTACCTCTGAGTCTTTGAACCCAGACTATACCCCCCACCCCCTCCCAGAAGGTGATTAATCGACACATTGGAACCCATTCACTGAATTGCCTATTTTAGACTGGAAATAGTATCTTGAGAACATTAATAATTTGCTTACGTATAATTTACTTGTACATATACGAGTCCTGAAGTATACGTTTGTCTTTTGTCTTCAATAACAATAATAATAATAATATAGTCAATAGGTAATGACACATTAAGTGAATGTGAGGTTTTACATCGTGGAAGTTTATTATTACTTAGATGGTCAGTCAAGACCCGACCCGACCCGACATGAGACGACTAGCACCGATCCGAGTGTATGCACAAACACCATCCCCACAGTCGATACCCGACGGATCAAGTCTCGTCGGAGTGTCCTCCAACCGACCGACAACCGTTATCACCACTGTCCCGGTCCATAGAGAGTCGGAGGTCGTCTGGGATGGGTCGAACACTGTACCATCTCAGTTCACATCGTTGTCCCGTTCGAAACTACACGTTTAAAATAGGTTCACAGACGAGAACCGTGTAAACGATTACAGGGGGTCACCGGTACTCTCTGTGTTCCTGTCGAGTCTAAGTTCTCCACCTCTTTTGAAGAGGAGGACTATGCACCTATGTGTAAAATTCTTGTATGTAGGTTCCTCTTCTTCTTAGACACCGGTGAAAACGTGTCCCGGTAATAATAGTAGTAGTAAAGAAAACTTCACGAACAGTATCGGGTGGGGAGGGGTACATTTGCGGAGGGAGTGATCGGGTCTCGAGGAACTCCCGTCGTAGCATAGAAACGTGGAAAACATGGGTCGTTCCATCGTCCGTGAACTTTTACGTAGGACTTACCAATGCATTCATATTAATATATTAGAATACTCTTATGAAAACTTTACGTAAGTATGATTTCTCAACAGTAGTCTTAGTAGACGGAGCGTCTTCACAAACTTAAAAATTCGATTACCGTCCTTTCCCCGTACCGAATTATATTTATCTTTAAGACCCATTTTGCAATCCTCAGTAACTACCCACCGACAAAATCTTTCTCATACAGAGAGTATAAGGAGTGTAACTTGGTAACCTGTTGAAAGTTGAGGTCAACGTTGATACCGACAGACAAACATAGAGGATCCCTCTCCCCCAATCCCACCGAGTTCACCATTTCTTAGGCGGACGGTTACGTCCTCTGCGTCCGTCTTCTACACGCAAGTCAGGGACCCATCCCTTCTAGGGGACCTCCTTCTGTACAGTTGGGTGAGGTCATAAGAACGGGCCCTTTAGGGTGTGTCTCCTCGGACCACCCGACTTCAGGTGCCCAGTGTTTCTCGTTTCCCCCTGGGGGACGAGGGGGGTCCGGAACAGAAGACGTATTAGGAACAATTCCGAGGGACAAGACAGACGGGCCAACGGATACCAATTATGTGTGTGTGTGTATGTATGTGTGGTTGTTTGTGTGCACGTACTTGTTAGTGTGAGGCAAAGGATCCCCTTCTACTCAGTTGGTGAGGAGCCCCGGGACACTGTAGGACACGAGTCCGGTCCTCCAGTGTTGAGGACCAGTGCGTTACAACGGAGAGACGTCCGTCGGGACGGTCAGACGCCGAAGCGGACTGTAGAAACAAAATCCCCTTTATTTGTGTCTCATAACGACCCGAGGACGGTTTGACCCAGTTGGCACAAGGGAGAAGACAGGGGATTACCCGACTCTGGGTAGGCTCTCGACGAAGGAGAAGGCGAAGAACAAGAGTAGGTCGAGGAGCAGACCGAATAGGGAAAGGAACCGAAAGACGAAACTTCTATAGTGGGACGGTCGTAGAGGAGAGGTGGTAGAAGCGGTTCGTCGATGATCTCATTATCGACTCTACGGGATCCCCCATAGGTGTCGCGTTTCCGGAGGGTCCTTGTGTATAACAACCCCGGGGAAGACCCACAGTAGTGATGGTAAGGTATACCAAAATCGGACCGAGAACCAGGGTGGTAGGATGCGGGGGAGAGGTTGGGGTGGGTGGTCCGTTGTTCTCTGAAGCAGGACTGGTTAGTCGTGTCGGGTGAGGGGACCTGTGTCCCGAGTCAAACCCCGACCCGGACTCAAGGTTCGTGCCCGTCAGTGTGACTAAAGGACGTTACCAAAGCGTCTGTGGTTTCGTCGTCACACGACCTCGGGAGGAAGGTGGTCGAAAACTCTCGGTTTCTACACGTTGGGAACCCATGGAACTTTACCTGGTGTCACCCTTATACACATGATCCCTCTTAAGTCGTTTACGATGTGTAGTCTCGAAAAAGTAAACCTTTCAGTCAACAATTTGTAAATGGCTATATGTTGACCTACCATTTCTCTTCGAGACAAAGGTACTTCACCGTTTTGACCTTCCGAGACCTCTGTCGTTGAAGAACACGACGTACCTCTCGACAGTACGTCGTGGTTTCTTACTTCTGTTACGTCTCTCTTTGTCTCAGTTCTTGTTACTTTCGTTCTTTCTTTCTCTCTCTTTTGATTGTTATATACACGAGGACCTAGGTCGGTACGGACTTGAGGTTGGATAGGACTACTAAAAAAAAAATTAACGGACCAAACGTAAACGATTAAACTTAACCTAAAAAGGGGACCCTCACTAAATCTTCCTCGGAGGGGTTTTACACGGTGAAACCGTACGTCTGATAAATCTCAATTTATATTAATTCCGGACTTTCTGACTTCTTCTCGAAAAATGAGGGGAAAAATTGATGGATCTTCTTGTATCTATCCCCCACGGACCGAGTCTCTTTCTCGATAATGGTTTCTATTCAAAATAGACTTACTGGGTAGACGTACCGGTACGTTTGTAGATTAACGGTTTGTAGACGAGAATAATGGTAGGATACTTACTGGGAGGACAGGAACCTTTGGGACTCACGGACAGAGTAAAACATCGAGTCCTCCCGTATGTTCAGAGTTGACGGGATAAACGGGAACCCAGAATATAACAATACCCCTAGGGTATACATGTTTTAATTTAAACAAAAAGAGGACAATTAGACAGAACACAATTAAACTGATAATCTGGTTGTCTTCCCATCTCCTTTTACAAAAGGAGGGGTTGTGGGGGTCCGTTGAAATTCTAGGGACTGACTTTACTTTGAAGTCTCTTTTAATATAAGACGAACCCGTAAGGATTTTGATAGTCGTGTTTTCCCCTTTGTCACGTTTTCTTCTAGGTAGAAGAGAACCAAGACCCCACGTTCCTCTACCTCTAAACTACTTGGGAACGGTTCGTCCAACGCCCCGTACATCCCACACCGAACGGTCACAGTCTGGGTGTGGAAGTCGGTACCCGTCTCTAGGGTTGGAGCCCCGGGGTCCCGAACCCACTAGTCGAACCTCTTAGGGGTCGTGACGGTAGTAGGGGTAAGACTTCGACTCCAACTTGGGGAGACCAAAGATAATAACACTTAGTCTGTGTTAACCGGGACTTCCCCTCGGTTTAGACGATGGGGGTTTTATACGGTAAATCCGTATTTCTAATAAAATCCGACTAACGAAAGTTCTTTGTCGTCAGTGACCCCTTCGAGACTTTTGTCTTCAAAACATTCTCTGTAGAGGCACATTTCCTTTTGAGGGAAGTGGTCACACAGAGAAGAGACATGGTCTTTCTTCTACTCACCTTTAGAGATCTGTGAGGATACTTCCTTTGTCCGTACCTGAATTTAGACATATTTTTGGAATGGAAACAAATGACGCAAAAAGGATTATGGCGGGGTGTTGTTTGCCGGACCGGCATGGCGGGTGGGGGTCGTAGAAGGAAACAGAAATCGACCTCTACCCTAAATTGCACCACCAAACTCGGTAAAGGTCCTAATGAGTAAAAAGGGCCCCGAGAGGGTACATGTGTCTGTCATATGTCCAATAATTTGAAGACAACTAGAAAGAGGACAAGTGGACGGAAGATAATGCCCCCCCCCGAGTCGGTTCTTGGATTTTCCCATCGTCCTTTTCATACAAAGGAGGGGATGTCGGGGAAGGTCACTCTTTTAGAGGTTCCCGTCGCTAGGACAGGTACGGCGACCGTGTCTGGTCGACACGGGTGGCTGGGAGAGTCTTCCTCGTCTCGGTCGCTCGGGGTCCTCTGGGGGAATAGTGACTTGGAACTAAGATGTACCGGATCTCTCCAGGAAGATCCTGGAAACGGGGCCCTGTTACTGCTACGCGAGGTCCGATGACCGTCGGAGTCAGGGTTACGTCCTTTCCGGTGTCTAATTTGGGGAGGTAGTTCCCGTAGGACACGTGAGCCCGGAGTTTTCGCGGGTCAAAAAGAATACTAGGATTCTTTGGGACTCGGAAAGACTTCACGGGTGAGCACAGTAAAGACTCGATGGTGGGGGCTAGTCCTTATAGGGAGAGAAACCGGTGTTCCATCAGTGGGTGAGGAGGAGGGGATAGAGGGGGGTGGGGCGGTTGAGGTACCACTAGTCGAGACTTTGGGACTGTAGTCTCCAAAGACGCTCACAAGGATGATCCTTACTCTTCTTTCTTCCCCTCTCTGACACTGAGTAGGGCGTCGGGTCGGATCCACCCCTTTCCTCCCAGGGGGTGGTATCCGTCTCCCGTCGCCCGACTCGGGGTCCACGGACCCTCTCCGTCCGTCCGGACCACACCTGTCGCTCCCCGGGATCCGATTCTGTCGTCGATCGTCTCTCCCGGGGCCTTCTACCTCACCTAAGTTGGGACTCGGTCTTGGACAGACCGGAACCGTCAGGTTGTGGGTCTGTGTAAGTGTGTGCAATATATGTGTGGTGAGTCTTTGTGTGGGGTACGTGCTTGTATCTGGTATGTGTGGGTGTGTGGGGTGCGAGTGAGGACACGTCTATACTTGTGTGTTTCTGTGTGTGTGTGTGAGTGTGTACGTGACTGTACGGGTATATATGTGCGTGCGTGAATGTTAGTATATACGTATCTGTATGTGTGGGTTTATACAAACACGAGTGTTTATGTGGACAGATAACACTTTAGGGTCGAGTGTCTTGTGAGAGATCCTGTGAAGGTACTAGTTTGAGGAAGGGAGGAGCGACTGGGGTCCAGTAAAAAGGAGGAGGACAACGACGGGGTTAGGTGGGGGGAGGAGAGTTCGACCTGTTAAAATGGGTGAGGAGGGGGGTGGGGGCCGAACAAAAGAAAAGGACTCACTAAAATTCAAAGGTCGACAGTAGACTCCAGAAATTAGGGTTCTGCCTTCCGGTGTCTTCGGATGGGGTGTGTCGGTTCGGTAATTGACGTTTTCCTCGCGTGTAGGGTAGTATAATTAGGGGGATGTCGTCAGGTAGCGGACTCGGAGGGAAGGCCTCAACACGACTAGTTTTCCTGTTCAGCGGACGATGACAGGACCTACCGTAACGGTACTACCTACCGGGCACAGGCCTTTCCCACCTCCAGTCGGAGCCCCTGAGTGCACCGTCCGACTCTTCCCCGACTCTCCATCCGTCCGGCCTCGGTCACCGGCCGACGGTCCCACTAAAAAAAAAAAAAAGGGGCGGTCGACTTTTCCTCGACTCTGAAGGACACAGGGGTCCGACCGACCGGATCTGGTGACAGGGTCCTACCACCCCGGAGGTGGTTAGAAGAACAGAAGAATAGAAGAGGTTCCTGTTCGTGTACACTCTTCTGGACTTTCCAGGGGTTGGGGGAGAAAGGTCGTTGAGACGACAGAGCGATTCAGTCGTTCAAGTCCCTCCGACCGAAAGTTACCTGACGGGTGTTAGACGCCTGTGTTTGGAAGAAGGACTGCCACCAGGGCCTCCCATCCACCAGAGGGGTTCGAAGGGAAGCGGAGGTGCCCCCTGACCGTCCGGGACGGTCGTTGCACGTCCCTGACAGACTACTGGATAAAGGGTCGCCCTTAAGAGTCGCTCAGACACTCGCACGCACGTGTAGGACGAAAAGGTGAAGATCCCACCCTTATTTAACGGACTAACTGTTTGGAGGGGACATCAAGTACGTGTGACACGGGCACCCAACCGGCGCCGATGTCAACGTCAGTCGACTGGATTAGGTAAATAGAATAAATATGACACAAGGTAAAAGGTATACGTCTCAGCCCCGGAGGACCTAGACCATACGTTTACTCTGTGTCTCTAAACGTTTACTCGTCTCCGGACTGTGAAAATTTTTAATAGTAATTCTTGGAACGGTGGGACGGTGACACATCCTCCTCTCCCCGACCTTGACTCCCACCCACTATACGTCGTAGGAAGGGATGCTCGACCAGACGTGAGAGGCGGAGGAGGGTCGGAAGGACTTCGGAACACCTCGGGACAGGGGAAGGTGTCGGTGAGATAACAACCTCCCACTAGCCGTGTCCGCAACGACCCCTGTTTTTCCGACCGTCATGTAAGTATCCCGTAATTTGCTCCGGTCTGCCCCTAAGGTTGGCCGTAAGGGATAGGTGTACGGGGCCCGGGGTCTCAGGGCTGTGGGGTGACGAAGTTGTTTGTTTTCTCTCCAAACAGGTGGGTCAAAAAGGAAAACCCCCCACCAGGTACCTACTCGAAAGAAATCTCGTTCGTCCTCCATGGACATTCAGTGGTTTATTCTATTAGTACTTAGTTTATCGGGAGTCTGTTCTTGGTGCTGGTACATTGAAATGTCTTAGAAGAAAGAGGAGAAAGAGACGAGGTTTGGGGGAACTCCGTCTACACAAACAAGTTTTAATGTCGGTCGCACCAGACACGACACACGAATCAGTGGTCAGCACAGGTTGAGAAACGTTGGAGTACCTGTTCAGAAATAGCTTACGGGGGACTGAGTCTTCGGTAGGGCATTTCCTCCGGTTCACCCTTGTTGTTTAGACTTAGGAGGAGCCCTTGAGGTTCACCATACAACCGACACTCTGTGGGCTACACCAGGTTGTTCCGTAGGACCTCTCACTCAGTGGTGACCACCCGGGTTGCCTCCGGAAGGCCCCTTGGGTTCAAACTCTTTGTCCTTTCGTGTTGGTGGGTTTTGAGGAGGGGTGAGCTCGAAGGTCGTCGGAAGAGACAATAAGAGATCACACCATAAGATCTTTCCTTGGAGTAAACTCAAGTTTCAAACCACCTAATTAAACTTCGGTTGCAAAATGAAAAGAAAATTCTGTGACCTCTTTTCTTGTACATTAGGGTCGAAAAGGTTTCCGCCTCGTTCTCTGAAGTTATTGTTTCGACATAAAGTGAACCGTTAGCCTCTTTCGACGGGGGGGGGAAAAAAAAGTTCACAAGAACAAAAAAACAAGACGGAGATTCTTATACGTCTTCTCTGTAGAGGTCCCGTCATCCTTGAGAAGATAGTCCTTAAAGTTTTTACCGTAAGGTTTGTAAACCGGTTACCAATCCGTAGACCCTCGACTAAAGGTTCTACGTTTAGTACCATGGGCGGTAGTCCTTGCACCCCGTTCAACAGAGACTACTTATTCTGTTATAAGCGTCTCCAAAATTATTTTACTTCATCTTCTAGGACTATTCTATTGCGGTCTAAATTGGGGTTTCGGGGACCGAACGTTCTTCTTACCTGAGGAGGGGTACGATCGAGAGTTTCGTTTGGAGGCACAGGAGACCTAAACGGAATTACATTAAGTAATTCCTGTTCGGTGGTGACCACTGGTCCGTTACAAAAATTAATGACACAAGGGTAACTGCAGACGTACCGGAACAATAGTAAGGTCGTCTATAAATGTTTATACTGAAGATCCCCCCAAGGGACACTAGAGGTGTTCCTGATGTCGACGATTACTCTCGGTCCGTCCGGGGGTCGGTTCCCCCGACAACTAATAGTTCGGTTCTTTGTAGGTCTGAGTCTTTGATTACTCGACCGTCTCTCTGGTTTTGTCTGATCCTTACTCACCGGGTCGTGACCCCTCTCTCCAGTGGCTCTGTTGGAGTCCTCTCTCTGTCTCGGTTCTCTCCTTGAAAGTACGTTCGGTTTGGAAACACCAACGATTGACGGGATTGCTTGTCGTCAAAATAAGTGGTTTGCAGATAATTGAAGGGAGACACACGGTGTGTAACCCGATCCACGACCCCTCCACTAAGGTAGTACGAACGGTGGGAATTTCTTCTCGACCCTTCCGGTTGTTCTCTTCTAATCAGTTCCTACACTCTCGGGGGCACCGACAAGGTGAGTACCTCTTTCAGTAGCACAAGACGGAACACTGGACGAGAGTGTCATAGCAGACCTAGACTCTAAAGTGAGACCTTACTGAAGTCTGTGTGCGGAACCCCGTCTCTACCCGGTCTACGAGTGGTTTTGACAAAGGAGAGGACCCGTGCGTCAATTTGATTAAAACTTTGGGGAAAAATAGAACTACTCTCTGATCGAAGGTTGTTAGTTGACACTCGTTTTTCCTACTCCATGACTTCTTCCTCTCACGGAAGAGAGAGAGAGAGAGGGAGCGAGGATAGACGAACGACCTACTACCGTCTCACTGGAACTTCCGTGTAAAACTTCTACCGTCACGATTTCGTACAATCTTCGATCCAGTCCAAGGGATTTCCGTCTCGAACTCTACCTCTAAGGCTACGTTCCCTGATACACTGTCTTACGAGGGTCCACTTTGGATGTTTCTCTCTTCGTCCTATTCAATTTCCTTCTTAGAGTCGTTGTCCATCAAACCCTACTGTAAATCGAGACTAGGGGGTCCCTTGAGTCCTTCTACTTACAGAGGTGCCTCGACACAGGTGAACTCCGGTACCTCGGTCTGTAGACAGAAGACCCAGTCAGTTAGAAACCGATGCCCGATGGAGGCCCCCAAGGGACGGGAGAGGTCGTAAAGACCCCTCTCATAGACGGACAGCTGAGTCCCGTTTATCGCTAGTCGTAGGTTGAAAATGTTGTCCACGTTCTACCCGTATGGTCTGACTATTTCCCCTTTGACTCTTTTATGGATAATCGTAGATGATGTCACTCGAGGGACTTACCGACGGACCCCGTCTCGGGGGTGGACGTGATCTGACCCTGTACTTGTCCTTCATTGGGAAATGACAACATTGACAATTCGGTGTCTCTGGAACCTAAACAACGTCATCGGTCACAGTCTGATCAACGTGTGGATCGGAGGATTTGGTCTTCGAATCCCCTGATGTAACATTTATGAAAGTCGAAGAACCCTGTGTGACCACAGACGCCGACGACAACCGGTCTCGACAGAACATCCACGTGGTATTAGACGGTCACGCACACACACGAGACAGCACAGGTCGAGAAAAGCTGGGATACCTGACATCGGACGGTTCGAGGAGACAGGTACCGTAGAGGGTCCGTTCTTATGACCTCACCGAACGGTCAAGGAGGAGGTTCCCTAGAAGGGTCGGGTCCCTAGTTTGGGTGTAGAGGACTCGGAGGACGTGACCGTCCACCTAAGAAATGGTGACTCGGTGGACCCTTCGGGTATAATATGTTAACAACAACAACAAGTCAGCGGGTCAGCACAGGTTGAGAAACGCTGGGGTACCTGACGTCGTGCGGTCCGGAGAGACAGGGAGTGGAGGGCTTCAAACGGGTTCAAGTACAGGTAACGTAGCCACTGCGGTAGGTCGGTAGAATAGGAGACTGTGGGAGAAGACTAAGACGGGAGTTAGAAAGGGTCGTAGTTCCTGAAAAGGTTACTCAGTTGATAAACGTAGTCTACTGGTTTTATGACCTCAAAGTCGAAGTCGTAGTCAGGAAGGTTGCTCATAAGTCCCAACTAAAGGGAATTCTAACTGACAAAACTAAAGGAACGACAGGTTCCCTGAGAGTCCTAAGAAGAGGTCGTGGTGTCAAACTTACGTAGTTAAGAAACCGTGAGACGGAAGAAATCCCAGGTCGAGGACGTTGACATACACTGGTGACCCTTCCGGTATCGGAACTACAATATGTTATATAATAAAATATGTTATATAATATATTATTGTAATTCATTTCGGGTCCACTAACTAAACTTTTACTTTTGTCTATTTACATTCCAAACACAATACTAAGAACGAATTAAACTAAAGTAGAAGTCACTGGTGTCTTCCCGACTGAAAGACCCAGACTACATCTAGCAAGATCTAAGACACACCCGAGGAATACTCAACGATAACCTCTACTGACCGACGTCGAGGGACACGAAACCTTAGAGGACAGAGTTCAGAGAGAGTGGTCACTCTTGTCTTAGTCGTTTAAGACCGAATGGTCGACCCCGTCACGATTGACACCTCCCGGGTCCATACGACTACCGGGTCGTAATGTGTAGGATCTTAGAATTCCAACTAGGTAGATCATGAATTCAGAGTAACCGATTTTAGAGAAAAACCACGAAGATGCAGATTAAAATTACCATTTAGCTGTTTACGCCGTCGGTATCGGTCTCTTCTCGTACCATTGGTCTCCGGGTCTGGGTATATATTACTCTCAGATCGAGTGAGGTCACCCCTTTGACGGATCTTAATCGTCTCCACGATCGGCTCACACTCCCTTCAGAACTTACACACTATCTCCACTCCCACCACTCGTAGTCAATACCGGTGTTCTAGTTAGTTGAGAAGAAAAGATTCAAAGAGTCCTTTATTATCGTGAATCTTAGGACCTCTTTCCGAAGGGTTTACCCCGTTTGAGTGGATTCTTCGTTCATTTAGTCTTCTCGTGTGCCCATCTGCATCCCCTATGACACCTGAGCACTGTGAGGTGCAGTCCCGGTTGTGTAGGTAGGGGGTGACCGACCCTTATAGTCCACAACCAGTGAGTGTCGACCCAAGAAGTGACCCGTGACGGGAGTCAGTGTTCTTTGACGGGACGGGTTCAAATACGGGAGAGAGGGTCCTCTACGGGAGTCGGTAGGGACCGACTATGTCCCCATGTTTCCGGACCGGGGGAGTGGAGTTAAACCCTGTTAAGACTTCCCGGTGGGGTCGAGGTTACGAGGGTATAGGCGACTCCGGAGTCAACGTTGACGAAGTGGTAGGACGTAGGGAGTGAAGGAACGTCCACGGAGAGGGTTCTGTAATGGTTATTTAGATAGCGTACGTCGTTGATTGTTCAGTCAGGGGCATACATATACTTCTACATTTCCTCAGTCTTGTCGGTTTTGTTAAAACTTTTCTTATTTCACCCTCCTGAATGTGAAAAAGTAAATTTTATGTGATGTTTCGATACCACCGAGTCTGGTATTTTTAGACGGACGTTACGTCCTCTGGGTCCAAGTTAGGGACCCAGCCCTTCTAGGGGACCTCTTCCCTTACCAATGGGTGAGGTCATAAGAACGGACCTCTTAAAGTACCTGTCTCCTCGGACCTTCCGATGTCAGGTATCGCGACGTCTCAGTCTGTGTTGACTCGTTGATTGTGAAAGTGAAAATGTTTCGATATCATTAGGTTTATCACCCAATGACCGCATTCCTATATAGTTTGAAGACTCTCCAAACGGTCATATGTACCTATGTGCCTCGTCTTGACTTGGTTACCTCGTCTTCGTTTTCAGGTCTTTTTTTAGGAATATAAATACCAGTCAATTGAAAGTTGTATCCATGGTTCTAATAAGTCATCCTTTCCTGTTAGAAAAGTTATTTAGTGCACCCCTGATGACCTATGGGTACGTTTTTCTACTTAAATCTAGAATATAGAATGGTAGGTATGTGTTTTTAATTGAGTTTTATCTAACATCTAGATTTACAATCTGGATTTTAATGTTTTGAAAAAATCTTCTTTTGTATACTGATTTAGAAACATCTGAAGTTAATCAGAAAAGAATTTATACTGTGTTCTTCGTATTTTAAAATTTTAAACATTTAACCTTATGTAATCTAAAATTTTGTACACGTTAAGTTTTCTATGGTAATTCATTTATTTTTCGGTGTCTGACCCTCTTGTATAAACGTTTAGTATATATAGAATGTATGTTTTTTATAATAAAAGTTGAGAATTTTGAGTCATTATCCTTTTGTTTCTCGGGTGAAAAAAAATTACTAGGTTGTGTAAACTTATCGTCAAAGGAGTTTTTTCGTTTTCACTTTCACTGAGTCAGTACAGGTTGAGAAACGCTGGGGTACCTAATATGTGAGGTACCTTAAGAGATCAGGTCTTATGACCTCACCCATCGGAAAGGGAAGAGGTCCCCTAGAAGGGTTGGGTCTCTAGCTTGGGTCCAGAGGGCGTAACGTCCACCTAAGAAATGGTCGACTCAGTGTTCCCTTCGGACTTCTTCTATATGTTTACAGATTATTCGGTATACTTTTCTACAAGTTGTCGTAATCAGTGACCCCTTCACGTTTAGTTTGACTTTTATTCTATGGTGAAGTGTGGGTGATCCTACCGACCTTAGTTTTTCTGTCTGTATCGTTCACAATCACTCCTATACTTCGTTGACCCTGAGAGTATCAGACGACCATCTTTATCTTTACCACGTCGGTGAAGTTTTTTGTTAAACCGTCAAAGAATTTCTCAATTTGTATTTAAATAGTGTATTCGGTCGTTAAGGTGAGGAACCATTTATGGGTCCTCTTTTACTTTTGAATACAGACAGGTGTGTTTCTGAACACGTGTTCACAAGTATCTTCGTAATAAGTATTATCGGTTTTCACCTTTGTCGGGTTTGTAGATATTTGTCTCTTTGTCTATTTACTTTACACCATATAGGTATGTTACCTTATAATAAGTCGATACTTTTCCTTGTTTCGTACCTATGTACAATGTTGTACCTACTACGAACTTTTGTAATATGCATTATTTTCTTTGGTCTATACTTTTGGTGTATGACACATTAGGAAAAGTGCACTTTATAGGTCTTTTCCGGTTACATATCTCTGTCTTTCATCTAATTACTAACGGACCCCGACCCCTACCTTTACCTGTTACTGGTGATCCCCTGTATTTCCCAGAAGAACCCCACTAATCTTTACAAAATTTCAATCTAACACCACTACCAACGTGTTGGTCAATTTAAATGGTTTTTATAGAAACTTTGTATACGAAGTTTGTCCACTTAAAATGTCATATATTTGGTACCAAGCTATTTCGGTAGAACTAATTTTTTTTGTTTTGGAAGTCGGATGGATAGAAATCGAGTTTGAGGTAAAGATCCCTTGGGTCAACTTTTGTTGTCTGTAACGTAAAATAAAGAAATAAAACCAACGTGACCCAGAAACAACGACACGCACCCGAAAGAGATCAACGTCTCTCACCCCCGATGCGAGATCGACTTTACGCGCCTCGAAGGGTAACACCACCGAAGAGAACAACCCCTCGGGTCCGAGATCCACGCACCCGAAGTCATAAACACCGAGAGTCTGAGATCTCGGATGTCCGAAGTCATCAACGTCGAACGTCAGAAATCTCGAGCCCGAGTCATCAACATCGTTTCCCCGAATTAACGCGGTGTCGTACATCTTAGAAGGACCAGGTCCATAGCTTGACACAGGGGAGGTAACCGTCCGCCTAAGAATTGGTGACTTGGTGGTCCCTTCAGGTGTATATAACGTAAAAGTATCTTTACGGACAAAGAAACATAGAGACCGGTTTAAACTCTTTTAACCGGTAAAGTTCTACTTTTTCGGGGTTTCATAGGGGTTCATGTGTGTGTGTGAGTAGAAAGTTCGAAAGACGGAACTGTATAATGGTAGTAGTAGTGGAAAGGACTGGACTCCAGATCTTACGTTGTAACCTTAGGGAAGGGTACTTCTTTGATTGAGTTGGGGACGGGTGTTGCTTCGTCTCGATGTCACCGGGTAGGATGGTGAGGAGTAATAAATATTAACACTTTAGGATAAAAATTATCGACAAAGACAAAAACAATAAACAGTATTAAGAAACCGGAATTTTCGGGTCGCTGGGACTCCACATTTGTCACCACCATATTTAACGGACACAAACCACCGATCACTCCCAGTTGCCTAACCGTCCTTCCTCGGGCACTCTGTCTGATCCTTTGTCTCTTCCTTCCTTTTTTTTTTTCTGCTCAACTATTTATTCCTGAGACTCAAGTAGGGGTGTTCCGACTGACCAGTAACGAGTTACAACGTTCTGTGACTGCAGACTCTCCAAACGTCTTTGTCGAGGGAGCTGAACCTTTGACGACACTTACACTCAAGGTGGGTTCCGACTCGGACATTTTTTCTCAAGAGCCCGTAGGAGTGGACCGACTGTCCAGACCCTGCAGTCCACAAGGAAACCCCCACCGGCTCAGACTCGGGGTCGTTGGGACGGGGGTTCGAGAACTGGTGGTCTGGGGTCGTTTCTGGAACACGGTAGAATGAGGGAGACAGGGGACCAAGAACGAAGACGGTATCCAACGTCGTGACGGGTGACGGACCTTACGGTCCGTGGGTGAGTCAGTGAGGGCTTTGTAAGTGCCCTGTAGATAGTACCGGGGTACCTTGATGGAGACCCGATTCAAGGTCTAGTTTGTTCGGTACTTATTGTGTCGGAGATGGGTGTCCTTCAAACGTCCACAGTCTTAGTCCATAAAAAACGTGACACTATTTATACCTTCCCCCTTTATAGTCTTTGTCTCTCCACCGAAACCCGTTCGGGTGGATCTTCCTCTACGGACCCCTCTGAAGGTTCTTCTCTCCTGTGAATCTACCAGAGAAGTT
Organism: Capra ibex; assembly: GCA_006410555.1. Classification (NCBI taxonomy): domain Eukaryota; kingdom Metazoa; phylum Chordata; class Mammalia; order Artiodactyla; family Bovidae; genus Capra; species Capra ibex. The sequence continues at coordinate 103,665 of SJYO01040518.1, forward strand.
TCTTCCCACAGGAGATCGTGTGTTCCGTAATCTAAAGTAAGTTTCCTCTCTCGCATAGTTGACTTCGTTTTGAGGTCTTGGTGCGACAGGTAATCTTAAAAGAAGTCACTACTTTTATAAGACATAGACACGATAGGTTTTACCATCCGTCAGTGTTTACTTGTGAGTTTTACACCGATCACTCCGACTCCTTACTTTAAAATAAAATAAAACAAAGCTAAGGGACATTGAATTTATACGTGTGCACCGACGTCAAATCGGTTCATCTGTCGTGTCGAAGACCCTATGTTTTGTCGTCCCAGGTAAGGGTCTTCACGGTCACCAGTATCCTCTGTCTAAACCCACGAACCCTCTCTGATGATCTTTGTCGGTCTTTTTTCCCCCGGTCCAGTGACTCCTCGAACACCTGGACTCAGTTCGTGGACCCTGCTACGGTGTACCTATAACGGGATGGATCACTTCCTTAAGCAGGGAAAGACGGGGAGGTAAGCTTGTGACGGCCGACGGTCCTCCTCTACCCGACTCTTTCCCGTGTCTACTTGTCACACTCGTGGGACCAGTGAGACCGATCGACCTGTTCACGTTCAGGGTAGTTTTCCCCCGTCGGTCATGAGTCGCAGTGAACACGAGAACAGAGGTTTGCGTTCGGGGGTTAACGGGCTAGAAGTCTACTAAGTTCTCTTCGGTTTCAGCACTAGATGAACCCCTTTAACAAGTCATATAGGTTTACGACCCATGTAAAAACAATTCCGAGGTGTCAGGTTCCTTTTGGTTAGACCCCCGACCCTAAACCAGTAACTTGATGTCTAAACGTTGGTTCTGAAGAGAGGTCGACACCGTCGGTGGTACGAAGATCATGCTTGGAACACGAATATTACGAGTAGAGAGGGGTGATCCGTGGGGTAAGGAGTTCCCGTCTCTACCTTCAGAATAAGTAGGTAGTGAGGGTCTTGGATCAGGTTACGGACATGTACCAGAGACGAAGTATCTACAAACAACTTACTTGCGTACTGGAGTAAGTACCCACTTTACTAGGACGGTCGGTTCCATCACCAAGTTTCTCTGTCGCCGTTTCCTCAATTTTCCGTTCTTTACTTGATCCGAACCCCTATTTTAGGGTAATTAACGGTAGAATGGTCTTTAGAAGAAAGGACGTTTAGGCGTCCGACATTTAATTTTAGACTTATCAACAAAACTCGCGTCGAAAGAGGTTTGGTGTCTAAACGTTTGTGCAGAGAAGGGCCATCGAACTCCGGAGTGTTAGCAGAACACGATAATTTAGAACGACTTTTCACCCGACTCTGGTGATCCAGAGAACACTTGTAATGGTCTGCACAACTGCCAACCACACCCTAAGTCGCTCTACGGAGACGGGGACAGTGGTCCCTCTCAGGTCGGTACTTCTCCGTGGAACCCTCTTCCTAGAGACTGGAGTCCACTGGGGGTCTCGGTCCCTCTCCCCGCCTCTACCGTAGGGTTTCACCGCTTAGGTCCAGGTTTCCGGGACCGAACAAGGCGAGATTTAAGGACATCGTGTAGTCCCCTTCAATGCGAAGTCGACAAGGTTCGGTACGGACCCTTACACACGAGGCGTGGTGTCGTCGAAGGATTCCGGTCCACCTAGAAACACGTCGCTACAGTTTGAACACCGTCCTTGTCACTTTCGGGTCGGTTCGTTTACGTGCCCCTTCGAAGGTTTTCTCCACCCTCCCACGCGGTAGGGCTGTTGGGGTGTGGGTCTGAGGGTACCCTTCGTTCTCTGATGCAAGGACACTAAAAAAAGGAAAAGCCCGTTAAAACCTCTCTAAAAAAAATTACGGACGTTAAGTAGAATCATTTTAGTTCCGATTTTTCGTGGGTTTCCTGAAACTCACCTGGGGGAGGGGACGAATGACATGTCTACTCCTTTGGCTCCGAGGGGGTAAGAGTTCCTGTGTGTCTACCCTGAGAGTCTCGGTTCGGGTCGTGAGAGAATAGAAAATGCCGTGGTGCCCACGGGGAACGATTAGGTATGTAGACGCGTGTGGCGCCACAGGAGAGCGCCAGTGACTACTGTTTCCGGTAAAAAGTGTCCTCCTATATTAGACGATTTTAGAAGAGGGCGTAAGGTCCCGTTCTCACGGGTATAAAGTGGCTCGTCCAATTAGTGTTTGTAGTTCACTACTTCGTCCTCCTTGTTCTCTTCTTTTCTTCGGGAGTGTCAAACACCTTTGAAGACTTTACCCTGTACAAAACGAAGGGGAGGAGTATGGCGTTACGCTTGGAGGATTTTCGGACATTGTAAATCGTTTTGAGAAACGGTATGGACCTATATTTTAGTATAAGAGAAATTTGGATATCTGTGAAGCCTTTCTATTAACTACTCAATAAATATAATCAGAGGTCACAGGTCTCCGTGGTAGTAACTCTACTTCACGAGTCCTGTCTCACTTTAGGGAATTAATGAGAGTGTACACAACGCACAACGTCTCTTTCTTTTGTCTTACGTTTCACGAATATATAAAGTCGGCGTATTATCGAACTACTTCTAAAGATTTAAAAAGTTTTACAGTAAAGAAAGGTTTTCTACCTAATAAAGACAACCCCAAATCAGATGGATTAATGAGGACGGAACTAATGAATTGATGAGGTCTATAAAGTAGGGAGGTACGAGAATAGTACAAGCCGTACAATCTTCTTGGTTCCGTCGAATAATCGTGTTTCATCTGTCAGCTCAAAGGACCGTCAATCACACCCTCGTACTCCCTGTTTTAACTTGTGTTCCTTGCCGAGGACACTTCTTCACCGGAAAGACGTCGAAGGCGGGTAAACGACGTTGGGTCCGATCAGACGTGTCCCGTAGAAACTCTGGGTTCAGAGGGACGGGGTGGTCGGGTCCTCCGTCGTACAACTAAGGGGAGACGAGAGGTCGAGAGACGGGGTAAGTAATACCTCTGGAACCCAGACCCGAGGGATAAAGAAAGAAATCTCCTCACGAAGAGTTTGAAGGTGGACCTCCTGAGGAATTTTGTCTCTCCCGGGTCGGGGTGGTGTTCCACCGATCTAAGCCGTCCAGACCCCATTCCTGGTCTCTTGGATGGACACAGAGATTGTTCAGGGGTCCGGTACAACTACGACGACGAAGACCCCGGTGTGAACGTCTTGTGGCGAAATTCTGTTAAAGACAGAAAGAAATTTTCTTTAAAAAAATTGGTGAGTTGAGACACTAGTCACGGACATTAATCCAGTCTTTAACCCTGGGGTACCGTAGATAGACTGAAATTTTTATATTCTTGGACGGACGGTTACGTCCTCTACATTCTCTACGTTCTTGGTACTCAAGCTAGGGACCCAGTCTTTCTGAGGGACCTCTTCCCTTACCGTTGGGTGAGACCATAAGAACGGACCTCTTAGGGTACCTGTCTCCTCGAACCGCCAGATGTCAGGTACCCCAACGTTTCTCAGTCTGTGCTGACTCGTTGAATCGTACAGTCCATAGATCGAGACCTAAGTTATTCGTTTTATTGATAAATCCAATTTCCCTTTCCGGAGTTTTATTCGCTCTCTCCTGTCTTATCTCCCTCCTTCTTTCCTACCTACCTTCCTTCTATCAACTTGTCCCGTCCTGTGGAGGCCTTTCACACTAAGATGTTGATATGAGACTTCTCAGTCCCTCGTCCGTGTCGAGGTACCGACCTGACTTTCTTTATACCGAAAGAGACACAAAAGGATAATGCACCCCTGGCGTCCCACACGATGGGATGGTCTGCGTCCAGGAAAAAGTGAGAGTGCCCTGCGACCCGGTACCCGTTCGGACCTAGGGTCTCGGACGGAGGCCGCGTGGACAGTGCGACTCCCTTCCTCCGGGCGCGGGAAACCGACTAGGGTGTTGGACCTTTTCTCGGTCTGAGGGGACAGAAACTTTCGGACAAGGAACCTCGTTAGGACTGACCGATCCAAATTAACAAAGCAGAGAAAAGGAGACCAAATACTTCGGCGGGACGGACCTCAGGCGGGAACGCGTCGCCGGGCCTTTCCACCCTCCTTGCGCGAGTCGCAAGGGGCGAGCCGGTCTCTCCCAAAGATAAAGGACTAATATTTCTTCGTAAACAACCCTCGACTACTTAACGCCGCCCGTGGACACTACGAGACGCGGACGGCCCAAGACAAATACGTAGTTTACACCCGCGTCCAAAAGGGACCGCGAATCCCACCACCCCGCTTCTCCTTCGTCCGAAGTTCACGTCTCGGTTAGGTAGGTGGGCTACGGGGTGGTGGATGTTAGAACTTTAGGGGGTCTGACCGTTGAGTTTTACACCAGGTCCCTCGTCGTCGTCGCGGGCCCTCGAGCAATCTTTACGTTTAGAGCCGGGGTGGGTCTGGATGACTTAGTTAGACGCAAAATTCCTCTCGGACGTCATTAAGGGTTAAGGCCAATTCGTCCTGTGTCCTCACGCATCGTGCTTTTTCCAATTCGCGAGGAAGAAAGTCTCCTCCTTCCCGTCCCCTCCCTCCATTTCCAGTCGGGGACTACACTTTTCCTCATCCCCCCCAATTGGGACTCCAAACGGGTGACCTCACCTTCTGTTTAATTGTATCCCTCACTCAATGACCCTTTCACCGGCTTCGACCCCCACTTGTACTCAACCCCCCCCTACCCGTCGGGTTAAGCAGACCCCCCTCCCTACCTTTCTTTTCTCTACTCCATTCACCTACGGTGGGTGTGAGGGTCTTTTCAACTCATACAACGCACGACTCTGGAAAAGGAGACGGACGACGCGTAAAAGACTCTGGGTTGACTCCGCCAAGTCGTGCATGTTACGCATTATCTACTCTTTTGTCATCGCCGGTCTCGACTACCGTCCGTGCGTCGACTCCATTCTCGTGGACCCTTGAAGAATTATTCGTTCAACTGTACACCACTTATTTTAAAATTACGACCTTCTTTCTCTTTTGTGTGTCAGTATTTTTCGTACGGATCGTAGTGACGTAGTATTGGTTCTCTTGCGCGGTCGGTCCCTCGCGGACACCTCGGGTTCACTACTCCCGGTGGGGTAGGAGAGTCGGATCGTTATTGAGCACAGACCCGGGTTCTTGGTCGGACAAAAGGTCTTCCATGACTCACATAAGTTCTCCTCCAGTAGGTTTTTCTTTACTAAACCTAAACCATACTCCTGTTCTTCACTATGCGTGTTCGGAGAGACCCAGGGGGAGACTGGTAGAGAACGGGAGTGAATGTCCGTCGGGACGACTTTGGTCCACCACCCCGGGCCCCCGCTCTCCCTGCCTCCGAAGTCAATTTAGAGTATTTTAGGTTTCATCGACTATGTGAAAGTCTAAGGGGAGGTCCGGAGAAAGCAGTCCGGACAAGTTGTTAAAATACGTACCTCGTCCACCTGGCCACCTTTTGTGTGTGGGTAGTTTAAGGACCAACGGGCGTTCGACCATCTCATCAATTAGATGGTTCGTCTATTAAATGAACCTGAAGTTAATATAAAGTTGTCTGACATTGTTATTTCGCTCAGATAGTTCTACCATGAATAAATAAATAAATAATTATATACGGAAGAGGAGGAGAAGGTATTTCCATAACTCCACTAAACGTCTTTAACATCATTTAATTTAGTTTTATAATTTTATTGTTACATTTTCAGTCCAAGTTAAGACCACATTTCATCGTAGCCTGTAGTCCTGACCACACTTACCACTGTAATTTGTCCTTTTTTAGATTTCAAAATAGGAACAAGGTCTTTTGTTTTCAACCCCATATCCTACACTCGTTACACCAAATCGTTGTAGAGTCTAAATTTTTTATTTTTTTTTCTGACATTACTTATCACTCGAGTCAGACTCATTTCTCATCCTATGTCACTGACCTTTTTAATTTTTCTGTCTACCTTTACAGAGATTTTTCCCTTCCCTACCAGGGTATGGTGGGATGAGAATAGTTCTGGTGAGGACTTTATAAGTCGAGTGAAGACTTTCAGTGTGAAACTTTTTCAGTAAACCGTTTGACCTGTGTGAGACTTCTTTTATTAGACCTCGCACTTTCTAGTACTTTGTGTCTTCACCCGATACACGACCGGGGACACACTCTATGGTTTCCCTGTTTCAGTACCTTCTCTACCAGAACAGGAAGTCTTTGAATGTCGGGTCACTCTTTGAGTCTATTCATTTGATGTCTTTCTTTCTTCCGATTTAGTCCGTCACCTTACAACCCTCTTTAATACCTTTAATACTTTATAAACCTGACCCACTGTAGGCCGTGAGTTATGAGAGTTGTCGACGTCTTTACTCACGGAGGTACAATTTCCCTCTTAGGTTCACCATGTACACACGTCACGATTTACATAGTTTTTTTGGAACTGATGTCTCCGAAGTTGTTTATTCTACCTAAAATGAGTTTGGTATTCTTCTCTCCTCCATTCGTTTATAGTTAGGTTCTTGCAGTCGTGGAATCTGAGACACTGAGAGAACCGGGAAGGGAGTACTAATGTTATACTGACGTTGACGAGAACGGAAAAGCAGATGTAAGGTCGTCCTTCTTCCCCTTTCCCGTTGTACACATAGTCCTTCTGTTTTTGGAAGGGTCCTTGGGTGTAGTCTCTACGGACGAATGTCGAGTAGTCGGTCTTGATACCGGGGACAAGGGGTACTACACTAAGTAATAGTCAATACGTCAAACCCAGTCCGTTGGTTGTCACAGACTGTGCTTACCCAAAAACCAAACAAAAAAACAAATAAAGTCGGTATGTGACGAAGTCCGGTAAGTGCCACAAGTTCCGGAAGAAGTCGGGGACATCGTGGTACAACTCCGGACCGAAGTCTTCGGGAGTCCTTTTGTGAAGGACGTTGAGAGATAGACACTGTTCTCTCAGTAGTCTTAGTCTCAGACTTTGAGTCTCACTCCAGCCCCCACCCCCCCCCCCCACAGGTAGAGCGGCGCACGTTCAGGTGTGGGTGTCCTCCTTCAGTTCCTCGGGTCCTGGGGGCGTGGACCTTTTCCCACGAGGACCGGTGGCGGCCGAAAGTCGGGGAACGGGAGGTCGACGTTAGGTGCACCTGAGGTGCTTACCCAAAACTTAAAGTCCGAACCCTCTGACTTCCCTACTACCACGGTAAGTGTCTCTGGTCTTTCTGTCTCCTTGTCCAAACGACCTTCGCTCCCACCGTCAATTAGTCAAGTCAGACCGTATATGCAACTTTTCGGACACTTCATAGGGTCTTGTCTCTACGGTTCACCTCTTTAAGCAACACTTCCCAACCTAACATTGACTTTCACAAGACATGAAGTCTGTACCTAAACCCTCAGTCGTCGTTTCTTCACTCCTAACGTCGGGATCTACATTCCAATCCCAAACTCAAGGGAGTCCCTCCTTCACACCTCACTCTCCAGATTGGTCCGAGTCACCCATGGTCAAAGTGTAAATCCGTACTTCAACCCCCCTTCTCTCCTTAGACTTCTCAGGACCCTTCTTCGTCAGTCGATCTACCCTTTGGTCTTCTCTCACCAAGTGTCTCCGCCACCTTCTCTCTAAAACTTCCTCCCCTTCTCTTTGTCCACGACGGGTGTGACAGCTACGGGGAGGGAAAATATGGAAGAGACTCGTGTGGACGCCGACCCTCGGAGACCCGTGCACCGGTCGAAGACGGAACTCACGGACAGAGGGGCACAGCACCCTGAAAGAGACCGGGGTATCCTCTGACAAATCGGTTCATGTCCGTGCCCAACCTTCCATCTGCGACTTTGGGGGTTCAGACCCCTCCACCAACACCCCTCGTCGTTGGTAGTCCATTTAGGGAGTCGGAAGAGTCAAGACTCGACCTAGAGTGTGTCCAAGAAGCTCCCGGGTCTCCTCTGACTCGAGGTCAACGGGTGACGTCACTCAGCGGAATGACCAAGAGAAGGTAAGAGGTAAGTGACAGGGATGGGTAGGTTCCCACGGGTACCGAACCCTCGGGGGTGCCTCCACGTCCCTTGGTGGGTGGGTGACCATAGTCGTAGAACGAAACTAGGAAACGTATCAAACCAACGACGAAATCTTCCTTTGGTTTGATTTTTGTTGGAACTTGGTCTAGTTCAGCAGTAAAAGAGGGCAGGAACTTGATTCTGGTCTGAGATTTGATCCCAGTTTTATGTATCCTCTTCCTCTCTTTTCCCTTTGAACCGAAACCGTTTCTCCCAGTTGAAACTCGAACCTGGTTCGTCAAAGTCTCTACACCGTCACGAACCCTGATCTACAGTCACTCTACTCTTCATTTATTTTCTCTTCCTTTAACTCAGTCGACCACACCTGATGTGTAAGTTCTGAGAACTGAGGCTCTCCGTCCTCCTGGGTCCTAGTATCGATCGCACACTGCATCAGTTCCCTTCAACAATTCGGAAGAGAGTGGTTAGATTTGAATTTTTTTCGTCGAAACTCTACATACTTCGTTAATTTGAACCTTGCGACTGATCTATGAACTTTTATAATTGTCCATTAACAATTTATTATATCAATGTAATCCTTTTCTCGGAAATAGAAAATCTCTATACATGTCTCTAGGGACCCGAAGGGACCACCGAGTCTCCAATTTCGCAGACGGACCTTACGTCCTCTGGGCCGAAGCTAGGGACCCAACCCTTCTAGGGGGCCTCTTCCTTTACCGTTGGGTGAGGTCATGAGAACGGATCTCTTAGGGTACCTCCCTCCTCGGATCATCCGATGTCAGATGCCCCAACGTTTCTCAGTCCGTGCTGACTCGTTGATTGTGAGTGTGTGTGTGTGTGTGTGTGTGTGTGTGTGTCTCAATGTATATTCATTATCCTACAAACCCTAAACGAAGTCTTGTCACGTTATCTATCTTCACTTTGGTTTAACCGTAGTTAAGTAGTAACAGTTTTTCAAATTTTTTTCGGTCACCGTGCCCCACGTGAGGGTGTACCCCCCTTTTGATAAGCCTCGGTGACGTCGGAACCTTCCGAGTGTCGAAGTGAACCAAAGTGACGATTGAGTGACGGGGTGTCGGGGACTACAAGAGGTCTGGAAAAGTTTACGGGGGAACACTTCGAAAGAGGGAGGTAGGACAATGAACCCGACCTTTCACTGTGGAGCGTGGTCTTAACTTTTATTCCCTTTATTCAAACGGGTGTCCTTCGGACAGAAGGACCACCGAGTCTACCATTTCTTAGACGGACGTGACACCCTCTGGGCCAAAGCTAGGGACCCAGCCTTTCTAGGGGACCTCTTTCTTACCGTTGGGTGAGGCCATAAATCCTTCGTTAGATTTGGTAGTTGTGACTTACACAGTCTCGCTTCAGTGGAACTTCCTCACCTTACGGGTCCGGTCATTCTGAACCGTCGTCAGACTAAATTCAGCAATCCTTTAATCATACACAGGTAGTTCTACCCCCACCCCCTACCCTAGCCCACCTGCGGACCGAAAAAAGAGAGACCTCAGTAAGAGGAGGGAGGGAACGACCACGACCGGGGCCGTCCGACTAGATATACCGAAGGTTGTACGAAACCACCTCAAGTCGGTTACTCGTCGGGGTCTTCCACCAACGCCCCTCTCCTCACCCCAGTTGAATGAAGAAGGGGGCCGAGAGGGTGACGGTGGTTCCTAGGGGGTCACGAGGAGCACTCCAAGGAAGAGGTTGATCCAAAACGATTGGTAAGTCATTGAAACCCGACTCCCTACGAAGTTCGAGTAAGGAGACGTTTGTCGTGGAAACTTTATTCGGAAAGAATTTTCTAGGGTGGACCTCCTCTTTGACCGTTGGGTGAGGTCATAAGGACGGACCTCTTGGGGCACCTGTATCCTCGGACTGTCCGAGGTCAGGTACCCCAGGGTTTCTCAGTCTGTACTGAGTTCGTTGACTCGTCCGTTCGTCCGTCTAATAGGTTTACACCCACAACGGGTGGGAAACGACAAACTTGGGACTCCCCTTGACTCCGTCTTTGACCTCAACCCAATGGGTGAGTTCGTGATAGCTAGTCACTTCCTGTACCGCAGTGGAGACTGTGTACCTCGGAATCCCTGCCCGATAGGGTCGGATAAGGGTCATTTGAGTGTTCAGGACCGTTAGGAATGGGAAGGTGGGACCCGGTGGGACGGTCGGAATCAGTTACTCCGTCAGGGTACTGGTTGGACGTCCCGGGCCCGATCGCTTACCGTCGTCGGTCAGTTGGTCAAAGACTGACGTTTACTACCGAAATTGGAAGACCGAGGAAGATCGCCGGAACGAAATTGAACCAAGGTCTCAACTGATCGTACCTGGTACCACTCTGACTCCAAGACTCGGATGTTTCGACTCTCGGTGTGATCCGACACCTGTCCGGTGGTTCCATTAACAGGGAGACTACCCTCAACAGACTCCGGATCAGTCGAGACAGGCCCCAGTCACAAGACGTGGCGACTCGGAGTGTACGGTAAACTTAATATACGTCAGGACTTCGGTGAGGTCGGAAACACTTCCTGTGGTACTTCGTCTTTTCTTATCGGAATAGCGAAACTCTCCTTCCGCCCTCCGGTGTCGTCCAATTACAGGAGTTTTCGACGCACAGGGGTGGACCTCCCCCATCATTCCTCAAAATATCATTACCAAGTTTCTCTTCCCGCACTAGGCGAGTACCTGTAAGAAGACTAATCAACCACCACTCCATTAACTCTTAGTCGTAATAGTCGGAGACCAAGATTGACCAGATCCCACATGCACGGACCCTCGTCGTATGGAAATTGAAGAGGGTGGACCACCCTCGAAGTCATAGACGTTTTTCGATAACACACATACGGAAGACCCCCTTTGCCCTGGGACGGGGTTTCCGATGTAATAATAAAGGACCGACGAGGAGGGAATAGAGGTGTAGAGGAGGGAAGAGATTAATCGTAGACAAACTTGGACGGACAACCTTGAGGACCTTCCAGTGTCTCCAACTTTCTTCGAATAAAGGACATTAGTTCTTTACCCCCTGTGTCTTTCCGAAAACATGGGCTCGGGGTGTCCCAGGACGAGTCATAGCCATAGCGGGACTTGTAGTGTATTTTAGTATCTGAACACCTCGACCTTACCGGAATCTGCACTCCCGGACCAGAGCCGAGTAAACTTCCCATTCTCTAAACCTCTAGTCTCTCCGACTTATTAAACGGGTCCCCATAAGTCTCTCACTTAACCAGTGCCGTTCGGGGCAGGGTCTCGTCGCAGGAAAAATAAAAAATTAAAGTCAAAATAATAATTGATACACGCACACGTCCACGTACACACAAGTCCGCACAGACTGGGAAACACTGGGGTACCTGAGGAGTCCGAGGAGACAGGTACCCTAAGAGGGTCGTTCTTATGACCTCACCTAACGGTACGGGAGGAGGTCCCTTAGAAGGGGTGGGTCCCTAGTTTGGACACAGAGGATGGTAGAAGATGTAACCGTCCACCTAAGAAATCGTGATCCCGGTGGACCCTTCGGGTAATAACTCATACTTGCACTTGCACTTCAGCGAGTCAGCACAGGTCGAGAAACGCTGGGGTACCTGACATCGGATGGTCCGAGGAGACAGGTACCCTAAAAGGTCCGTTATCATGACCTCACCTAACGGTAAAGGAAGAGGTTCCCTAGAAGGGTTGGGTCCCTAGCTTGGGCCCGGAGGATGTAGCATCTGTCTGCGAAATGGTAGACTCATATGACTGTTTGAAACTTAATTGTATGGGTAGTAGAGTGTATAGATAGAGAAGGAGAAAAAATAAAACCACTTTTGTAGACTCAAGGTAGGAAGGGGGTTTGGAGTTGGTGTGACAGTCACAATGGTTGACATCAGTGGTACGAAATATCGTCTGGGAGGTTGAAATAAGTAGAATATTGACTTTCAACCCTAGGAAAGTGGTCGGAGAAGGGTAGTGGGAAGAAGGATCGGGGACCGTTGATGAAGAGATGAGGCAAACATTCTCAATCCGAAAGAAAGGGGAAGTCTAAGGTGAATATGTCCTATGGTCACCATAAACAGAAAGAGACAGAATAAAGCGAATCGTATCACGGGAGTTCCACGTACAATAGTGGTTACCGTTCTAAAGGAAGAAAAAAAGACCGATCTATTACAAGGTAATATACGTACGTCCGGTGTAGAAGAAATAGGTAAGTAAGTGACTACCTGAAGGACCACCGAGTCTACCATTTCGCAGACAGATGTTAAACCCTCTGGGCCCAAGCTAGGGATCCACCCTTTCTAGAGAACCTCTTCCTTTACCGTTGGGTGAGGTCATAAGAACGGACCTTTTAGGGTACCTACCTCCTCGGACCATCCGATGTCAGGTACCCTAGTGTTTCTTAGTCTGTACTGACTCGCTGAAGTGAAGTGAAAGATAACTACCTGTGATTACAACGAAGGGATAGAACCGATAACCCTTATTATGACGTCACTAGTACCCAGCATCTCTAGTCATGGCGAAACTCTGGGTCAAAAGTAAAGGAAATCTATTTATAGGTCTGTACCTTAACGACCTGAGAACTCTCAGGGAACCTGACGTTCCTCTAGGTTGGTCAGGTAAGATTTCCTCTAGTCAGGACCCACAAGAAACCTTCCTTTCTACGATTTCGACTTTGAGGTCATGAAACCGGTGGAGTACGCTTCTCAACTGAGTAACGTTTTCTGAGACTACGACCCTCCCTAACCCCTGTCCTCCTCTTCCCCTGCTGTCTCCTACTCTACCGACCTACCGTAGTGTCTGAGCTACCTACACTCAAACCTACTTGAGGCCCTCAACCATTACCTGTCCCTCCGGACCGCACGACGTTAAGTACCCCAGTGTTTCTCAGCCTGTGCTGGGTCGCTGACTTGACTTGACTACTATCAAGATAAGAATTCACAAATTCCTTGGAAACATGACAAAGGTATCACCGACATAGTTAAATGACGGGACTCCCGTCACAGGAAACTGGTGTGGGTCGTGACGGGTAGATATTGTCGTATAGACCTAAATCCCCAGGACCCCGGATTTCCTGAAGGGTGGGGAGGGTCAAGACTCGGTAGGAGTCCTGACCATTTCCCACTCAAACAACTCCCCCACCACCTTGGGATCTGAGTGATTCTGTTCGTCATGACCCGGACACACTGGGAGACCTTCGTAGAATTGGAGAGACTTAGAAAAGGAATAGATGTTTTAACGTGGATTATTATGGATGTGGAAGGAGGTCTAGTTGAAAGGGTCATGCGAAACTTCAATTTCCGTTTACAGTACCTACGACAGTCGCGGAGCGGACGTAGGGGAGGCGAATGCCCCACCGCCCCGCCCCCAGGTGTGTCGTCGACGAAAAAGGTAGGGAGACGGACTCCCGGTGGAGACCGACGTCGTTTCCGACTCGGGTCCAAACCCTTCCCACCTCCACGGTCCCTGAATCGTAATAGGTCCCGTCGGGAGGTTGTTGCGTCCGGTCCTCCTCAACCTCTTTACGGGTCGGGAGAGTTGAGAATCCCGAAGGGTCTACCACGAGTACCCTTTTTTAGACGGACGGTTACGTCCCCTGTATTCTCTGTGTCCAAGCTAGGGACCCACCCCTCCTAGGGGACCTCCTCCCGTACCGTTGGGTGAGGCCATAAGACCGGACCTCTTAAGGTACCTGTCTCCTCAGACCACCCGATGTCGGGTACCCCAGTGTTTCTCAACCTGTGTTGACTCTCTGAATCGTACGTGCGTACGAATGAAGACTTACCTTGGCAAAACTCGGTGTAAAGTCTGTCAGAGACTCTTCCAGTGGTTACCCTGGCGTGGGGGGACGGGTGTCACCTTTAGACGAGAAACTTTACGGGTAGTGACCGAAAGGGAGGAAGGAACAGAGTAAAGACACGAAGAACCTGAGTGGATCGTGACTTATTTGTTGAACGTGGTTTTGGGAATAGAGCTCAGACGAAACACCCCTTGAGTTCCATTCTGGTTTTTGTCGTCCACTTTCTTTTAGAGTGACTCGAATCAACCCGGGTCGGGTCACGAGGAGCACAGCCTCGTCGGGTCCTCCAACCTCTTAAGTGGGGGTCCACAACCCCACGAAGGACTCCTCTTAGTCGGAGCCTTTTCTCTTGCCTGATTCGTCGACCGACCGGGGTACGGTCTCGTGTCTCGTCGTAGATCCGATGTCGTGGGTCCTGGTTTCTCTTCTTTCGGTTGACCATGTTTTTGACGGATGGAACCCTTAGGGACCACCAGGTCACCAAATTTTAGACGGAAGGTTACTTCCCTCATATCCAAGCTAGGGACCAACCCCTTCATTCTCGGGTGTACGGTACGTCGTGTCGACTTTGAAAAAAAAAAAATTACGGATGGAACATTCCAACAAGACTCCTAATTTACTCCGTTTTAGACGTGTCTCTCCACGGATTATTACCAGTAACAGTAAGCGGTTTCTCTTTTTCCCCACGTTCAGTGAAGGAGACAGTACTCACTTACCGACAAGTACCCTGTGGGCTTCGGCACTCGTCTGTAGAAAAAGAGAAATGGGAGGATAGGTCTTAAATTGAATCTTTCAGGAACACCTACGGGACCGTACCGAAGTCGGAGTCAAGCGAGAAATTGGAAGGACTGTGGTGAGCATGAGAAGGGACGCTAACAAAAATACGAAGAGCAACCGATAGGTGGTCGAGAAGCCGTACTCGTTGTTTTGACTCCAAGGGTCCCGAGGACCGTATCGTCGTCGAATCAGGTCAGGTAGTAAAATAGAAGGAATTCGAGGAAACATCACCAACTATACCTTAAAGCAAAAACGTAGGAAGGTTGAAAGCCTCACCGACGACACCGTAGAGTTCGACACTCAACTCCTTTCGGAGACAAAGAGAGTTTCTCGGGAGACGGGGGTTGGGGGTGTTACTCTTGTCTCTAAGGACTGGGGGCGAGGGTTGTCTGGGTTAGTTTTAGAACCTCCGTCTCGGACCACCCAACCTCCACCCCTAACATAGTCGGGAACTACAACAGATACTGGGAGTTCGGACTCTTGGTGCCGAGACTCGGAAAGCTTCAGACTCGTCGGGTAAGGGGTACCGAGAATTATTAGGCGGAAATTACGTCCTCTGTGGCCAAACTAGAGGCCCAGTCCTTCTAGGGGACCTCCTCCTTTACCGTTGGGTGAGGTCATAAGAACGGACCTTTTTAGGTTACCTGTCTCCTCGGATCGTCCGATGTCAGGTTTCCGAGAGTTTTTCAGCCTGACTCGTACGTGTGTGAATAAGACTCTTCTGGCTGAGTGGAAGAGGGTTCCAGAGCAGGACGAGGGAGTGGTGTGTCAAGGAGGAAGAACCAAACTTAATTGAGTTCTCATCGTTAAGAGGAACAGTTACGAGTCAGAATTGTCCTCCACTTTGACAGTCATTCCATTCAGTTCTCAAACAAGTCTGCGAGACGAAGGTCGACTACCACTGAGACTCGTCGACAGGTCGATCAAGCGCGTGGTGGGAGGGGGGGTAGTCATCCACAGAGTTGAGGTCCGGTCAACACACCAGACAGTCCTTGGAAAGTAGTTAATGGGGGTAGACCAGACCGTCGGACATTGTACGAGGCTGTTGTTATACTGAAGACAAGGGGAACGGAAACTAGAGGTGGGTGTACCAAAGGTTGTGGCGGGGTGGGAGTCCTGATACCTAAAGGTACACCCACATTTAGAAAAATAGTACACGAGTGAGAGGTGGAGGGGAAGATTTCTAAAGAAAAAGTGTTCTAGTTGGTAGGTTAGCGTGGCAACCAAGGGGACCGTCGGGGGTTGAAAACCACGAAAGGTTTTCAGTGGAGTAATTGTATTAGAATCAACACTACCTCTTCCCAAACAATACTTATTGTTCCGTGGGTAAAGCGGAAATACCGAAACTTCCCTAAAGTCCTTGACTCCTGTCCTCTGGTTTATAATTGTTTTCTACGAGGGTAACGAGAATAGTGAGTTCTTTAAGATTCTTAAAACCCTCGACATCCGGTTTGTTTATCTTTGATTTATCTATACTCTTTACATGAGACCAGTAGATTTGCTACTTTAGATAAAGAACATTTAGTATCATAGGTTCGTGGAATTCGTTTCTGTGAGTAGTGTAATACATAACATACACTCTTTAGGTAAACTTGGGACTAGGACCTTAAAAAGGTACCGGACTTGACTTCCAGTCAAAGGGTGACGCAGAAACGTCGTTCACACAATGTCCGTCCGACTACCGTACTAGAATACTGACTACGGAATACAAGGACATCAATCTGCCTGGGGTCCTCTTGGACCCTCTCGGGATCTCTGAGTCTCAGTCTCTCAAAGGGAGCCCGAGAAATGAGGTAACCAAACTACCTAGGACCCTGAGTTTTCGTTTCCACAGTGACGTCGGATACCCGTTGGTCCTGGCTCATTGGTCGGAACACAGACTT